>LR738714.1:143254985-143307856 GCA_902687465.1 Secale cereale | reverse complement strand
TGTGTGTGGAGTTTGTCCTATGTATTGGTGTTTCTAACTCTTTGGTCCCAATGAGTTTGGGTACCATTTTGTTTGTGTTGTTGTTCTAGGAACAATTGGAGATGCTTTGGATGCTCCGCTCACTCACAAGGAAGGTGTTGTTACCATGTGCTTATTGGAGTCAAGCTAGGATGATCAATGAACTACTCTCTACCTTCAATTGGTATCTACTACATCCTTCCAATGCTATCTCGGTAACAAGTATCATCATCTACTTCATGCACACTTTTCTTGCATCAACCTTGTGTAGGTTGTATCATGGCATGTAATTCCTTCTTTCTTGTGATACTTGTTTCCTTTTTCAAAGCATTCCAACAATGATCTCTTGTTGCTAGTGGTGATGTCTTTGACGTTCGTGTGGTTGGAATTCATTTATATATGATAAGACCATATCTAGCCATGTGCTATGCCTTCAAGCAGATATCTTATTGGTATATTTATGACTTCCTTGTGGATATCTTATTCCTTCATTTTTGTAACTATTTCGTGTGTGCATCCTTCTTTGTGGATTGATATCATCATGATCTTCATCTACCTAGAATCTTATGCACTTGAGAGAAATTGCATGTCTAGTTGCGTACCTAGAATCTTCTTGTATTATTTCCTTGGTGGCTGATATGTCCATTTTGCATCATGCTTATAAGTTGATATTTATTGCATTATGGGCTGTTCATACATGTTTTGTCACAATACTTATGCATTTTCTCTCTTATTTACAAGGTTTACATGAAGAGGGAGAATGCCGGCAGCTGGAATTCTGGGTTGGAAAAGGAGCAAACTCTGGAAACCTATTCTGCACAACTCCAAAAGCCCTGAAACTCCACGGAACTTCGTTTCGGAAAATATAAAAAATATCTGGCGAAAGAAACCCACGAGAGGGGCCACCGGCTGGCCTTGAGGGTGGGGGGCGCACCCCCCTTCCCAAGGCGCGCCCCCCTTCCCAAGGCGCGCCCACTACCTCGTGGGCCAACCGGCAGGCCCCCGGTGCCCATCTTCTCCTATATGAGGTGTTTTGACCTGAAAAATCATAAAGAGGCTTTCGGGACGAGACATCGCCGTCTCGAGGCGGAACCGAGGCGGAAACCAATCTAGGGCTCCGGCAGAGCTGTTCTGCTGGGGATACTTCCCTCCGGGACGGCGAAATCGTCACCGCCGTCATCACCAACAACTCTCCCATCTTGGGGAGGGTTATCTTCATCAACATCTTCACCAGCACCATCTCCTCTCAAACCCTAGTTCATCTCTTGTATCCAATCTTTGTACCCAAACCTCAGATTGGTACCTGTGGGTTGCTAGTAGTGTTGCTTACTCCTTGTAGTTGATGCTAGTTGGTTTATTTGGTGGAAGATCATATGTTCAGATCCATTATGCATATTAATACCCCTCTGATCATGAACAATATTATGTCTTGTGAGTAGTTACTTTTGTTCCTGAGGACATGGGAAAAGTCTTGCTATTAGTAGTCATGTGAGTTTGGCCTTCGTTCGATACTTTGATGAGATATATGTTGCCTCTCCTCTAGTGGTGTCATGTGAACGTCGACTACATGACACTTCACCATTATTTGGGCCTAGAAAAAGGCATTGGGAAGTAATAAGTAGATGATGGGTTGCTAGAGTGACAGAAGCTTAAATCCTAGTTTATGCGTTGCTTCATAAGGGGCTGATTTGGATCCATATGTTTCAGGCTATGGTTAGGTTTACCTTAATATTTCTTTTGTAGTTGCGGATGCTTGCATTAGAGGTTAATCATAAGTGGGAGGATTGTCCAAGTAAGGGTAGCACCCAAGCCCCGGTCCACCCACATACCAAATTATCAAAGTACCAAACGTGAATCAGACGACCGTGATGAAAACTAGCTTGACGATAATTCCCATGTGTCCTCGGGAGCGTTTTACTTTATAAAAGAGTTTGTCCAGGCTTATCCTTTGCTACAAAAAGGATTGATCCACCTTGCTGCACCTTATTTACTTTTACCTTTTGTCACTTGCTACCAATTACATTATCACAAAACTATCTGTTACCTATAATTTCAGTGCTTGCAGGAAATACCTTACTAAAAACTGCCTATCATTTCCTTCTGCTCCTCGTTGGGTTCAACACTCTTACTTATCGAAAGGATTACGATAGATCCCCTACACTTGTGGGTCATCAAGACTATTTTCTTGCGTCGTTGCCGTGGAGTGAAGCGCCTTTAGTAAGTGGAATTTGGTAAGGAAAAAATTTATATAGTGTGCTAAAATTTATTGTCACTTGTTACTATGGCTCAAAATCCTTTGAGGGGCTTGTTCGGGGTATCTTCACCCCGATCAGAAGAGCAAAGAGTTGCTCCTCGACCTACTGCACATATTGAAAATGTTTGCTTTGAGATTCCTTCGGGTATGATAGAGAAACTGCTTGAAAATCCTTTTACAGGAGACGGAACATTGCATCCCGATTTACATCTAATCTATGTGGATGAAGTTTGTGGATTGTTTAAGCTTGCAGGTATGCCCGAGGATGTTATCAAGAAGAAGGTCTTCCCTTTATCTTTGAAGAGAGATGCATTGACATGGTTTAGGCTATGCGATGATATGGGATCATGGAGCTATAATCGTCTGAAGTTGGAATTTCATCAGAAGTTCTACCCTATGCACCAGGTTCATCGTGATCGTAATTATATTTATAATTTATGGCCTTGCGAAGGAGAAAGCATCGCTCAAGCTTGGGGGAGGCTTAAGTCAATGTTATATTCATGCCCCAATCATGAGCTCTCAAGAGAAATGATTATTCAAAAAAATTATGCTCGGCTTTCTCATAATAATCGCTCCATGCTCGATACTTCTTGTTTTGGCTCTTATATGATGAAGACTATTGACTTCAAATGGGATTTATTGGAAAGAATTAAACACAACTCTGAAGATTGGGATCTCGACGAAGTTAAGAAGTCAGGTATGACCCCTAAGTTTGATTTTGTTAAAGCTTTTATGGATACTGATGTTTTCCGTGAGTTTAGCACTAAATATGGACTTGACTCTGAGATAGTAGCTTCTTTTTGTGAATCCTTTGCTACTCATGTTGATCTCCCCAAGGAGAAGTGGTTTAAATACCATCCCCCTATTGAAGTAAAAGTAGTTGAACCTATTAAAGTTGAAGAAAATACTATCACTTATAATGTTGATCCTATTATACCTACCGCTTATATTGAGAAACCACCATTCCCTGTTAGGATAAAGGATCATGCTCAACCTTCAACTGTAGTTCATAAGAGTAATACTAGAACACCTACACCCTCTGAGCAAATTAAAGTTGAACATAGTGTTGCTATGGTTAAAGATCTCTTGGTAGAAGATTTAGATGGACATGTTATTTATCTCCAAGAAGAGTCTACTAGAATAGCTAAACCCAATGCTAGAAATAGACATAAACCTGTTGTACGCTTGCATGTCATCTCTGTTAAGATAGGAGATCATTGCTATCATGGTTTATGTGACGTATGTGCTAGTGCGAGTATTATCCCTCTTGATTTGTATAACGAAATTATGCATGATAGTGCACCTGTTGAGTTAGAAGGGATTGATGTTACTATTAAGCTTGCTAATAGAGATACTATTTCACTAGTTGGGATTGTTAGAGATATTGAAGTCTTGTGTGGGAAGGTTAAGTACCCTGCTGATTTTCTTGTTCTTAGCTCCCCACAAGATGCATTCTGTCCAATTATATTTGGTAGACCCTTCTTGAATACCGTTAATTCCAAGATAGACTGCGTGAAAGATATTGTTACTGTTGGATTAGCGGATATGTCTCATGATTTTAACTTTGCTAAATTCCGTAGACAACCCCTTGAAAAGGTACCACCCAGTAAAGATGAAATTATCGGTCTTGCTTCTATTGTCGTGCCACCTAATGATCCTTTAGAACAATACTTGCTAGACCACGAAAATGATATGCATATGAATGAGAGAAGGGAAATAGATGAAATATTCTTTAAACAGGGACCCGTATTAAAAAACAACTTGCTTGTTGAAATCCTAGGGGATCCTCCTCCACCCAAGGGTGATTCCGTGTTTGAACTTAAACCTTTGCCTGATAATCTTAAGTATGTTTATCTTGATGAAAAGAAGATATATCATGTTATTATTACTGCTAACCTTTCAGAGCAGGAAGAAGAAAAATTATTGAAAACTCTGAAGAAGCATCGTGCTGCTATTGTATATACTCTGGATGATCTTGAGGGCATTAGTCCCACTATATGCCAACACAAGATAAAATTGGAAGAAAATGCTAAACCAGTTATTGATCATCAACGACGGTTAAATCCTAAGATGAAAGAAGTGGTAAGGAAGGAAATACTAAAGCTTTTAGAGGTAGGTATTATCTATCCAGTTGCTGATAGCCAGTGGGTAAGTCATGTCCATTGTGTTCCTAAGAAAGGAGGTATGACTGTTGTCCCTAATGATAAAGATGAATCGATCCCGCAAATAATATTTACAGGTTATAGGATGGTAATTGATTTCCGTAAGTTAAATAAAGCTACTAAGAAAGATCATTACCCCTTGACATTTATTGATCAAATGCAAGAAAGGTTATCCAAACATACTCATTTCTGCTTTCTAGATGGTTATTCTGGTTTCTCTCAAATACCTGTGTCAAATGGGGATCAAGAAAAGACCACTTTTACTTGTCCTTTCGGTACCTTTGCTTATAGATGTATGCCTTTTGGTTTATGTAATGCACCTGCTACCTTTCAAAGATGCATGATGGCTATATTCTCTGATTTTTGTGAAAAGATTGTTGAGGTGTTCATGGATGATTTCTCCGTTTACGGAACTTCTTTTGATGATTGCTTAAGCAACCTTGATCGAGTTTTGCAGTGATGTGAAGACACTAACCTTTTCTTGAATTGGGAGAAGTGCCACTTTATGGTTAATGAAGGCATTGTCTTGGGACATAAAATTTCTGAAAGAGGTATTGAAGTTGACAAAGCTAAAATTGATGCTATTGAAAAGATGCCATGCCCTAAGGACATCAAAGGTATACGAAGTTTCCTTGGTCATGCCGGGTTTTATAGGAGGTTCATAAAGGACTTCTCCAAAATCTCCAGGCCTCTGACTAATCTCTTACAAAAAGATATCCCTTTTGTGTTGGATGATGATTGTCTAGAAGCATTTGAAATACTTAAGAAAGCATTGATCTCTGCACCTATTGTCCAGCCTCCTGACTGGAATTTTCAATGAAAAAAATAGCGCGCTACAGAAAATAGCGTGGCCCCTAAAAATATGCTATTAGCGTGCTATAGCGCGCTATAGCGTGCTATTAGCGAGGCATTGTACATTAATTTATTTAGCGAGCCAACTCTCTATATGCTATAGCGTGCTATAGCGCGCTATTTTTTTCAGTGGAATTTACCCTTTGAGATTATGTGCGATGCTAGTGATTATGCTGTAGGAGCTGTTCTAGGGCAAAGAGTTGATAAGAAATTGAATGTTATCCAGTATGCTAGTAAAACTCTAGATAGTGCCCAAAGAAATTATGCTACCACTGAGAAAGAATTTTTAGCAGTTGTATTTGCTTGTGATAAGTTTAGACCCTATATCGTTGATTCTAAAGTAACTATTCACACTGATCATGCTGCTATCAAATACCTTATGGAAAAGAAAGATGCTAAACCTAGACTTATCACATGGGTTCTCTTGTTGCAAGAATTTGACTTGCACATTATTGATAGGAAGGGAGCTGAGAACCCCGTAGCAGATAACTTGTCTAGGTTAGAGAATATACTTGATGACCCACAACCTATTGATGATAGCTTTCCTGATGAACAACTAGCTATCATAAGCACTTCTCGTACTGCTCCATGGTATGCTGATTATGCTAATTATACTGTTGCTAAGTTTATACCTCCTAGCTTCACATACCAGCAAAAGAAAAAATTCTTCTATGATTTGAGACATTACTTCTGGGATGACCCACATCTTTATAAAGAATGAGTAGATGGTATTATTAGATGTTGTGTACCTGAGCATGAACAGCAACAGATCCTACGCAAGTGCCACTCCGAAGCCTATGGAGGACACCATGCGGGAGACAGAACTGCACACAAGGTATTGCAATCCGGCTTTTATTGGCCTACTCTCTTCAAGGATGCTCGTAAGTTTGTCTTATCTTGTGATGAATGTCAAAGAATTGGTAATATTAGTAGACAACAAGAAATGCCTATGAATTATTCACTCGTTATTGAACCATTTGATGTTTGGGGCTTTGATTATATGGGACCTTTTCCTGCCTCTAATGGGTACACACATATTTTAGTTGTTGTTGATTACGTTACTAAGTGGGTAGAAGCTATTCCAACTAGTAGTGCTGATCATAACACCTCTATTAAGATGCTTAAAGAAGTTATATTTCCGAGGTTTGGAGTCCCTAGGTATCTAATGACTGATGGTGGTTCACACTTTATTCATGGTGCTTTCCATAAGATGCTTGCTAAATATGATGTCAACCATAGAATTGCATCCCCTTATCACCCACAGACTAGTGGTCAAGTTGAACTAAGTAATAGGGAGTTGAAATTAATCTTGCAAAAGACAGTTAATAGGTCTAGAAAGAATTGGTCCAAGAAACTTGATGGTGCATTATGGGCCTATAGAGTTGCATACAAAAATCCTATGGGTATGTCTCCATATAAGATGGTATATGGAAAAGCATGTCACTTACCTCTTGAGCTAGAACATAAGGCATATTGGGATATTAAAGAGCTCAATTATGATTTCAAACTTGCCGGTGAACTCCCATGATGCCGAAGGTTTTGACCTCTGTATCATGCAGAAATCTTCTGTTTTCGTTTCGAGCTGCTGTTTTTGACAGATCTAGATCATCATGGCATCCTCTAACACCCCCAAGGACAAGTTCTTCGAGAAGGTCATCAACCCCTACCTTGCGGAGGTGCTGCACCACCCCAAAACCATGGAGTTGCATGAGGGGGTGCTGCACATCCGTGATGTTGAGGGGCCGAGAAGGACCGGAAGCATGGAGACAAGACTCGAAGCAATGGAGCAACAAGTTTTCAAGTGCCAAGGTATGGTGGAATGGGGACTCGACGCCAACCACATGATGATCTCGGAGCTTGCCAACAACCTCAAGATGGACTCAAGGATCTTCGGGGAAGCCATCTCCAATCTTCAAGAGAAGATCGATCACCTCCAAGCCCAGATCTATGACCCGTAGAACCAAAACTTTGAGTATGAATATAGATTCAAGAACATGAGTTTGGCTGCAGATTTGAGTACCCCGGAGACTCGATCATCCTTCTACGATGGTGAGCCCATGCCTTGGAAGGTGAACAACAAGCCTACATCATCAACAACTCCATCATCACCAACCCCGAAGAAGGAGACATAATCATAAGGGTATGGGCACTCCCCTTGGCAACTGCCAAGCTTGGGGGAGTGACCCCGGTATCGTATCACCATCACTCCTATCTTTACCGTTTTACTTAGTTCGATCCTTTTGGTAGTATCTTGATCTATTAGAATAAAGTTAGCATGATCTAGTTGTGAGCTTTTGCTTTGTGAGCTTTATCCTTTGTATTCGAGTCCGTGAGCTATATAATAAAGATTAGTGTTGAGTCAAGGGCTTGATTTCCTCACTTGGGTCATGATAAAAAGAAAGAAAACATAAAGAGTATCAAAGAGATCATATCGATCTTATGGGAAGTAATGACTTCACATACAAGAGTATGATAAATAAAAGTTGTTGTGAGGTGACAAACATAGTTTTGGTCATCGTTGCAATTAATAGGAAGTAATAAAAGAAGAGAGGCTTCGCATACAAATATACTATCTTGGACATCTTTCATAATTGTGAGCACTCATTAAAGTATGACAAGCTAAAGAGTTGATGTTGGACAAGGAAGACAACATAATGGGTTATGTCTTCTTATATCCAAAATAAAGTATATTGTCATGGATCATCCAACATGTTGAGCTTGCCTTCCCCCTCATGCTAGCCAAAACTCCTCGCACTAAGTATAGATACTACTTGTGCTTCCATACATCCTTAAACCCAGTTTTTCCATGAGAGTCCACAATACCTACCTATGGATTGGGAAATATCCTTCCAAGTAAGTTGTCATGTTGCAAATCCGCTAAAATATGTATGATTTATTAGTGTGGGAGAAATTAGCTTTATATGATCTTGTGATATGGAAGTAATAAAAGCGACGGACTGCATAATAAAGGTCCTTATCACAAGTGGCAATATAAAGCGAAGTTCTTTTATGCTAAGACTTTGTGCATCCAACCATAAAAACACATGACAACCTCTGTCTTCCCTCTGCGAAGGGCCTATCTATTATTCATGTCTTATAAGTGTCAAGGTGAAACCCACCTTTCCTTTTTACATTTTATCCTTTGTCAAGCACATTGTGTTGGAAAGATCTAGACATATATACCCCTTGGATGTAAGTTTTCATGATCTATTACTGTTGACATTACCCTTGAGGTAAAAGGTTGGGAGGCAACACCATAAGCCCCTATCTTTCTCTGTGCCCGATTAAAACTCCATAAACATAAGTATTGCGTGAGTGTGAGCAATTGTGAAATATTATATGATTGTTGAGTATGTAGGCTTGCTGAAAAGCTCTTATATTGAGTCTTTCCGATGTTACGATAAATTGCAATTGCTTCAATGACTGAGATCAAAGTAAGTTAGTTTCCAATGAAGTTTATGATTCATACTTGATATTGTGGATGAATTGTTACTTTAGCATAAGAATCATATGACTATATTTATTTAAGTTGTTGTTATGAGAATGATCATGATGCCCTCATGTCCGTATTTTGTTTTTATCGACACCTCTATCTCTAAACATGTGGAGATATTTTTCGATATCAGCTTTCGCTTAAGGACAAGCGAGGTCTAAGCTTGGGGGAGTTTATACGTCAATTTTGTATCATGCTTATAAGTTGATATATATTGCATTATGGGCTGTTCATACATGTTTTGTCACAATACTTATGCCTTTTCTCTCTTATTTTACAAGGTTTACATGAAGAGGGAGAATGCCGGCAGCTGGAATTCTGGGCTGGAAAAGGAGCAAACTCTGGAAACCTATTCTGCACAACTCCAAAAGCCCTGAAACTCCACGGAACGTCATTTTGGAAAATATAAAAAATATCTGGCGAAAGAAACCCACGAGAGGGGCCACCGGCTGGCCTCGAGGGTGGGGGCGCACCCCCATTCCCAGGGCGCGCCCCCTACCTCGTGGGCCAGCCGGCAGGCCCCCGGTGCCCATCTTCTCCTATATGAGGTGTTTTGACCTGGAAAAAATCATAAGGAGGCTTTCGGGACCAGACGCCGCCGTCTCGAGGCGGAACCGAGGCGGAAACCAATCTAGGGCTCCGGCAGAGCTGTTTTGCCGGGGATACTTCCCTCCGGGAGGGGGAAATCGTCACCGCCGTCATCACCAACAACTCTCCCATCTTGGGGATGGCTATCTTCATCAACATCTTCACCAGCACCATCTCCTCTCAAACCCTAGTTCATCTCTTGTATCCAATCTTTGTACCCAAACCTTAGATTGGTACCTGTGGGTTGCTAGTAGTGTTGATTACTCCTTGTAGTTGATGCTAGTTGGTTTATTTGGTGGAAGATCATATCTTCATATCCATTATGCATATTAATACCCCTCTGATCATGAACAATATTATGTCTTGTGAGTAGTTACTTTTGTTCCTGAGGACATGGGAAAAGTCTTGCTATTAGTAGTCATGTGAGTTTGGTCTTCGTTCGATATTTTGATGAGATATATGTTGCCTCTCCTCTAGTGGTGTCATGTGAACGTCGACTACATGACACTTCACCATTATTTGGGCCTATAGGAAGGCATTGGGAAGTAATAAGTAGATGATGGGTTGCTAGAGTGACAGAAGCTTAAATCCTAGTTTATGCGTTGCTTCGTAAGGGGCTGATTTGGATCCATATGTTTCAGGCTATGGTTAGGTTTACCTTAATACTTCTTTTGTAGTTGCGGATGCTTGCATTAGAGGTTAATCATAAGTGGGAGGCTTGTCCAAGTAAGGGCAGCACCCAAGAACCGGTCCACCCACATACCAAATTATCAAAGTACCGAACGCGAATCAGACGATCGTGATGAAAACTAGCTTGACGATAATTCCCATGTGTCCTCGGGAGCGTTTTACTTTATATAAGAGTTTGTCCAGGCTTGTATTTTGCTACAAAAATGATTGGGCCACCTTGCTGCACCTTATTTACTTTTACCTTTTGTCACTTGCTACCAATTACCTTATCACAAAATTATCTGTTACCTATAATTTCAGTGCTTGCAGGAAATACCTTATTGAAAACTGCCTATCATTTCCTTCTGCTCCTCGTTGGGTTTGACACTCTTACTTATCGAAAGGACTACGATAGACCCCCTACACTTGTGGGTCATCAGTGGCCATGTGAAGATTTGTCTTGAGTTTGGATCTTATATCTTTGCATCTTTTTGCACTCTTTTGTGTTCAAGATTGTTTTCCTCTTGCTTGTCATGATGAGGCTTTTGCCAGTTAAATTGGTATCCCTCCTCTTAATGAAGCTTCCTTTTATATCTTCACCACGGGTTGTCACAAACATAGGTTCTTTATAAGCTTATTAGTGAGTTTGTGAACCCATTTGCTTGTTGTGTATGGGAATGACAGGCCTTGCACATTGTATCTCATTCATTCAGGACTATATTGATGCTTAATGCTCATCCGTACCTTAGTCTTCTCAAGTGCATTGCCTTGACTCACACACATTGGTTTTGGTTGAGCCTATTCCTAAGATGCCTCTTTTACATGTTGCTCAACCATGTGTTTGTTGCAAGTGCTAGGCTTAGTTTCCTATATGCTCACTTGCTCTTGTTGTGAGTTGCTATTGATTTTGGGGGAGTAATGATCCTATTTTGTGCCTGTTGTATTCAAATTCAAATATTTTCATTTATGCGCAAATCATGGGGAACTTCTTTAGTTTCTTTAGAACACGCATTTGCTCATATCATAATATCTTATTCATGTGGCTCGTAGGATCATTGGTCTAGTTAGTTCAATTGGTATCTTTTGATAGCTTGGTTCAGTTGGTATCTTTTGATTGCTTGACTGTTTGTTTCTCTCTTTGTTATGTATTTGTGGCATATCATTCTTTTGCAATCTTTGGGCCTCAATATAGTTTGTCTTCCTCCAAGTATTTACCGTTGGATATGTGTATTGCATTCCACTCTCTTGTTGAGAAATACACAATTTATGGAGGAACACAATTTATATTGGCCTTCTAAGATTTTCTCCCATTTTGGCAATCGATGCCAATGGGGGAGAAGTTTCAGAGAGTTTTTGTGGAGAAGTTTAGAGAATCATCTCTTCTTGCTTCGATTTTGTTCTTAAGCTTTTGCATCTCATACACATGCATTATTGGTTGGTGCATTGCATGGTAATGCATAATTCCTTGTATAAACTCTCTTGAAAGTGATTGTCATCAATTACCAAAATGGGGGGATTGAAAGAACATGCAGTGCGCCCATGTTTGGTTTTGGTAATTGATGACAATCTCTATGGACTAATGGTTACCTTGAGTTATATTTGAAGGATTTGTCCATGGGCTTTTCTTGGAGTCCATGTGTTGGTTTCAAGGAGAGTTTGTGTCTACCAAGGTGCTATTCAAGGAATTATCTAAAGATTGGTCATGTGTGAGGTTGATCAAGACTAAGTCAAAGAGTGAATCAAGGTGATCAACACACAAAGCGTAGAAGATGTACCGAGAGGGATCAAACGATCCCATGGTGTGGTAAGCATTGTCAATTACGCTTTGTGTACTAACCCATGGTCTTTGTGAGAGTTCTATGTGGGGTTAGGTTATCTTCCATGGGCTTGCGTCAAGAGGAAGATCACATACAACCCATGGAGTATGACATCAAATCAAGGTTGTGTTGCGCAAGTTCAAGTGGAGCATCATGGAGAAATCATGCTTGTAGCTTGGCATCCATTGTGGTGACAATGGAATTGTGAAGGTGTGTCGAAGAGTGACTCACCCATAGTAGAGTATGGGGGAGCAATCAACTAGCCTTCATCGAGCCAACGCAATCACGAAAGGTGGTCCAACTTGAGGGAGTCAAGATCGTCATCATCTAGCTCAAGTGGAATTCATGCAAGTCAAAGGCTTTCCCTTTATAGGTTTTCTATGTTACCGGTCTCATGGTGATAGTTTGGAGACCGGGTTATAGGATCGATAGTCGTACTATCAAGGGGGCCTCTCAACTGAGTAGCTTGATCGTATCATTCATCGAGAGCTCAAACCATTGCATCCTTGCATCATCTTTCTTGATTCTTATTTTTATTTTCTCTTGTTAAGTTTTAAGAGCTTTTGGTTATCTTCGCGACAAACTCTAGTACATCAAAAACGGATTTCATATGCTTCTTCTATTGCGTTTTCGGTGTTGGAGGTTTTACCGGTCTCTTTCGAGGAAGGCTTCTCACCATTTTCTTTTGGGCCTTTTATAATTCGCTTCTTATTGTTATTTCTATCAATATTTTGTTACTCCATGTCATTAGCTTTCCAACAAACTTGGTTTCGTTGAATTTGGAGTCCGTTTGCAGAAGTTGTGTCAGTTTTGGTGTCCTCAAAAAGGCTGCAGCGGTACTTGATATGTCTCCAACGTATCTATAATTTTTTATTCTTCCATGCTATTATATTATCCTTCTAGGATGTCTTATGGGGTTTTATATACACTTTTATATTATTTTTGGGACTAACCTATTAACCCAGAGCCCAATGCCAGTTTCTGTTTTTCTCCTGTTTTGGGGTTTTACAGAAAAGGAATATCAAACGGAGTCCAATTGACGTGCCAATTTTTGATGATTTTTTATGGACCAAAAGAAGCCCCTGAAGTAAAAGAGTTGGGCCAGGAGAGCCACGGGTTGCCCACGAGGGTGGGGGCGCGCCCTCCTATCTCGTGGACAGCCCGGAAGCCCCCCTGATGTGGGACCTACGCCAAAAAATCCTATAAATACTGAAACCTTCGGAAATTAACCTAGATCAGGAGTTCCGCCGCCAAAAGCCTCTGTAGCCACCGAAAGCCAATCTACACCCGTTCTGGCACCCTGCCGGAGGGGGGAATCCCTCTCCGGTGGCTATCTTCATCATCCCGGCGCTCTCCCTGACGAGGAGGGAGTAGTCCACCCTCGGGGCTGAGGGTGTGTATCAGTAGCTATGTGTTTGATCTCTCTCTCTCTCTCTCTCTCTCTCTCTCTCTCTCTCTCTCTCTCGTGTTCTTGAGATGGCACGATCTTGATATATCGCGAGCTTTGCTATTCTAGTTGGATCTTATAATGCTTCTCCCCCTCTACTCTCTTGTAATCGATTGAGTTTTCCCTTTGAAGTTATCTTATCGGATTGAGTCTTTAAGGATTTGTGAACACTTGATGTATGTCTTGCACGTGTTTATCTGTGGTGACAATGGGATATCATGTGATCTACTTGATGTATGTTTTGGTGATCAACTTGCGGGTTCCGTGACCTTGGGAATCTATGCATAGGGGTTGGCACACATTTCCGTCTTGACTTTCCGGTAGGAACTTTGGGGCACTCTTTGAAGTTCTATGTGTTGGTTGAATAGATGTTTCTGAGATTGTGTGATGCATATCGTATAATCATGCCCACGGATACTTGAGGTGACAATGGAGTATCTAGGTGACATTAGGGTTTTGGTTGATTTGTGTCTTAAGGTGTTATTGTAGTACGAACTCTATGATAGATTGAACGTTACTACGGACTCTTGAATAGATCGATCAGAAAGAATAACTTTGAGGTGGTTTCGTACCCTACCATAATCTCTTCGTTTGTTCTCCGTTATTAGTTACTTTGGAGTGACTCTTTGTTGCATGTTGAGGGCTAGTAATATGATCCAATTATGTTATCCTTGTTGAGAGAACTTGCACTAGTGAAAGTATGAACCCTAGGCCTTGTCTACTATCATTGCAACACCGTTTATGCTCACGTTTACCACTAGTTACCTTGCTGTTTTTATATTTTCTTATTACAAAAACCTATATCTACCATCCATATTGCACTTGTATCACCATCTCTTCGCCGAACTAGTGCACCTATACAATTTACCGTTGTATTGGGTGTGTTGGGGACACAAGAGACTCTTTGTTATTTGGTTGCAGGGTTGTTTAAGAGAGACCATCTTCATCCTACGCCTCCCATGGATTGATAAACCTTAGGTCATCCACTTGAGGGAAATTTGCTACTGTCCTACAAACCTCTGCACTTGGAGGCCCAACAACGTCAACAAGAAGAAGGTTGTGTAGTAGACATCAGTACTACCGCTCATGCGAGCGGTACTACCGCTTCGAGGGGATGTAATTTTTTACTTCCGCGGCTACTTCTGTGGCTACTTCCCCTCTGGACCAAAAACTAGTCATAAGTCCAGCGGTGGTAGGCATAGATGTATTTTTTTTTAGTACCGCTCGCAAGCAGTAGTACCGCTACACTTAGCGGTAGTACCGTGAGGACAAGCGGTAGTACCGCTTCGACAGTTCTACTATCCTTTTACCTCCTCGCTATTGTTTTTCAAAGGGTTACTGCCGCCCTAGCGGTAGTACCGCTCGATGCAGGCTATGAGCATAACGGTTGGATTTTTCCTCACCTATAAAATGGGGTCTTCTTCCCCAATGAACCTTATCCTTTGAGCTCGTGTTCTTCCCCCATTGTTTGCTTTCTTCGAGCTTGCTATCTCGCAATAGCTCCATGGATTCTTGCTAGTTTTGGGGGGGGAGATAGAGGAGATCTAGATCTACATTTCCACCAATCACTTTCTCCTCTATGTGAGGGGAACCCTTTGGATCTAGATCTTGGAGTTCTACGTGTTCTCTTCTTCGTTCTTCCTCTCATTTCCCTCCCTAGCATTCGTTGCTTTTGTGGGATTTGGGAGAGAAGGACTTGGGCACTCCGTGTGCCCGTGCCGTTGCATTTGGTGCATAGGTTTGAGTGCTCCGCGGTGATACGTGGAAGTGAAGTTGAGAACCTTATTACTCTTGGGTGCTTGGTACCCTTGAGCTTGTTCCTCTTGGGTGCTTGGGTGCCCTAGACGGTTGAGGTCACCTTGGAGCCATATTCGATTGTGGTGTAGCTTCGTGGCGTCGTTGGGAGCCTCTAATTAAGTTGTGGAGGTAGCCCCAACCTTGGTGGTGTTCAGAGCTCAATCATTGTGGTGTAAAGCTCAGGGAAAGCGTCGGGGTCTCCAATTACGTTGTGAAGATTACCCCGAACAATTTGTACGGGTTCGGTGACCGACCCCAAGGGTTGCCATTTGTACGGGTTCGGTGACCTCCCTCAAGGGTCTCTTAGTGGAATCACAGTATCTTGCATTGTGCGAGGGCGTGAGGAGATTACGGTGGCCCTAGTCGCTTCTTGGGGAGCATTGTGCCTCCATGATAACCCACAAGTATAGGGGATCAGTTGTAGCCTCTTTCGATAAGTAAGAGTGTCGAACCCAACGAGGAGCTAAAGGCAGAACAAATATTCCCTCAAGTTCTATCGACCACCGATACAACTCTATGCACGCTTGACGTTTACTTTACCTATAACAAGTAGGAAAGTAGAAGAAGTTTGTAGTTTTTGTGGGATAGGTTTGCAAGAAAATAAAGAGCGCGTAAATAAAAGTAGTGGCAGTTAAGATAAATACACAACTAAATTAGCTTTAGTAGAGAGCTTTTTGTCACGAGAAAGTTATTTGTCCCTAGGCAATCGATAACTAGACCGGTAATCACTATTGCAATTTTATTTGAGGGAGAGGCATAAGCTAACATACTTTCTCTTCTTGGATCATATGCACTTATGATTGGAACTCTAGCAAGCATCCGCAACTACTAAAGATCATTAAGGTAAAACCCAACCATAGCATTAGAGTATCAAGTCCTCTTTATTCCCATACGCGAACAACCTACTTACTCGGGTCTGTGCTTCTGTCACTCACGCCACCCACCATAAGAAAATCATGAGCATATTGCAAACCCTACAGCGGGGATCCCTCACGCTTGCGCGACATGAAGAGCACCATAGGACAACACCAATAATAAAACATGCAACTCAAACCAATCACGATCATCAATTAACCCATAGGACAAAGCGGATCTACTCAAACATCATAAGATAGCCATACATCATTGGGAAATGATATATAGCATTGAGCACCATGTTTAAGTAAAGATTACAATGGGTAGAAGAGGGGTTACACCACTGCATAGAGGGGGGAAGAGTTGGTGATGATGGCGGTGAAGTTGTTGGTGTAGATTGCGGTGACGATGATGGCCCCGGCGGCACTTCGGTGCCACCGGAAGCGTGGGGGAGAGAGCCCCCCTCCTTCTTCTTCTTCCTTGACCTTCTCCCTAGATGGGAGAAGGGTTTCCCCTCTGATCCATGGTCTCCATGGCGTGGGAGGGGCGAGAGCCCCTCCGAGATTGGATATGTCTCTCTGTCTCTCTCTGTTTCTGCGTTCCCAGATTCTGGCCTTCCACCGTTTCTTAAATTCTTGGAGATCCGTAACTCCGATCGGGCTGATTTTTGGACATGATTTTTATCCGGTTATTATTTTTCTTGCAGCGAAAGAAGGGCATCAACCACCTTACGGAGTGGCCACGAGGACCCAGGGCGCGCCCCCCACCCTCGTGGGCCACTCGGGCATCGTCTCATGTTGGTTCCGCTTCCCAAAATTCACATATATTCCAAAAAAAATCTCCGACCGTTTTTATCCCGTTTGGACTCCGTTTGATATGGATATTCTGTGAAACAAAAAACATGCAACAAATAGGAACTGGCACTGGGCACTAGATCAATATGTTTGTCCCAAAAATAGTATAAAAAGTTGCCAAAAGTATATGAAAGTTGTAGAATATTGGCTTGGAACAATAAAAAATTATAGATGCGATGGAGACGTATCAGCATCCCCAAGCTTAATTCATGCTCGTCCACGAGTAGGTAAATGATAAAAAATATATTTTTTGATGTGGAATGCTACCTGGCATAATCTTGATCATGTAGTCTAATCATGGCATGAATATTAAGACACGAGTGATTCAAAGCAATAGTCTATCATTTGACATAAAAGAATTTAATACTCGGCCATCCCAACAAACAATCAAGTCTTTCAAAATATCAATGCTAAAGAACGCTATCCCTACAAAATCATATAGTCTTTTATGCTCCCCTTTTCTTAACACAAGGTACCCCTCATGCCCATCCCGGTGTCAGCCAAGCAATTGTTTTCACACTTAACTTTTTCGAACTTTTTCAACTCTTCACGCAATACATGAGCGTGAGCCATGGACATAGCACTATGGGTGGAATAGAAGGTGGTAGTAGACAAAAGTAGGGAGAAAGTCTCACATCGACTGGGCGTATCAATGGGCTATGGAGATGCCCATCAATAGATATCAATGTGAGTGAGTAGGGATTGCCATATAACGGATGCACTAGAGCTATAAGTGTATGAAAGCACCAAAAGAAAACTAGTGGGTGTGCATCAACTTGCTTGCTCATGAAGACCTAGGGCATTTGAGAAGCCCATCATTGGAATATACAAGCCAAGTTCTATAACGAAAAATTCCCACTAGTATATGAAAGTGACAACATAGGAGACTCTCTATCATGAAGAACATGGTGCTATGATGAAGCACAAGTGTGGAAAAAGATAGTAGCATTGTCCCCTTTTTTTCTTTTTTTTGGGCCTTCCTTTTTTCATTTGGCCTTTTTTGCATTTTTTTGGGACAATGCTCTAATAATGATGATCATCACACTTTTATTTACTTACAACTCGATGCTAGAACAAAAATATGACTCTATATGTATGCCTCCGGTGGTGTACCGGGATGTGCAATGATCTAGCATAGCAATGACATTAAAAAAACAGACAAGCCATAGAAACATCATCCTAGCTATCTTACGATCATGCAAGGCATATGACAATGATGGTGCGTGTCATAACAAAAGGAACGGTGGAGTTACATGGCAATATATCTCGGAATGGCTATGGAAATGCCATAATAGGTAGGTATGGTGGCTGTTTTGAGGAAGGGTATAAGGTGGTTTGATGCATCGGCGAAAATTGTGCGGTACTTGAGTGGCTAGCAAGGTGGAAGGGTGAGAGTGCGTATAATCCATGGACTTGACATTAGTCATAAAGAACTCACATACTTAATGTGAAAAATCTATTAGCCCTCGAAGCAAAAATACTACGACACATGCTCATGTGGGGAGGTTGGTAGTAGTTAACCATCGCGTGCCCCCGACCTTCACGCAAAGATAAACAATCAAAATACAATGCGCGCCAATTTGGTTACATAGTTAGGAGACCATACGTGCATGCTTCGGGAATCACAAACCTTAACACCAATATTATTACTAAACCACAATCATTCACTAGTACCTCCCACATATTAGCATCTCTATATCGCAAAACTATTGCAAGGAATCAAACATATCATATTCAGCGATCTAAAAGTTTATGTAGGATTTTATGACTAACCATGTGAATGACCAATTCCTGTCAACTCTCTAAATAGATATAAGTGAAGCAAGAGAGTTTTAATTCTTTCTACAAAAGTTATGCCCATGCTCTAACAATTATAAGTGAAGCAAAAGAGCATTCTACAAATGGCGGTTTTCTATGTGAGGAGAAACAGGCAATCCAAACTTCAAATGATATAAGTGAAGCACATGAAGCATTCTATAAAGCCATACTCAAAAGATATAAGTGAAGTGCAAAGAGCATTCTATAAATCAACCAAGGACTATCTCATACCAGCATGGTGCATTTATTAAAAGGAAAAAATAAAAAACACACGATGCTCCAAGAATTTACGCATATCATGTGAATGAAACGAATCCGAAAACATATCGATACTTGTTGAAGAAAGACGGGATGCCTTCCGGGGCATCCCCAAGCTTAGATGCTTGAGTCTCCTTGAATATTAACTTGGGGTGCCTCAAGCATCCCCAAGCTTGAGCTCTTGCCTCTCCTCCTTCTCCTCGCATCGAGACCTCCTCGATCTTCGAACACTTCATCCACACAAAACTTAACCGAACTTTTAGTGGCGGGGTTAGTGCATATGATCAATAAAATCCCATCATGTACTGCTCTAACATTATTGTATAATTATGAACAAACATTACCTATTGTATGCTATCACAATTCTATGGCCCCAAGTCAAGGAGGCATCAACAAGAATTCAAACATATGCAAATAATGAAGCTATAACAGCAATCTGTGAAAATAGGAGAGTCTGTAGTAATCAGAACATTAACCATACTTCTGTAACACTAAAACTTATGGCAAAATTAGGAAAAATCAACAATTTCTATAGAAAGAATTTTCAAAAAGTTTTAGATCCTTTCGACGTTCCAGTAAAAAATGTAAAATCGCGCACTACAGCCAAAGTTTCTATTTTTGCACCACACAAACCAACAAGCAGTTTAATCATCCTAAAGGAAACTCCTGGCACATTATTTTTATAATAAAGTGGAATTGTACAAGGGGATAATTATTTTTGTTGAAACGTTTCTGTAATCAAGGTTCACAAAGTTTCCATGGGCATGAAGAAAAGTTCAAGGCTAGCTCCCACTTTAACAATGCTCGACTTTCTCACTTTCGCTTTTCTTTTTGAAAAAGTTTTAGGTTCCCCTCTTTATTTTATTTTTTTGTTTTTAAACTTTATAGAAGCACACAACAGAAATAAATGACTCACTAAAACTTCCGGGTTGTCTCCCTGGCAACGCTTTCTTTAAAGCCATTAAGCTAGGCATATAGTGCTCAAGTAATGGATCCACCCGGATCCCAAGGTATATCAAAGCCAATTTTAATTAACAATGATTTGGCATTTAGTAGTGAGAACAGAGTGACATGTGTCATGAAACAACGAAGTCTAACTCTCTTCATATGCATAGGCATGTCATACAAGAACAATTCATGCACATCAAGTAAAGGCTAATGCATAGTATAAGCAGTTTCTTGCAATTTTATCGTGTTGGAAACATAGAGAGGCGGAGATGTAGTTCCTCTCTCATAATAATTGCAAGTAGGAGCAGCAAGCACATGCATATTATATTCATCAAAATCATCATGTGTAACGGAAAAAGGCAACCCATCAATATAATCCTTAATAAGTGCAAACTTCTCTGATATAGTGTAGTTTGGAGAACTCAAAAAGATAATAGGACTATCATGCGTGGGTGCAATAGCAACAATCTCATGTTTAACATAAGGAACTATAGCAAGTTCATCTCCATAAGCATAATTCATATTGGCATCTTGGCCACAAGCATAGCAAGCATCAATTTCATCAAAAAGGGATATTTCAAACGAATCCAAGGGATCATAGCATTCATCCTTCGGTAAGCACGGAGGGAAATTAAACAATGTATGAGTTGAAGAGTTACTCTCATTAGGAGGTGGGCACGGGTAGCTAATCCGCTCTTCCTCCTTTTGTTCTTCGCTCTCTTCGTCATCTTTTTCATCTAATGAGCTCACAGTGTCATCAATTTCCTCTTCCATAGACTCCTGCAAAATATTAGTCTCTTCTTGGACAGCGGAGGAGTCCTCAATATACGGTTTAACATAGGCATTAGAAGCATAATTATCATAACAATATTTAAATATGGCAAAAATTTCAGATTTGTAAAGAGTAGCATCATACTTTTCAATCAAAGAAGCAATTTCATAAGCACCCTTAAAAGCAACAAATTCTTCAATTTGTTGAACATCATAGTAACTATAAACACCCTTAGCATACGAAGATACGATTCCATTATCACTAAACTCACATTGGTAGGGAAGGTGTTTCTTAGGGTCTTCAGAACAACAAGTAAAATCATATATTTCACATAAATTCCAAGCATAGCATTGCAAACGATGAATTTGATCCAGTAAAAGTTTCCTTTTTTCAGATATGCGGTGTCGCACATAACAAGCATGCTCATCTAAAGATTTTCCCTCAACTAAGCTAGTTGGAGTTTCAGCCCGAGCACATAGGGATCGAAGATGATCCAAGTAATAAGCTTCAGTAGTGTGATAGATTTTGAGTGGTTCTTCAACCATTGGTTCAGTAGGTACCACTATTTTTTTGGTATTTTGCGTTTCCTACCCATAACTAAAGACAGAAAACAACTTAGGACATCAAATAAAATATACTTAGTGATAAAGCAAACAAGCACACACGAGAATATTCACCCCACACTATTGCTCCCCGGCAAAGGCGCCAGCAAAAGGTCTTGATAACCCACAAGTGTAGGGGATCAGTTGTAGCCTCTTTCGATAAGTAAGAGTGTCAAACCCAACGAGGAGCTAAAGGCAGAACAAATATTCCCTCAAGTTCTATTGACCATCGGTAAAACTCTACGCACGCTTGGCGTTTACTTTACCTAGAACAAGTATGAAACTAGAAGTAGTTTGTAGTTTTTATGGGATAGGTTTGCAAGATAATAAAGAGCGCGTAAATAAAAAGTAGGGGCTGTTAAGATAAAGACACAACTAAATTAGTTTTAGTAGAGAGCTTTTTGTCATGAGAAAGCTATTTGTCCCTAGGCAATCGATAACTAGACCGTTAATCACTATTGCAATTTATTTGAGGGAGAGGCATAAGCTAACATACTTTCTCTTCTTGGATCATATGCACTTATGATTGGAACTCTAGCAAGCATCCGCAACTACTAAAGATCATTAAGGTAAAACCCAACCATAGCATTAGAGTATCAAGTCCTCTTTATTCCCATACGCGAACAACCTACTTACTCGGGTATGTGCTTTTGTCACTCACGCCACCCATCATAAGCAAATCATGAGCATATTGCAAACCCTATAGCGGGGATCCCTCACGCTTGTGCGACACGGAGAGCACCATAGGACAACACCAATAATAAAGCATGCAACTCAAACCAATCACGATAATCAATTAACCCATAGGACAAAGCGGATCTACTCAAACATCATAGGAAAGCCATACATCATTGGGAAATAATATATAGCGTTAAGCACCATGTTTAAGTAGAGATTACAACGAGTAGAAGAGGGGTTACACCGCTGCATAGAGGGGGGAAGAGTTGGTGATGATGGCGGTGAAGTTGTTGGTGTAGATTGCGATGACGATGATGGCCCCGACGGCACTTTGGTGCCACCGGAAGCGAGGGGGAGAGAGCCCCCCTCCTTCTTCTTCTTCCTTGACCTTCTCCCTAGATGGGAGAAGGGTTTCCCCTCTGGTCCATGGTCTCCATGGCGTGGGAGGGGCGAGAGCCCCTCCGATATTGGATCTGTCTCTCTGTTTCTGCGTTCCCATATTCTGGCCTTCCACCGTTTCTTAAATTCCTGGAGATCCGTAACTCTGATTGGGCTGATTTGTGGACATGATTTTTATCCGGATATTAGCTTTCTTGCGGCGAAAGAAGGGCATCAACTGCCTTACGGAGTGGACACGAGGGCCCAGGGCGCGCCTGCCCCCCTGGGCGCGCCCCCACCCTCGTGGGCCACTCGGGCATCTTCTCATGTTGGTTCCGCTTCCCAGAATTCACATATATTCCAAAAAAAATCTCCGTCTGTTTTTATCCCGTTTGGACTCCGTTTGATATGGATATTCTGCGAAACAAAAAATATGCAACAAATAGGAACTGGCACTGGGCACTGGATCAAAATGTTAGACCCAAAAAGAGTATAAAAAATTGCCAAAATTATATGAAAGATGTAGAATATTGGCATGGAACAATAAAAAATTATAGATGCGACGAAGACGTATCACTCCTGAAAGTGCAGTATATCGACTAGAGGGGGGTGAATAGGCGATTTTTACGAAATGCTTCAAAACATGGTAGTTTCGAAGACAAACGATAAGTTCAAGCCTATTAGTATGCAGCGGAAAGTGGACTACACTAGATGAGCCATAGTCATGTTATCAATGAAGTGAAAGTATTAAGACTAATAGCAACTAGGCAGTAGTGATCACAAAGAAAGAAGGAATGAAGTCAATCACAACAAGTAGATACTCAGTGAAGACAATCAGATAAAGCAAACATGCAATGTCTTCACAACATAGAGCAGTGAGTAAAGGGAAGGAAAGGATAGAACCAGTGGCTCGGGGAAGACAGTGATTTGTTAGACCAGTTCCAGTTGCTGTGACAACTGTACGTCTGGTTAGGGAGGCTGAGATTTAACTCAGAAGACCGCGTCTTCACCTTGTTCCCCTTGAGCTAAGAACACCTAGTCCTCGCCCAATCACTCTGGTAAGTCTTCAAGGTAGAATTCCAAACCTTCACAGACTTCATTCACCGGCAATCCACAATTACTCTTGGATGCTCAGAACGCGACGCCTAACCGGCTGGAGGAAACACGGTCCTCAAGTGTAATAAGTCTTCAGATCACACAGACAGAAAGACTTCAGTGATGCCTAACAATCTTTGGCTCTCGGTGTTTGGGCTTTGTCCTCGCAAGGATTTCTCTCTCAAATGCTTCGGAGGTGGGTTGCTCTCAAACAATAAAAGCTGTGCAATAACTCTGAGCAACCACCAATTTATGGTGTAGGGGGTGGGCTATTTATAGCCACTAGGCAACCCGACCTGATTTGTCCGAAGTGACCCTGGGTCACTAAGGAACTGACACATGTTCCAACGGTTAGATTTCAAACACACACGGCAACTTTACTTGAGCTTCAAGTAAAGCTGACTCATCCGTCTCTGGATGAGATTTGCTCTCATAGTCTTCGCTCGAAGACATAGGATTTGGTTGAGCATCACATCAGTCACTCTGACTTAGTTCACTTGGACCCCACTTAACAGTGTGGTGGTTCCTATAACTCAATAAAGGAGAAAAGGAAACAGCGACAATTCTACATCTTCGCTTTCCATAGTCTTCACTCAATGTCTTGTCACGTCATAGTCTTCAATATGATTATCTTCATATACCACCAATGATATCAATGTCTTCATACATTTTTAGGGGTCATCTCCAGTAGGTTAACCGAATCAATGAGGGACTACTACCTGTGTTATCCTGCAATTCTCACAAACACATTAGTCCCTCAACCAGGTTTGTCGTCAATACTCCAAAACCAACTAGGGGTGGCACTAGATGCACTTACAATCTCCCCCTTTTTGGTGATTGATGACAAACTGGTTGAAGTTTTCAACGGGGATAAAGATATGTTAAATTGTAAAGGATAAAGGTATTGTCTTCGTAAGTAGCAAAAGGCTCCCCCTGAAGATGTGCATATAGTTGATTTGCCTTTGAATGCAAATGCACATGGCAGGTTGTACTTTGTGGAGATCCTCTTCAACTTATGAAGACAATTCATCATGCATAATTGATATATCGAAGATAATGATATGCATAATGAAAAATGGACGTCTGCAGAAATGACTAAGTGCGGAATATAAGATAGCAGATGCGGAATTTATCATCGCATTACAGAGTAGCATAAAAAGGTAGCAGACGACCATCAGTTTAAGTGTTACAACTCAAAGAACCAAATGTAGCAAAACAAGAGTTGTAAGCACTAGGCAAATTATAAAAGCACCCGCCCATATGGACCCGCTTGAAGACTATCAACTCATATGCTTCTCCCCCTTTTGTCAGTAAGGACCAAAAAGGTTTGAAGACATAGAGCCTCTACTCGTTCCCAGGTGGAGCAGAAGAGGATGCAGGGTCGGTGTTGTTGTTTGGCGGTGCAGAGGTGGTTGGTGCAGTGTCGATGCGCGCTGAAGTAGGAGGTGGTGAAGTAGCATCATCCTCATCATCGATCACCCTAGCGTCAATTGTTGCAACGGAGGAAGAGTACTCAGAGTCTTCAAGGGATGGAGTGCGACGCATAACAGCAGTCCTTGGAGGAGTGTTGTCAAACTTGAATCTCTCAGTGAAGCCATCATCTTGAAGATCCGCTTTAGCACTCAGTAAAGTCAAACTCTTCCAAGACCGCCTGCAAGTTTCATGAGCAACAAAAGCATTCTTGGTGGCAAGACTGCGAATGCGATTGACATCCACCAAGAAGCTCTGCATCTGACGCTTTAACCAGAGGTGATGCTTGTCCTGTTTCTGATGAAGAGCTACAAGAAGCTCTCGATTGTTCAGGACACGAGATCTCTTCTAAGGCCTTTGAGCAATGGTGCTTTCAGTGGCTTCGGTTTCAGCGTGTCGAGGTAGACGAGTACGGCCAGCCAGAGGATAGACGCGTGAGACAGCTGGGACACCTTCAATCTGCTAAGTGAAGCTTTGATGGTCAGCGTTGTGAAGACTAACTGGCTCCTTAGCAGGCTCTTGGTAAATGGCTTCAGCTGACATATCAACCTCAGGCAAGAAAATCTGATGGTTGCGAGCAGAGGGTTGATAAGTGACAGCTGAGTGCAACTTGATGAGGCGCATTATCCAAGGGGCATAAAATTTCAGTCCAAATAGATCAGCTCTAGATGTGGCCATTTGCCTGATGAAGAAATCTTGAGCATTGAAGCTGATGCCATTGAAGATATAGAAGACCAAAGTCTTCATAGTGCCTTCAAGCTGTGCTGATGAAGAATGTCCTTTGACAGGCCATAGAGTACGCCTTATGATGTGATAGATGGTGCGAGGCAGGTACTCAAGGTCTTCAACAAAGAATTCCTTAGGATATTCAGCCTCACTTGGCAGAGGCTTCATCATGCTGAGCATTTGGCTCATGTTGGGCTTACGCTTCTGGAAGATGCTCTCCAAGGCTTCAGTGTTCAGTACACAGCCAGGTTCATATAGATCTCCTGGAGTGGGCAGGCCAGTAAGCTCAATGAGATCAAAGGCTTTTGCTTCATGATGCACATTGCCTGTCATCCACTCAAGGACCCATGTCTTCGGATCCTCGTTGTAGCCTCGGATGTGAAGTGTTGCATAGAATTGCAGAAGCAGTTCTTCATTCCAATGCTCTTTATCCAGCACAAAATTGAGAAGGCCAGCATCATGTAAGCAGTCAAGGGCTTCCTCCAAGCAGGGCAGACCAGCAATAGCTTCAGTGTCAAGACGCATATGAGGGAAAATGCGGCCTTGATTATATAGTACCCTTGAGTAGTAGCTGCGCTGTTGATGGCTCCAGAACCTATCTGATGATATTCTTGGCTTGGAATATGGGTTCTTGGCGCTGTCAAAGAAGGTGTTGTGCGCAGTGAAGCTATTGGCATTGAATGACCCTGAAGATGTTGCAATACCTGGAAGCCTTGGCAGTCTTGGCTTAGGCTTCTGAACTTGGGGCCTGTGCGCAATATGATGATCAAACTGAGGACCAGCAGCACGTTGTTCAGTTGTAGGTGGTGGAATCAGAATTGGCCACCGGACAGTAACTAGCTGATCATCCTTGTTGTATGCTTGCTCAATTGTGTGAGGCCGTGGAGGCGGAACAGGAGCAGAGGCATTGTCTTCAAGCTGCAGATTGGCGTTAGGTGCAGCATTAGCTTCAGGCACAGTACTGGCTTCAGGCATAGCACTGGCTTCAGGAGCAGTAACTTCAGGCACAGGTTCTTCAGGCGCCACAGTATCTTCAGGTGCCACAAAAGCTTCAGCCATGACCACGTCATTGGCTTCAGTATTGGTGGTAGCAGCCTCTGAATTTGTTACCTCCACTTCAGGAGCTAGAGGGTTGGACACGTTCTCCTCGAGAACAGGTGATGCGGCAGGACTTTCTTCTTCAACTTGGGATTGTTGGGGTGGTTCTTCTTCGGCTGATGCAGCCGGAATATCTTCAGCCACTTTGGCTTCAGATTCTGAGCGGCTTCCAGTAGGAGCAGCATCAGGTGCAGATGGTTGCTCTACTCCTTCTGGAGCTGTTGGCGCAGTTACTTGAGGCCTTGGTCCTTTGTGAAGCCTGCGAAAGGCTGGCGACGCATGAGGAGATGGAGGTTGTTGGGCCTCAAAGTCTTCGTCTTCAGACACCATACTTGTGTCTTGAGTTCGCTGGGGAGTGTCTTGGGTTTCCTGTGGGTGATCAGCCCACGAGTCATCCTGAGCAATTGGCGTCAATGGACGACCAATGTTGATGCGTTCGTTGTTCGTGAGAACAGGCGAAGAGTCGATGTTGTACTCGATCTGAGGAAGGATGGTATCATCTTCAACATTGTCTTGAGGACCAATGTCTTCAGCTGCAGTGGGGTCGACAGCTGGAATGTCTTCAGCCTCTGTGGGAGCAGGCTCATGAACTGTCAGTCTTCTTTCTCTTTGGGCAGATGCAGGGCGAGCAACTGAGATTGGCTCGACAAAGATAGGCTCTTTAGAAGCAGCCCTATCCTTCTTGGTCTTTCGCTTTTTGGTGGGTGGAGCTTCATCAGTAGATTGCTTACGCTTGCGAGCATCAGCTTCAGCCACCTTAGTCTTCCTGAGCGTTGAAGCGGTTGGAGTTGCCTTAGGCTTCGTGCCAGTCATGCTCGCAGGGAAGACTATGCGAGGCATTTCCTGCCCAGATGCTTCAGCTTCGGGCACAGATTGCTTCTTCTTCTTCTTGGCAGCCATTCTTGGATCAATGCCAGGACGCCCAAGTGCCTTGCGCTTTTCAGCTTCATTGAATGCTTGGACACATTTTGCAGCCAAGTCCTTGATGCGCTCACCTGAACCTTTAGCTTCTTCACGCCGCTGGCGAAAGGCTTCCTTGAGCTCTTGCATCATAACCTTGAAGTTTTGTACTTCTTGCACGCTGAGCTTGTTCATATGCTTCTTGAACTGAGCTTTTTCATATGCTTCTTGAACTGAGCTTTTTCATAATCTATCTTTTGCTTCAGCTCAACAATTCTTTGAGCCAGAGCTAGCTCAGAAGCAATGGCGCCATGGAAGGAGATGCTTAGGCCAACTGGAAGTTGAAGATCATCGAAGCTCAGGTTGGGAGTGTCGAACCATTCATCAATGAAGTTATTGAGCACTTCAACATCAAAGAGCGGTAAATCATTGAAGATTTCAGCATCCTGCTTGCTCTTGATTAATAGCTCCAAGGCATCATCTCCAAGATCTTCATCACTTGAAAGATCAAGGGATTCATTCGCAGTCTTCAGTACTGCATCAGGAGTGAGAGCTGGACTGGGATTGCGCGTTGGCTTCCTCTTCAGCTGTTTGCTCTCGGAAATTCTGGAGTGCTCCTCAGATTGCACACTTGGTGCAGGTGGGGCAGTGGTCAAAGGCTTCACTCTTGAAGTTCTTGGTGGAGTAGCCTTTGAAGCCTTTGATTTCTTCTTCTGAGGCTTCGGCGTTGCAGGTGCTTCTTCAGAGTCATCATCAGCTTCAGGCTGATCGCCATCTGCCCCTTGAACCCTTATGTGACTGATGAGCCCCTCTAGGTTGTAGAAGGGCCCAACCAGATTAGGTTTAGCTTCGCACGAGCCATCAGTGCGGGGTGCAGAGGGGCCAGGATTGAAGTCTAATCCCCACAGCTTCTTGTTTTCCTTGGCCGAGTTCTTCGCGAATTGAAGATTTCGCTTGAAAATATTGTCGTCGCGACACTAGAGCAGAGCGCTTGGATCAGCATCAGCAGGCTGTGGTCCTCTAACCATGCAGGGATAGAAGCCTTGAGCAATGGCTTCAGCACGAGTCTTCGGGGGAAGATTCTTATAAGTGATATCTCCCCACAGATGCTTGATGGCGTTTTTCTCAGCATACTCTGGGGTGACGAACTTGTATTTGAACCATTGTTCAGCCCAGTATCTTCGAATCCATTGGATTCGGGTCTTCCTCTGATTATAATCCTCCTCTGGATCAGTCTTGTATATTTCACTGAGATCAGGAGGCAAATCACGTGAGGTGTTGCCATGGCGCTGTCTGCCACCCTTTCTTACTGTCTTGTCAGTTGTCATTTGCTTCAACCTGAATGGCTTCAAAACAGGCAAATGCTTCGGTTTGCTGGTCAGACAGGAACTAGCTTCAGGAGAATGAATGTGACGCTGCAAAAACTCTGCAAATGAATGCAGACTATGAGAACCAAGGGATTCTCCCACGGACATGTACCTGTGACAGCATTAGAGATGCGAGGGAAGGGGAAGAGGTCATATGCATTCTCAGAAGTTTTGAGGATTAAAACAGTTTTGAAGACTCTGACCTCATAGTGCGAAGACATTCACTCATGGGAGTTGGTTCCATATTTGTACGAATCCACGAATAAGTACAAGTGAGGAATCTAACTATAGTTGAAGCATATGTGAATGTACTAGGCAAGATATGAGATGCAGACAGGATAGATCTGTATATCTAAGTAGGCAAAAACCTCTTGTGGTAAGGTAGATGAATCTTTATGGATCTAGAAGATGGTAAAAAGTGAGTTTATTTACCACACGATGAACTGCTTAGACAGGGTAGGAGTTGGATGCCCAGCTGTTTGGTCGTCTGTGCCCTAACTTGGCGACGGAGGACAGCTACGGCGACGGCGGAAAGGAAGATGTCCGCGGCCGGCGTGAGGACGGCGTCGACAAGGTTGCGGCAGCGAAGCGCTTCGTCGTCGGCGTCGTCGAAAGCTAGCGGAGGCGCTAGGGTTGTTCGAGGTGGAGAGGTGGTGGAAGAAACTTTTGACCGATGGGACGTGCATTTATAGGCATGGGACGGCACATCGTAATTACTCAGGTGCCCCTGACGGTTCACGTACGAGTGACACGTGGCGGTCATGTAATGCATTTGGGAGTTATCCCACGATCCCACGTACACCACGACTGTCGGAGTAGTCGTTCCGGCTTCTCCGGGTTTCAGTCATAACAGATGGAGCATTAAAATCAGATTTAAAGTTTGTCTCCGTATCTTCTGCTGACAAGGATGCAGAGAAGATATTCGACTATTTCACAGAATGCATATGATTTGGACAGACAGAGTGAGATGAGAAAGCATAGAGAGATTAGGGTCCGATCACATTCACTTAGTCCAAAAGATTCAAATATGAAGACATAGCTATAAGTGAAAGCTGTTGAGGACAGAACACAACTCTCTCTCTCTCTCTCTCTATATATATATATATATATATATATATATCCTATGTGAAGACAAACTAAGTGCGAAGACTTTGCAAATGTAACGCCACGAAAAACGCTTCAAACAAGAATTTGGTGGTGGCGTTACCCACCGTATAGGAAGTATTAGACCCAGACACGGTGCACAATTATCGTGGCGCTCCGAAGTCAAATTCCATGTTAATGTATTCACACTTAGAATGTAAGTCTTCATTGATTGAAGATATACTTTACTTCGTGTGTTGCACATCCAAGTCATCAATATGCATAAGTGTTAGGATGTGTGCTTGATTACAAGACATTTGAGGATTCTAAGATATTTAGCTCACACCGCAACTTGAAAAACCTTTTCTCATCCAAGGGCTTTGTGAAGATATCTGCCAGTTGCTCTTCAGTGTTGACGTGTATGATATCAATATCTTCCTTCATAACATGATCTCTGAGAAAGTGATGACGAATTTCAATGTGCTTTGTCTTCGAGTGCTGGACTGGGTTGTTGGCAATCTTGATGACGCTTTCGTTATCACAGTAGAGTGGCACATGCAGATGGACTCCATAATCCTTGAGTGTTTGCTTCATCCAGAGAAGCTGAGCACAGCAAGATCCAGTAGCAATGTATTCAGATTCAGCAGTGGAGAGTGATACACAGTTCTGCTTCTTTGAAGACCAACAGACAAGTGATCGTCCTAGAAAGTGACATGTCCCAGATGTGGACTTGCGATCAACTTTGTCACCAGCATAATCAGCATCTGAAAATCCTACTAGATCAAACTTTGAGCCCTTTGGATACCATAATCCTAGTGTTAGGGTGTAAGCCAAATATCGAAATATTCGCTTCACAGCTAAGTGATGCGACTCCTTTGGTGCCGCTTGATATCGAGCACACATGCAAACACTAAGCATAATATCTGGCCTAGATGCACATAAATAAAGTAAAGAACCAATCATGGAGCGGTATACCTGTTGGTCAAACTCTTTACCATTTGCGTCGGGACCCAGATGATGTTTAGCAGGCATTGGCATCGAGTACCCTTTGCAGTCTTGCATTCCAAACTTCTTCAGGCAGTCTTTAAGATATTTCTCTTGAGATATGAAGATGTCGTTGCTTTGCTGACGAATTTGAAGACCAAGGAAGAACTTCAGCTCACCCATCATAGACATTTGATATTGTTCTTGCATCATGTGACCAAACTCATCACTGTATTTCTTGTCAGTGCAGCCGAAGATAATGTCATCCACATAGATTTAGCAGACAAATAGCTCATCATCATATGTCTTCGTGAAGAGTGTAGGATCTAGGGATCCAGGTTTGAAGCCTTTGCTCTTCAGGAAGTCTTTGAGGGTGTCATACCAAGAACGAGGTGCTTGTTTGAGGCCATACAGTGCCTTGTTGAGCTTGTATACCATATCAGGACATTTTGGGTCTTCAAAGCCAGGTGGTTGTGCAACATACACTCTTCTTCAATTCTTCCATTGAGAAAGGCACTCTTTACATCCATTTGATATAGAAGTATGTTGTGATGATTTGCATAGGCTAGCAGTATGCGAATAGCTTCAGGTCTAGCCACAGGAGCAAATGTTCCATCGAAGTCAATCCCTTCCACTTGTGTGTATCCTTGAGCAACGAGACGAGCTTTGTTTCTGACCACTTGACCATGCTCATCTTGCTTGTTGCGATAGATCCATTTTGTGCCTATTATGTTGTACTTTCGAGGATCAGGACGCTTGACTAGTTCCCACACATTGTTCAGCTCAAACTGTTGAAGCTCTTCTTGCATTGCTTGAATCCATTCAGGTTTCATAAAAGCTTCAGCAACTTTCTTGGGTTCAGATATTGAGACAAAAGCAAAGTGCCCACAGAAATTTGCAAGTTGTGTTGCTCTTGAGCGAGTGAGTGGACCAGGAGCATTTATGCTATCAATTATCTTCTCAACTTGCACTTCATTTGCAACACGAGGATGAGCTGGACGAAGATTTTGCTCTTGTTGTGCATTGTCTTCATCGGGGGTATTGTCTTCAGGCTGAGCATTGTCGTCGGGTTGATTTGCAGCAGAGATGATGAGTTCCTCGTCAGGTTGTGCTTCAGAAGGCATGATCTCACCTGTTCCCATAAGCTTGATAGATTCATTTGGCGAAGCTTCATCTAGCACATTTGGTAGGGATTCTCTTTGTGATCCATTTGTCTCATCAAACCTCACATCCACAGTCTCAACAGTTTTATAGAGAAAAATGTTGAAGACTCTGTAGGAGTGTGAGTCCTTTCCATATCCGAGTATGAAGCCTTCATGAGCTTTGGGTGCAAATTTTGACTTATGATGAGGATCCTTGATCCAGCACTTAGCTCCAAATACTCTGAAGTAGCTTACATTTGGCTTCTTTCCAGTGAGGAGTTCATAGGATGTTTTCTTCAGAAGCTTGTGAAGATAAACACGATTGATGGTATGGCATGCAGTATCAATAGCTTCGGGCCAGAATCTTCTTGGGGTTTTGTACTCATCGAGCATCGTTCGAGCCATCTCAATTAGAGTTCTGTTCTTGCGCTCAACAATCCCATTTTGCTGAGGTGTGTATGGGGCTGAGAATTCATGAGTGATTCCCATCTCATCCAGATAAAGATCGAGGCCAGTGTTCTTGAATTCAGTACCATTGTCACTTCTGATATGTTTGATCTTGATGCCATAATTGTTCATGGCACGGTTGGCAAAGCATTTGAAGACATCTTGCACTTCAGTCTTGTAGAGTATTATGTGTACCCATGTGTATCTTGAGTAATCATCAACAATGACGAAGCCATAGAGATAGGCTGTGGTAGAGAATGTGGAGTAGTGAGTAGGGCCAAATAAGTCCATGTGAAGCAGCTCGAATGGTTTGGATGTCGTCATGATTGTCTTCGAGGGGTGCTTGGCTCTAGTCATCTTCCCAGCTTCACAGGCACCACATAGATGATCTTTCTTGAACTTGACATCCTCGATGCCTATGACATGCTTCTTTTTTGCGAGAGTGTGCAAGTTCCTCATGCCAGCATGTCCTAGCCTCCGATGCTAGAGCCAACACTCTGAAGCTTTTGCTAGAAGACATATGGCCATTTGTGGTCCAGCTGAGAAATCTACCATATACAGATCACCTTTTCTGTATCCTTCAAATACTAAAGATTTGTCAGATTCCATTAGTACAATGCAACGAAATTTACCAAAGATCACAATCATGTTTAAGTCACAAAGCATTGAGACAGACATTAAGTTGAAGCCAAGAGATTCAACAAGCATGACTTTGTCCATGTGCTGATCTCTTGAGATTGCAAATCTACCTAGACCCAACACTTTGCTTTTACTAGTATCAACAAATGTGATGTGACTCTTGTTGGATGGACGTAAAGTTGAGTCCATGAGAAGATTTCGGTCACCAGTCATATGATTTGTGCATCCGCTGTCCATAATCCATTCTGAAGACTTTGGTGTCACTCCCTACAAAGCAGCTAGGAGGATAGGCTTCACCAAAAGCCAGCATAAACAATTGATGCATAAGTGGATTATGAAAGCTGTAGATGTAAGTTAGGACTGATAAGATCTACAGCAAGTGATTTATGGATAGTATGAGCAGTAAGTCATTTTGGGCATTTGATCTTGTGCCCTACAAGTGTTTTAGGTCCCCTGCAATAGCATCAGAAGCCTTTGATTACAGGCTGGAGACCTTTCCCTGCAAGAGAAAGTTAGTTCTTTTTAACCACCCACATCTTCAGGGGTGGCTTAGAAGCAATGAGTCTAAGAGCAGCATCTGAGAATTTTGGCTTTGGGGCCCTAGCAAATAGTCTTGCAGGAGGAGAATAATACTCATAAGAATAGGCAGAAAAGTTCTTTGATTTATGAACATAGCGGTTTGAAGAAACACGCTCATATTCATGAGTCTGAGTATGATTTCCCTGCAAAACATTTGTGTTAGGGTGACTCAGGTGAGTCCTTTGTCTGTATGAAGCCTTAGGACCATATGAAGCCTTTGGTCTGGGGTTTGTCTTCATCCCAGGAGATGTCATGGTAGTATTTGCTGGAAGCTTCTCAAGACAACCTTTGGGTACCCAGATCTTCTTCATAGGTGGTCCACTCCTACAGTTAGTACCAATATACCTCGCAAACACTTCACCATTTTGATTCTTAAACAGTTTATAGTTTTCATCAAAGGGATCATCAATGATAACAGGATTAGCACAAGTGATGCCAGATAAGGTAGATGGATCCACTGAAGGTCCCTTTGCAGCAACCCATGTGGTTTTGGGATACTGCTCAGGCTTCCAGTATGAACCATCAACATTCATTTTCCTGTCGAACCCAACACCCTCTTTCCTAGGGTTTCGGTTCAGTATCTGCTTTTTGAGGATATCACATAGAGTCTGATGCCCTTTGAGACTTTTGTACATCCATGTTTCAAGCAAAGTCTTCATTCTTCAACCTAGCATTTTCATCGGCAATAATAGTGGTTTCCTCAGCAGAGGGGTTAGTGACCACATCAGTAGTTGAAGATATTGCAACAGTGGCAGCAGTAGAGCATTCAGCAACAGATGTAGCATTATCACGTTCAATGCATTTTAGACATGGTGGTTCAAACTCTTCGTGAGTAGCACTGACATGTTGAGCAAGTAAAGAATCATGCTCCTTTTGAAGATCTTCATAACATCCTCTTAACTTTTCATGATCGAACAAGAGAGTGTTATGAAGAACGTGAAGCGTAGATAATTTAGCCTGAAGCCTTTGAAGACTTTCAGCTAAGTTTTTTGACTGATTCATTTCTTCACCCAACATGTCATTGCTCTTTTTAAGTATTATTTGAGCCTTTTCCAGAGCAATTTGTTGTTTATTAGCAAGGGAAGCAAGCTTGACATAGCTGGGTCCAAACTCATCATCAGATTCCTCATCACTAGATTCAGATGAATAGCATTCGGTTACCTTGGCACCTTTTGCCATAAGACATGGTGCAGAAGATGATGGTTCTGGATCGAAAGTCATCGTCTTGAGGGATTCCTTGAATTTCTCAAACCCAGAATCATCACGAATTCAATGACCTTCATAGACTTCAGAGAGACGATCCCAGATAAGCTTCGCTTGATCGAGATGCATGATGTTTCTGAACTGATCTTGAGATAGATAGGAGCAGATGACGTCCTTCGCTGTGAGATTGAGAAGGGTGAACTTGCGAATATCATCAGCTTCTGCCCTCTTGCATAGATCGGTAAGACCAATCTCAGTGATGGTCCACGGCTCACTGTTGATCGCCATGAGACGCTTCTTCATCATGGCCTTCCACTTGGGATACTCTTGACCGTCAAACATGGGGCAGGACACAGTCTTCATTCATGTGGTCGACATAGCTAAAACTCTAGGTGGTTAAAACGAATCACATAGAACAAGGGAGTACCTTGCTCTGATACCAATTGAAAGTGCAGTATATCGACTAGAGGGGGTGAATAGGCGATTTTTACGAAATGCTTCAAAACATGGTAGTTTCGAAGACAAACGATAAGTTCAAGCCTATTAGTATGCAACGGAAAGTGGACTACACTAGATGAGCCATAGTCATGTATTCAATGAAGTGAAAGTATGAAGACTAATAGCAACTAGGCAGTAGTGATCACAAAGAAAGAAGGAATAAAGCCAATCACAACAAGTAGATACTCAGTAGAGATAATCAGATAAAGCAAACATGCAATGTCTTCGCAACATAGAGCAGTAAGTAAAGGGAAGGAAAGGATAGAACCAGTGGCTCGGGGAAGACAGTGATTTGTTAGACCAGTTCCAGTTGCTCTGACAACTGTACGTCTGGTTAGGGAGGCTGAGATTTAACTCAGAAGACCGCGTCTTCACCTTGTTCCCCTTGAGCTAAGAACACCTAGTCCTCGCCCAATCACTCTGGTAAGTCTTCAAGGTAGACTTCCAAACCTTCACAGACTTCGTTCACCGGCAATCCACAATTACTCTTGGATGCTCAGAACGCGACGCCTAACCGGCTGGAGGAAACACAGTCCTCAAGTGTAATAAGTCTTCAGATCACACAGACAGAAAGACTTCAGTGATGCCTAACACTCTTTGGCTCTGGGTGTTTGGGCTTTGTCCTCGCAAGGATTTCTCTCTCAAATGCTTCGGAGGTGGGTTGCTCTCACACGACAAAAGCCGTGCAATAACTCTAAGCAGCCACCAATTTATGGTGTAGGGGTGGGCTATTTATAGCCACTAGGCAACCCGACCTGATTTGTTCGAAGTGACCCTGGGTCACTAAGGAACTGACACGTGTTCCAACGGTCAGATTTCAAACACACACGGCAACTTTACTTGAGCTCCAAGTAAAGCTGACTCATCCGCCTCTGGATGAGATTTGCTCTCATAGTCTTCGCTCGAAGACATAGGATTTGGTTGAGCATCACATCAATCACTCTGACTTAGTTCACTTGGACCCCACTTAACACTGCGGTGGTTCCTATGACTCAATAAAGAAGAAAAGGAAACATCAACAATTCTACATCTTCGCTTTCCATAGTCTTCACTCAATGTCTTCTCACGTCATAGTCTTCAATATGATTATCTTCATATACCACCAATGATATCAATGTCTTCATACATTTTTAGGGGTCATCTCCGGTAGGTTAACCGAATCAATGAGGGACTACTACCTGTGTTATCCTGCAATTCTCACAAACACATTAGTCCCTCAACCAGGTTTGTCGTCAATACTCCAAAACCAACTAGGGGTGGCACTAGATGCACTTACAACTCCACACCGCTCCAGACGGAGATTAGCATCCGCAAGGGTGTGAACTTCGGGATACATCGTCGTCTCCGCATGCCTCGGTTATCTCTTACCCGAGCCCTTTACTTATGAACTTTACTTTGTGATAGCCACATTGTTTCTTGTCATATATCTTGCTATCAACTAGTTGTTTATCTTGCTTAGCATAAGTTGTTGGTGCATATAGGTGAGCCTAGTAGTTGTAGGTTTTGTGCTTGAGAAATTAACCGCTAGGTTTATTCCGCATTTGTTCAAGCCTAAACCATAATTATTTTAAAGCGCCTATTCGACCCCCCCCCTCTCTAGGCGACATCCACGATCTTTCAAAGTCTCTCACATTCTAGACTCAGATTCGGACTGCATAGACATACCTAAATCAAAATGCCAAGATCTCTTTCATCCGAACTCCTAATTGAGTGATTATATTTCTATTGGAAAATAGATTTCGTGCACTTTACAACCCAATTGGATTCACCTTCAAATTCCCCCGGAGCGTTGAGATATTGGCAAAACAATCTGACGCTGGTGCAGAATTCGAGTCAAAGTACAAGTCCAAAGGTGTTGCATCACCTCCACTTGGGCCCATGAGCCTTGTACGACCTAGGGTTAGTTTAGGTCCTCCCACCTCCTTGGCCGACACCCATTGCTCCTATATAAGTAGATCCATCTAATAGCTTTTCCCTCAGGGTTTTGTTTAGATTAAAGTTCTCCATAGCTGCAACTTTGCGTACTTCGTTTGCGTTCATTGACCAGACAAAGACGTCACAGAACCCCACTTTCATCAATAAAGATTTCCTCTTAAATTCGCAATATCCAGATTGCATTCTTAGTTTCTTGCTTGTTCTTCGTTTGCTTGCAGGAAATAGACCCTCGTGGTCAGGTTGATCGTGCTACAGCGTGGTCAATAATCTTTCGTTGTTGTTTTACGATTGCTATGGCGCGACGTTCTCGCATGTTCGTAGTCGGATCGTCGAAGTCTACTCCATCAAAAACGATAGCCACCATCTCATCGAAAGACGGGACACCTTTCCCTCTATCACCAATGGGGGTCACCGTCGACAGAGTTTCAAGCTAATGACCACACATACAACATGGTGTAGTGCCTAGCAGATGGGATATATCCAAAGTGCAAAACATTTGGGAAGCCAAATCCAAGCCCAAAAGGTAAGAAACGACTTCATTTCCATAACACTCAATCAACAGGTATGAAGGATGTGGAGAGGGCATTGAGATTTTGCAAGCCCAGTTTGCTATTGGGTGAGGACCGACTATGTTTTAGGATAAAAAAATCATTTGGAGAATCATGACTGTCGTCGTGATCTTCCACAATATGATAATTGAGCATGAGCATGGGAAAGATTTGGAGTATTCCTTCTATGAACTCATGGGAAAGGTGGCACATCAGTGTAGAAGGGAAGAACACATCCACCGCTTTCTTCAGCATAAATTTTGAGATGTTGATACTCATGAAGATCTTCAAACAGAGCTCATGCTGCACGTGGAATGGACAACAAGAACATTAGTTGTATATCTATGTTTCATGTCATGTGTGATGAACATTGTGTTATGGTTGATGAACAAGTGTGTTGAATTTGAACTTATGGGTTGATGAACTATGTGACAATTACGTACTAATCCTATTTTATTTGTTTCACATTTATTTGACATGAGTTTTATATTATTTGTTTCGGATTAATTATATTGAACATGATTAAAAATGTTTGACAGTTGAAGAAGGCCAAAAAAAGTAGGGCACTAGTTTAAGTGCATTTGTTACAATAATTTTATCGTTGGTGTCCAAAACTTTATTTCTACTATCCTAAAGCAATTTTACGATATCAACTTTTACATCATCTGTTGAAGATGCTCTTATAAGGAGAAACCGCATATGTTGTTCAACATTTTAGGATAATCCCCATTTCCAAAATGTGTCTTTGGCAGGAAGTCTTGCTATGGTTCATGAACACTCGCATAAAATGAGACATATCGGGTTTGAAGATAACAAAGAGGAAACTACGTGGTACCCACAAAGAATTGGAGAATGTTATTAGGAAAGATCTGACTAGTGAAAATACTGCAAGCCAAAATTATCAACAGAGATAGAAGAGCTCTTAGAGATGGATGAGATCCACCAGACACAACACAACATAGTTAATTGGTTGAAGTTTGGCAATCAAAACACGGCTTATTTTCATAATTCCCCTTTGCTCGACGTCAAAGAAACCATATGAAGAAGTTAAAGAATGAGCAAGGTAATGACCAAGGTTTATCTATTTTTACTATTTCTTTTTTTTTCTCATTTCTCATTTCTCCCTTTTCTTTCAAGTTGTAAATGCAAGTCAATTTTTTCGAATGAGCATGGGACAATTTTTGTATACACACTTGACATTTTTTTATATACACATTGAATATTTTTCAAATACATGTTAAACATTTATCTGAATACATGTTGAAACATTTGTCAAATGCATATTAAACATTTTTATGCACTTGTTGCACATTTTTTTAGATACACGTTAAACATTTCCTATATAAACATTCTTTTTTTTATCAATACATGTTGAACGTTTGTCAAATTGGCATTGAACATCTTTTAAATACACGGTGAACATTTCTTAAACATGCATTGAACATTTTTAGTAAAATGTGCAAACATTTATTAAGTGTTTATGATTTTTTTTAAATGGCACACACAATTTATACATGTTACAAACACCTTTTTGTATAGAATGCACAAACAAAATTTTACTTTGCATATTTTTTAAAAAAAATCCACAAACATATTTTTTAAAGCGTCAACTTTTTTATGCGATGAACATTTTTTTCTAATGATATGAAGATTTTTCACGATGTACGCGAGCTATTTTTATATTCTCAATAAGATTTTTAGAAATAATATCTTGAACATATTTTTAAACATGTCAACATTTTTTGTAATTACAATATTTTTTGATTGGTACAAACAATTTTTGTAAATTGCATTAACAATTTTCACATTACATGGACATTTTCTAATGTAGTAATAAAATTTTGAAATTTAACTAAAGTAATTTACAAATTTAATGTTTGATATACATAGGTACGCACTATATAATAAAAAGGTAAATCCAAAAAGACAACGAAACCATTTTTAGGCTAAAACCCAAACAAAACTAAGAAATCTAACAAAAATACCTTTGCATTGGTGGGCTAGCCCATCAGGCGCTCTGCTTGAGGGGGGCGTAATACTCGGCGAAATCACTAGTTAAGAAGCATTTCTTTCAAAGATCAAATCCACATTCCTAGGTTGTGACAAGTTGCAAGCTGCATGTGCGCCAGTCGCAATCCGGAAGTTTTTTTTCCGTAGATCCGTTTATTGGAAATGTTTCATCTCTTAAATCGCACGTCCAAATCTTAACCATTTTCAGCGTTGGATTCCCCGCGTCGAGATTTTCAAAATTAGATCTCATGTTTATAGTTTGATGATTTTTTTTATGAAAAAAGGAAGAAAAAACCGAACCGAGAGCATGTTTTTTTTTGTTTCCGAAAGCCGTTTTCGAGAGGCACGGCCGTGCCTCCCGCGGAAAAAAAAGAGAAAGCATTTATTTTCCATTTCCGAGAGGCACGACCGTGCCTACCGCGGAAGCAAAATCATGCCTTTCATGAAAAAAAGAAAACACGTGTTTTTTTTTGTTTTCAAGAAGCACGTCCGTGCCTCTCACGAAAGCAAAATCGAGTCTCACGAAAAAAATAAAAAACAAGTTCGTTTTAGTTTCCGATCATGCCTCTCGCGGAAGCAAAACCATGCCTTTCACAGAAAAAAAAATGAAAACACCTTTTTTTTTGCTTCAAAGAGGCACGGGCATGCCTTTCGTGAAAGCAAAACCATGCCTTTTAAGAAAGCAAAAAAGGCGTTTTTCCGCGTATTTTTTTCAAATTCTTTTTGTGTCGAAAAGCTAAGAAAGACCTGTGAAAAACTAGAAAGTTGAAAAAAATCAGAAAAAAACATCTAAAAATCCGAAAACGCGTGTGCAAAATAATAATAATAATAAATAAAATCCAAAGGGAGCGTCCAGGACGCGACACATGGCGGCGACTGAGAGCGTGTCAAGTGACATGCTCTTAGCCCACCCGCAAGGGGTCGTTGTGAGGCTCCAGAAGGAGCTCTCGTCAAGTAGTTGCTCTCTGTACTCGGTCTTGCTGCAAGCAAGTGTTCATTACCGCGTGCTGTGTGATGTGTGTGTCGCTCCCAATGGAAATAGACTACAAGCCCAGTTAAAGTTCAAATGCAATTTGCGAGACGTCAACGGGCACAACTATGTCTCGCCTTCAGCCAGTCTGGCTTCGAACACGCTGAAGGACGAGCAAGCTGGGCTGACCCATGAGCGCTTAAGGCCACAACTTTTTCCTGTTTTCTACATTTTCTGTTTCCCTTTTTCCTTTTATCTTTGTACTTTTGGTTTATACTTTAAAACATTCTAAATATATATTAGAAAAAACATTTGATTTTTTTTATCATGTGTATAAAAATGTTGAGCAAATATTTAAAAATATTTAACGAGCAGATTGTTGAACAAGTATTTGAAAAAATATTGATCATGTATATAAAAAAAACGTTGAACAAGTGTTTGAAAAATGTTGAACAAGAATTTGAAAAATGTTAAACAAGTATTTGGATTTTTTTGGTCATGTATGTTAGAATGTAGAATGAAAAACAAAAGAAACAACAAAAATGAAACAAATCAGAGAAGAAAAAAGGAAAGAATGAAAAATTCGGAGAAGAAAAAAAAGAAAAGCAGACGAAAAAACTAAGAAAACAGGAGAAGACTAGCTCCAATCGCCTCTTGTAGGTCGTGATCCTATTGCTAACCAGTAACTCAAAGCAAGCGAAGTGGTTAGCTGCATCGATGATCCCCCTGGAGACCAGGGTTCGATCCTTGGGTGTGCCTCTTTTCTACCTCGACACGAGACATCCATACGAATTCGCTTAATGCATAAGTAGTCGCCGCGGACGTCGAAGGTAACAACACATATTTGCATTCATATGCCCAAACCTAGTTTGATGGAAGGCCTTTTAATCCGTGCGCACTAAATGGGCTGGTCCGACACTATTTACCTTTGTTAGAATTGTGTCGGTAGGTTACAGTTGGACTTGTAGTTGTATTGTGTTTAGATAGGGATATGGAGTCGTGTCCAAGTAGGACACTTGCATCCTAGGCCTCTCTTATACAGGGGGAGCCGGCGGCGTGTGCCGGTGCCCAGGGCGACCGGGTTGCGGTATTGTGACGGTGTCACTGGAAGGAGCGCCTGTAGTCAAGCCCCGGAGATGTAGCCATATCGGTGAACCTCGTTAACAAATCTCGGTGTCGTGTTCATGTGATTGCTTTGTCCTCGGATGATCGACGATTGTAATAGGGGAAGGAATAGATGGATTCGCCGAATCGATCCAACTCGGTCGCGGACGGCGACCGGAGAGAAAACCGATGGTGGGGCGAGATGTTCTGTTCGTGTAAGCAATCAGAATCACCCAGGTGCTTGGAAGCAGATCGGATCGATCCCGATTGATCGATAGCGTGGAGCGTCTGCGGCAGCAAGGAGCAGCGCAAGGTAGCGATGCATACGTGGAGAGTCCAACTGGTGGCGCGTGACCTAGGCGGGGCTGCAGCCCCGCGGCCCAAAGGCTTGAGGTCCTAGCGGGAGCTCGGCCACGTGGGAGGTGGTTGGACATCGGGGAGCACGAAGACAACATGTTCGCGTGGGAGCTCCGTCCATGACGTGTGCTATTGTGCGTTGCTGCTGCCCTGAGTAGAAGCCAAGAGGCAGGCCGTGGAATCATCATGCTAGTATTTGGGCTGTTGTTGACATCGTAAGGATTTGTTTGAAGGAAAAAATGGCACAAAGACTAGCCGGGACCAGGATGCTATCAAGAAGAAAGAAAGAAAGCAAGTTCAGGAGCTATACGTGTGGTGCTCATACAGGACGGTAGTGAGGGATTTTGCTTTGGTTTTCTTTGCTGGTACACTTTTGTGTATGGATGGCGTTGGATACGGTAACGGCTTTAGGAGTTTGGAGCGTGTCATGCAGTTGGACAAGGTTCGGCTGGGTCAGACTTGTCAGTCTGGCGGATCGACGCAAGTCGGTTGGTACAGAAAACGGTTGTGGGATCAGCGACAACGACATAGGAGCGTGATACTGATGGTGACCGACTTCTGGGCGTGGAAACACGTGGCACATGCCCGAGTGCTTGTGTGGCTTCGACAAGACTACGGCGCGGGGTTGATTCAAGACGGTGCGCACATGAGAGCTTGAAGTCGACGGGGCGCGGGGGTGGACTGATCATCTACCATGGAGTCATGTTGATGGTGGAGCTGGATTGAGAGGCTACGGCGTAAGTCGACAGAGAGTCGAAGCCTATTCAGCGGTAAAAAGCGAGTGACACGTAGTTCGGACTGGAGCCCAATGGTCTGATGGAAGCGTGAAACTCGTCATCGATCGGTGATGATCGATGATACTCTGCAGTGGAGGTTGAGTGGTGTGGTTTGACGACCCTTGAGACTCGACCAGGACAATGGAGGCTCGACGCGATAATAGTGGCGAGACGTGCGGTATGCACGGGACATGGAGACGGGCCAGGGCTCTGGTGGTCATACATGTGGTGAGACAACTGTGAATTTGACTCGGGATGACTATAAGCAATGGTGAAATTCTTTCAAGTTTCAGACATGCGGTCAAGAAAGGAGCGGTGATGTTGAGTTCAGGTAACTCTTATGTGTGACACCCAATATGTGAGTTGTTCACTTTCATGCAGGTCAGTGATACTCTGTAAGTTGGGAGTGCTAACTGGAGTAATGTGGAACTTAATTTTGCTTGAGTGTTGACTGTGGTCAAGAAAAGAAGGGACTACAAGTTGCAGGTGGAGTCATATGGAGTCTTTGGAGTAGCAGCGGTACTCACGGGATAAGCTCAAGTCCAATGTACATGGAAATTTGACACATCGACGAATTCAAGGTGGTGGAGAATATTCGCCAAGGTAGAGTTTGTTAGAGTTCCAACACTTAGATCCGGCTCTACCCAAACTTTTTTGGTTCACCCCAACATTACCCACTTGTCCGACTGTTGCTAAGCAGTTTTGGGATTGTCGAATATTGTGTACAAGGTAGGTTACAGTTGGACTTGTAGTTGTATTGTGTTTAGATAGGATATGAAGTCGTGTTCAAGTAGGATACTTGCATCCTTTTTTTTTTAGAAAAGGTGGATGACCCCCGGCCTCTGCATCAGGGAGATGCATACGGCCACTTTATTGATTATTCTCGAGGACCTTACAAAGTGTTACAACAATAAGCCTGAATCCACCATCTAGGCAACATATGCCGCTACTCCTATACAAATGATGAAGGGGTGCTAGTTGGGTCACTCCCCAGACCACTCACCTAATCCTAACATCAAAAGCTGGAATCCCCAGCCTAGCCACATACCAGGTCTAGGGCATAAACCGGTCTGACACACTCATAGGTGTCGTCTCCACCATCTTCCACTGGTCCATCTCCAAGCAAATTGAGGTGCCATCCTTGGCAGGCTCCTCCGCCATCAACGCCACCATGACGCTAAATAACGACCACCACCTACGCTAGAACATCTCCAAGCAGATGGAATGCTACCACAAGACGAAGATCAGCGGAAGAATGCCGCCCACATTGCCGCCGCCAAACACCTCACACGCACCACAAAAGCGCCCACCGTGCTTCCAGGAACCCCAGGCGACGCCTTCAAGAAGGAACGCGACGAAGGTACGACGCCTTCGCCTGCAAAGGGAACTAGAGCTTTCGCCCAAATGAAGATCACGATGAGAAACGGGATAGGGTCTCGACAAGGCCTCCAAGAAGGGAACCGACGCCCAAGGCGCCACCATTGTCGTGGCCTCCGCCGACGGCCAAGGGTTTCCCCCGATCCCGCCCCCGTCTCATCCACCCGGCCAACCTAGCCAGGGGAGCGCACGTAGCCGGAGAAGGCGTTGGACTTCATCGAAGCAGGCACGCTGGGTGACGGGGCACCCCGACCCACCGTAGTAGACGTCCACCGAGACCTCGCTACCCGCATAGCCGAAGTCGCGGACCACCAGCTCCCACGGCCGTCGCCCGTTGAGAGGCCACGCCGTCTACACCGCCCGAGGCCGCCGCCCCGGCATCCACCCACCGCGCACATCCCGTCAAAAAACGGAGAACTACCCACACCGCCGCCACCAGGGAGACCACACCGCGAGCACCCAAGCCGGGCGAAGAGGCAGGGCCGCGCCGGCCAGATCCGGGCGGATCCGGCGATCCCCGGCCCACCAGCCGCCAGAGAGGAGACGGCCCCGATCCAGGGCCGAGCCGGCCTGATCTGGCAGTCGGACCTTCCCAGGAGACCCCCATGCCGGATCGGGAGAAGGGCTAGCGACAGCTCCGGCGACCGACGGCCGCCACAGAGGGCCTGCGTCGGCGGCCACCAGGAGCTGGGGAGGCGGTCGGCGGCGTCTGATGCGGGGTGGGGGCGCCTCCAACGTCGAAGCGGGTGCGCGGGGAAGCCCCGCCGCCGCCTACCGCCGCGCAGGCGGCTGCCGGCGGCGGCGGGGGAGGAGGTGAGGCGGGGGGAAAGCGGGGGCGGTGAGGGTTTCGCCCCCGAGTCGCCCAGAGCGGACGACGCGGGGGGAGTTACGACGCATCCTAGGCCTCTATTATATAGCGAGGATAGACACATGATGTAACCTATGCCAACATAATAGCACAGGCACGCAGGGGGAGCCGGCGGCGTGTGCCGGTGCCCAGGGCGACCGGGGTGCGGTATTGTGACGGTGTCATGGGAAGGAGCGCCCGTAGTCAAGCCCCGGAGATGTAGCCATATCGGTGAATCTCGTTAACAAATCTCGGTATCGTGTTCATGTGATTGCTTTGCCTTCAGATGATCGACGGTACGACATCCATACAAATTCGCGTAATGCATAAGTAGTCGCCGCGGACGTCGAAGGTAACAACACGGATTTGCATTCCTACATATGCCCAAACCTAGTTTGATGGAAGGCCTTGGACCTAGAGCCCTGGACACACTAGTCTCTGCCATCTGTTACTTAAAAAAAGGCCTTCATCGGTGCGGCGAATCCTAAACAGTGCCTTAAGCACCTGTTTGTAGTGTTTTTACAATCAGACACACACATCCATTCCTCGCTGGGCCACCTCATATAGTATTTTCCGATTTAAACAACAAAAAGAGGAGGTGCACGAGGGTCGGGTTAGAACCAACAACCTCACAGTCAGGAGAGGACAACAATAACTAATAGGACATGTTAGCGGCTTGTGACTTAATACTTCCTTTTCTCTTTTATTACTTCTTAGATAGTGGAAAGCCCCGGTATTCGGAAGCTTCCAGAAACTTCCCAACTGGTATTTCCTGGTTCACCGGGCACTTTTTGGATGGTTCTAAATTGGTATTTTTTTCTTGTTCCTTTTTTTTCTTTTCATTTTTCTTGTTCTTTTCATTTTTTTTCTTATTTCTTGAATGCACAATTTTTTCTAAGTTTGTGAATTTTTAAGTCGAAATTGGTGATTTGTTTTTTAATGCACGATCTTTTTCTTTAAAACCAATGATTTTCCCCAATTTTTTTTTAACTTTGTGAACCTTTTTATCATAACCTCTTAACCTTTTCCAAATTCGTGAACTTTTGTTTTCAAAAACCCATGAACTTTTTCCCCCGATTTTTTGATATTTTAATCAAAATAATGATATTTTTCCTAATTCTTGATCAATGAAGTTTTTTCAAATCTGTGAACATTTTTCAAAATCGAGGAGCTATTTTTAGAAAATGATTTTTAATTTTAATTTTTTGACTTTTTTCCCAAAATCGATGACCTTCTTCTTATTTTTTTGTGAACTTTATTTTGGAATTCGATGGGCTTTTTTTTAATTCCTGATTTTTTTATGTTAGCGAATTTTTTAAAAACTAGCAAACATGCCCGTGTGTTGCAACGGGAGAATAAACATTTTTTTTATTTGAGCCACTATTTTCATTTCGATTCAATTTTGACTCTGATTCCTCATTTTGATGGCGCGCACCTACGACCAATATTCTTAAGAAAAAAGTAAGTATAGATAATAGTTAACCAACATTCTCTGATTCAACTTGTTTTCCCTTATGTTGAAAGTATAGCCTGCCCAAGGGTCATATTCTTTTCCTTCGCTCGCCCCTTGCCAAGCAGCACACAACATTGTGTACGGCATGTTCATTTGCAATTCGGATCTGCATCGATACAAAATAAAGACGGATCGGGCGGCCAAACCGCTCGCCACCACACAGCTCGTCCGGCCCGCTCCCGCGAGCGGCAGGGGGGGGGGGCGAACCCTAGGCCGCGTCCTCCTTCATTCCCCCTCCTCCCCTCTCCTCCTCCGCCGCCGGCAAAGCCCATTCGGTGCAGGCGGCGGCGGGGCTTCTCTCCCCTCATGTGGGTGTGCGCAGCGCGGGGTGCGGCACCTGGCCGGAGGCGCGACGCTCGCGTGGGGCGTGGCGGCGGCGAGGCAGTAGAGCACGGAGGCGGTGTGTGCTTGTCTTGGCTGCAACGACTGCATGATCAGTGGAGGCGTGGTGGTGCGTGGGTGCGGCTGCGTCGGCCGGGATGACCCCCGTCAGATCTGGCGGATGCGGCTCGTCTGATTTGGTGTGCTGAGCGGTGCGGGCCCTGGTGGCCTGGGCTGGAGGTCGCGATGTGTCTTCCTGGTGGCCTTGGCGGCCGGCGGTGGCGATGGGCGCGTGCGGATGGCTAGGCCATTTCAGGTGGCGGGGCTTGCAGGCGCGGCGCGGGGGTGCTGCTCGTGCCCGTCTGTGCTTTTGGGCGGCCGTGCTGGCTCCTCGCGCCTCCGGTGTGCTGGCCTTGGCAAGGTCCCTCCTTGTCCCGGTCCGGTGGTGGTGGTGGCGGTGCGTGCCGGTCGGATCTGGCGTTTTCCGGCAGGCGGCGCGGGTAGGGGCACCAGCCCGGTGTGGCTGTTGCTCCGGCTGTGGGTGGCGGCGGCGAGGTGGGTCGGCTCTTTGGAGTGGCGGCTGCCTTTCGCTGTGCTGGCATCACGGCAGCTCGGCGGGTCGGCTACGGCTGCGGCTGGGTTTCCGGCGTCGGCTCGTTTGTAGGTGGCCCGGTGCGGCCTTCGATTCCTCTTCGCGGTGTTCGACCGATATCTTCGTCATTGGTTTGCCCTCCTCAGTTGCGGTCCATCACACATCTCGCACCCGGCAGCAGGACCGAGCTCGTCTCGCGCCCGTCAGCAGGACTGACCTTGTCTCGCGCCCGGCAGTAGGACCATGCTCATCTCGCGCCCGACAGCATGACCGACCTCGTCTCGCGCCCGGTGCCATGGACGGGTCGATGGAGGCCAGTTTTGGCCGGCCTGGTGGGTCTCGGCACTGGCGGGCAGCTCAGATTAGGGTAGCGGCGGGTCTCGGGTGAGGAGGTGTCAAGGTCTTGGATGCCGGGACGGCGGCCGTGGTGGTGGCTCCGCGGTTCTCATGGGCAGAGCCCGTGGTTTGGTGTTGCCCGGCTGCCATGACCGTGTGGGCGGCATGGTAGCCGGGGCGTGGCGTTCGGTGGAGATGAGTGGTGGCCGGGGTCAAAACCTGCTCTATCCTCGGACGGACCGGCGGCGGCGAAGCTCGTTCCCTTCTTGAAGGCATCGTCACGGCTCTCATTGCCTGTTGTGGTGCTCCAGGGGAAACTCTAATCCTCGGATCGGGCGGTGGCGGCGCTCCTGTGTCGTCCCCTTCCTGAAGGCGCCACGATGGTGAGCGGGCAGGCAGAAGCACTATTTGCTTTATTATTAGGGCACGATGATGAGCAGACGAGCAGAAGCACTATTCGGTTTATTATTAATTAGGGAAAGATTAGGAAAAGATACGTGAATATTTTTGAAATCACGCTGTTTTTTTTTGCGATTTGTTTTTTCAAAAATCAACTGTTGACCAACAAATCTTTTATTTCTGGCGAGGGAGTGCTTCGCTAGTGGTTCAATGGGCCGGCCCGTTTCTGTAGCTTGGCGAGCGCCAGAACTCATAGCCGGCGCATACGCCGACTAGAGCTTCCCAACGGCACCGCCCGCCTATCACCCCGAGCGACACGACATTGCAAGCCTCCCAACACCTCCCACAAAACTGTGTGCCGCGCGCCAATCCCGACCCCGCCGCAGCGGTGCACCGCCCACGGCCCGCTCCTTCGACGGGACGATGCCCGAAGACCTATCCACCTCGCCCCCACTGCCGCAAGGTGAATCAAACCGGTACCATCACCAAGTCTGCTCGCATCTGCTGATGTTGCCTGGTAGAGTTCAAATGCTCGTCGTAGGGTTCGGACTGCCGATTAAAACTGCCTTGATTAGTCATGAATGATGGATTTAGGATTTTACCTATACGGGGGTCATTTTTCACACGCACATGTTTTTTTTTTTGAAAACTTTAGCTAGCACAGTTCAGTGGGGTTACGGAGTTTGCAAAGTCACAAGTATATTTTGAGTCGAACCACCAAATGAGCGCACCGGGCGAAGCACAGTTCAGTGGATTTTACCTATACACGGGGGTCAATTTTCACACGCATCGGACACTAACTGGGCACCCTACCCCGTGGGGTGGGGGAGAATAGGGCTTTGTAAAAGCCATCTACGTGCGCACGAATGTCCGATGGGCGGACAAGCTGGAAATCTCCATCCCATAGGCAATGGATGGAGTTCCATCATCGCCACCCATTCGCGATCGCCTGGAAGTACGCCGCCGCGGAGCCTCCAGTATGCTTCTTCATCCGTATAGATGGTAGAATGCTGATCCTCAAGATCATAACGCATCATCCACTCATCCGGGGAAATCCCGGAAGTATCCGCGCGGGTGTCCAGGGCCTGGATGGCAGTTAGGAGGGCTTTCTTGCGTTCACGGAGGTCTCTGCCAAGGTTCGCTCCCCACCCCTTCATAAATTGGCGGGCGAGCTTGGCACAGAATTGCCACGAGTCCACGACAGACATGGAACGGTGGGGGGATGAGCGCGCGATGACCCACTTGGCCGCGACCGCCTCGAGGAATCCCGCCTGGTTGAGCCAGAAAAGCTCAAACCGAAAACGTGGCGGGATGGGAGGGCGTTCGTCGGCGGTGGAGAAGAGGAGAGGGACGTGGTCTGACCCGATCCGGGTAATCGCCCGGAGCGAGGCCAAGGGGCACCTGAGTTCCCATTCCGGGGAGACTAGGATGCGATCCAGGACGGATCGCGTCGGGTCGGCTTGGCGGTTCGTCCAAGTAAACCTGGTGCCTGTCCGCTCAAGCTCGCGGAGGCCGAGCTCCGCGATGCAGTCGTTGAACATCTGCATCTTGGGGCGGTTGATCCGGTCGTTATTCTTCTCATTCGTAGAACGGATGAGGTTGAAGTCACCTCACACGACCACCGGGAAGGGGGAAGCGGAGACCTTCTGTTGCAGCTCAGCGAGGAAGGTCAGGGAGCGGCGGTGGTCCGCCGGTCCATAGACGATGACGACCTCCCATTTGAAGTTGAGCGCCCGTTCGAAGATCTCCATACTAACGAAGAATTCGCCCCCGTCCATACCCCCAACCTCAAAGGTGGCATCCTTCACGCCTAAAAGGATGCCACCCGAGTGCCTAGTGGTCCCACTAGAAGGGAGCCAATGCCAGGCGAATAGGTGGGGGCTAAGACTATCCAACTCGGGAAGGGAAAACTCCGTGCGCATGGTTTCCTGGATGGCAATGATGTCAATGTGCTCGTCACACATGTACTCAATGAGTTGGCGGCGACGGCCGTCATGGCCGAAGCCGTGGATGTTCCAGAAGAGGACCCGCATCTAAACCCCCATAGGGGAGCTGCTTGACCCCAGAACGGTGGAGGCGCGGCGGGCCCTGAGGGCCGCAGTGCGAGAGCGGGTACGGCAGCAGATTTCCTCGATCGGCACCCTTGCGGGTGGCTGGGGTGCCGGAGTGCGAAGGAGACGAGCCCGGCTCTCAGCGAGTTTTCCATCAAGGATCTCCCGGGTCTGGATGGCCGCAATCTGCTCTAAGGGGGGGGCTAACTCCCCCGTGAAAATGACGGACGAGTCTGTGGCCACCTTGGCGAGGTGGCCGAGCGGAACAGCCTCAAGAGCAGAAAACGAACAACTGGAAGAACTGGAGGGGATGTCGGTCGCACCTGGCTCGAGGTTCCGGGTCGCGGCCCGGAGCTCAGCATGCTCGGAGATGGACGGCGCCGGGAAGCCAGACGGGCGGTCCGCATCGAGACGGGCACTGCGGCGCGAAGCAGTCACCGGAGTCGACGAGGACCGGGTAGGGCGTGCATACGACACCGTCCAAGGCGGGTGGGAGGCGACGGGGGTGACCACGTCCTCGGTGACCCCCGGGAGCAGTCGGGTCGGAGAAGCAGGAGCAGGAGATTCCAATCGGGCGCCGGGCCTCGGCTGGGCGGGGGAGGGCGGGTCCGGGGCCGGTAGGCAGCCCTCCGCCACCACCACGGGAGCGGAATCCGGGGGCGTGGGCGAGGGCAGCGGCGGAGCACCCCCAGGGGAACCCAGCAGAGGGGGCGCGACCAGGGGGGCGAGCTCGACCGTCGGGGAAGCCACCAGCTCCGGGGCGACGCGTCGAGGGCCGAAGGCAGAGAGCCGGGTGCAGGGGTGGAGCAGGAGGAACGCGGCGAAGATGCTGGGACAACGAGGAGGCCGACGCTGGAGATGTCGCTCATCTTGGCCGAGTAGGTGGGGGAGGCAGCCGGCAGCACATCGGGAGCCGACTCGTCAGAGGGAGCCATCGCGCGCGATCGGCCTGCGCCCGCACCCCCACGGCTCGGAGGAGGGTCGGAGGGGTCTCGCGAGGGGGAGCGGCTGCCTCCCGAGCGGTCGTCGTCGTTGTCCAGGTCCTCATGGCGGGAGGGACGCGGGCAGCGGTAGTGGGAGTCGTCGCGCCTGTCCGCGCCACCTCTCCCAAAGTGGCCATCATCAGAGAAACGGGGGCAGCCGACGTGGTTGGGGGGCTCGGGGTAGATCTTGAGGTCGAATCCCAGGTCATTGAAGAAGACTCGGACGGTGGCACGGAGCTTGTCGGAGTGAGGCATTTGACCTTGACCCAGACCTCCTCCTCTTTGCGGAGGGAGAGCTCATCCACCACCACCACCTTGCCGAGGATCTTGGACATACTGCAAATGACCCGCTCGGACCGGGCAACGTCAGGAAGCCCCGCGATGAGGTTCCAAGCAGTGTCTAGGATAGCGACCGCCTTGGGGTCGACCTTTGGCTCAGAGATGTTGACCACGAGCTTGTTCAGGGCCAAGGTGATGTCGTCGCTGCGGATGCAGAGGCCCAAGGTGATGGCGTCCGGAAAGATCACGGTGAAGGAGTTGTCAGAGGTCGGAGTCACCTGCCAGTCCCGCACACGCCGGCACAGGTGGTTGAGCTCAGCCTCAATCATCTCCGGAGAAGCGACCTTTGGCTCAGAGATGTTGACCACGAGCTTGTTCAGGGCCAAGGTGATGTCGTCGCTGCGGATGCAGAGGCCCAAGGTGATGGCGTCCGGAAAGATCACGGTGAAGGAGTTGTCAGAGGTCGGAGTCACCTGCCAGTCCCACACACGCCGGCACAGGTGGTTGAGCTCAGCCTCAATCATCTCCGGGGAAGCGACACCTACCCCCACGACGGTGACGATCACTTGGAGCGACGGGGAAGGGGGTGGGATGTCCTCCACCTCGATGTGGAAGAAGCCGAGGCTCTCAATGCCATGGCCATACATCATGAGCTCGTCCGTCAACGGTCGATCCGGACAAAGAACCGCGGGGTGGCCGGTATCCTTGCAGAGGTAGCACATCGGAGGGTTGGTGCACTCGACTTGGTAATGCCCCGCGAGCCCGCAATTGAAGCAAGGGGGCTAGTCACGGGAGGCATCAGAGGCGGGCAGCGTCGAAGTCGCGGGTGAGGGGGCCGGCGCGGCAGGGGGACGCGCGGGGCCCCTCTTCTTCTTCTTCTTCTTGCCTTGGCGGCCCCGCCCCCATTCCCTCCATTGGCGGGAGGAAAGCTAATTTTGCGGGGTTGGTAGCGGCGCGGAGGCACACCGTCGGTAGGCTGGTG
>LR738714.1:143129225-143254598 GCA_902687465.1 Secale cereale | reverse complement strand
ATCCAAGCTCCACTTGGGACCGTCGGCGTTATCCCCCCAGTCACGTGGCATCGCCGGAGCGGGAGCGGGGGGGGGGGGAGCAGGGCCGGAACGGGGCGGCGCGGGAGGAGGGGTGGTCGGGCAGGGAGAGAGCGGTGCTCGGGAGGAGAGAGGCGGCGGGATGGGAAACCCTCGGGGAGGCCAGATTAACCCCCTAGTAGGCGGTCGGGGGAGTAGGCCCTGGGCTGGGCAGGCAGCCGGCGTGGGCCGGTGCAGCCCAAGAACAGGTGCAGCCATGGGGCCAGGCCCAGAGGGCCCAGCGGGGGAAGGCCCAGCGCCTGTCCAGGGCCCAACAAGGGGCGGCCCATCACGACCGGGTAAGGCCGCCGGCGGCACGGAGTTGCGGCGGGCGAGTTGGGGCGGGAGGAGGGACACGGTCACGGCAGACCATCGAACGGCCAGCAGCGACGTCATCGACCTCCGCCAAGTCGGCCCAGACCAGGCGCGCCGGAGCGGCGGGAGGAGAGGGTGGGGAGGAGCCGGGGGCGGGGAGGTCGCCGGAGGCGTCGGCCGCTGGAGACGCGGGCGGGGAGGCCGCCGGCGCCGCGGGGGAAGCCACGCCGGGCGCGTCGCCCCGCAGGTCGCCAGAGGCCAGGTCGAGCACCGCGGGAGCCATCTCCACCTTATAGTTATTCTCGGTCACTCCATCCATAAGCTTAACTAGCAAAAGAGCACATGCGTTGCAACGGTGGAGAAAACATAACACACACTGTTAACCCAACAACCATCACTCAAGACCATAATAGGTCCATTTCCTTTATTTTTGTGAGGCATATATTTGTGTTGCCGTGTGATGGCCTGGCTTATTAGGGATGATAGACTACTCATATCAATAAAGAATTCCTTCTTTTCCGGGAGCCCATTCGGATAGAACTCCAAAGTTAAGCGTGCTCGGCTTGGAGTAGTTTCAGGATGGGTGACCGACCGGGAAGTTGCTCCCGGGTGCGCACGAGTGAGGACAAAGTGCGCAGAAAAGACTAGTATTGATATGTGAGGCCAGTCTATATCCCGCCAGGAGTAACGACCACCGGCGGGTGTGTCCGGGGCGTTACATGCCGCTTATCCTACTTGTCACACTCGCCGGCGATGGCCTCGGTGTTCACACAAAACAAAACAAAACGTGTTTGAATATGGTTAATCCTGAGGCGTCTCTCTCTCCCTCTCTCCTCCCTCTCCCTCTCTCTCTATCTCGCTTTCTCTCACTTTCGCGATGAGAAATCTGTTGTTTTCCCCTGCGACATTTTTCAGAGGTATGCATGTGTAGTTATTGATGTTTTTTATTCCCTATATGGTTATAGTGAGGTGTTTATTTGCAATCTGGATCGCCGCTGGTACGAAAGAAAAAAGGATCTTGCGCTATAAATTATAAGTTTGCTTCCAAAACAATATTTAAAAAATATTTAACAGGTAAAATTAACATCATATTTAGATTCCATACATTTTTCTAATAATATTTCATATATAATATGTTAAAATCGAAGTTACGGTTTAAAAGATACATATAATTTAGAAAATCATTTGTTTGAGTTAAATATATTCCAAAATAATATTTAAAAATACTTAACAGGTAAAAATAATCTCATATTCACATTCTACATATTTTTCTAATCAAATTTCATATATAACATGTTCAAATTGGAGTTACGGTTTAAAAGATATGGATGATTTAAAAAAGCATTTATTGACTTAAATATGATCCGCAGATGAATTACCTAAAACATCAAGGGGGGTTTTGAAAAATGTAAAATAACGATTCGGGAGTGACTTAAATCCGGATTGTGGGTTGATTTCAAGAAAACACAGGGACTTTTGTGTAAAATAGGAAAAAACGATTCGATTTAACTTAAAACAGGACTGCGGGTTGAATTCTCTGAAATAGAGGAACTTTTCTGAAAAATGCCATGACGGATGAGAAGAAACCCAATTTGCTTTATTATTAAAATAGGTAAAGATAAGAAAGATCACAAGATTTTTCCTTTTTACCTATCATCTCCTCTATGTCATTAATAATGTTCTCTGGTTGGAAACTAGCCTTATTAATTCCACAACGACATTATTGGTGTGTTGTTTGTTGAGGTGTTGGTGGGCTAGATTAAATTTGACATACAATATGTATATGAACTAGTGAGCTCTTTTTTGCAAATTGTTTGGGGGAGCGGGGTGCATCGGCCCTATAACTCAACACTGGATCTGTTCATGCACGTACAAATAATTTCAAATGATTATGACGTCAATTCTATAATCTTCATAAGCTTAATAGGAAGATCAAAGATTTTTTCTTACTTTGAGCCTATCATCTCTTCTATGTCATTAATAATGTTATTATATAGTTGGAAACTGACGGAATCTAGTTTAGATCCTGGCTGAAAGTTCAGAATTTCCACAAGAACAACACAAAGTAGATAACTATGGATTGAAATTAGCCAAGGCTTAAGCAAGTACAGATGAATGTTGGTTGAGCCCTCGAACAGAGGCAGTAAGCGCCAGCACATGGCAATATCCTCCACCTTTTGGTCTTATATAGCCAAGCAACATAACAATAAGAGAAAGAAGATAAACAGTGGATGACTTCGAGCACCTGCACCTCACATCTCGGCACGGTGGAACGTGTAACCCGCTTTCTGCCCAAGTCAACCACTGAATTTCATGTAATTCATAGCGCCTAACAGAATGTAGCAGCAAGGGACAACCCACCCATATAGACAACCTGCAGGGAGGATGGCACTACTGGCAAAGACCGTGTGGCGAAAACGCCGCATGCGCGAAGCATGCTGGGCATACGCTGGGGGAAGAAATGGGGCATGGATTGGGGCCAGGGAAAGCGCGGGCATCGCAACAAACGGCTGAGGGCTGTTGATGCGTCATCTCCTTAATCAACTTTCATTTCGGGGCCTGACAGAAACTAATCTTGTTCCCATAGACCCGACACTGGATTTGTCCGTGAATGTATAAATAATTTCAAATGATATTTCTGCAAAATAGTCTTAGAACATCTTCTAATTAAGAATGAGCAAGATCTTATTTACCCAGATAAAAAACAAATCAATGGCCAATAGTGCTGATAAAACTCTATAGGGAAACCATCTGGGCAGGAGCCTTATTGTGGTTCATTTGAAAAATAGCATTTTTAACTTCCTCTACAGTACAAGGTGCATGTAATTTAGCTCTATCACAATCCTATAGAACATTTTCCAAAAGAACCTCTATAGAAACATGCACACTATCTTGTACTCCCTCCGTAAACTAATATAAGAGCGTTTAGATCACTATTTTAGTTATCTAAACACTCTTATATTAGTTTACAGAGGGACTACAAGGCTAAACAATTTTTTATAGAAATTAGTAGCATATTTCAAAATGTCCTCACCCCCCTCTACAACCACCTCTTCCTGATGCAAAGAAGTAATCTTGTTTTCCCTTTTCTTATCACTACCTTCCGAAATAAAATAGGAAGTGAGAGAATCCCCTTTAAGAAACTCAGTCATCTCAGCCCTCTGAAACCACTTGACCTGCTCCTCTTTCCTAATATGCTGCAACTGTTCACTCAACTGCTTTCTCAGATTAAAATTAGTCAATCTAGACCATTTACTTCACTATATCTATCAATACTGTTTTTTTTAAGAAACACCCATAATTAATATTCCAGCCCTTCAAAGATCATGCTCTATTCTGCCATCTGTCCAGCAATGGTCTTAGAATTGGATGATGCGTTACTTAAAGCGAGATCCAAAAGAAGTAACTGGTTCTAATGTATGTGATACAACCCCAGCTAGCTAGCTAGGTACAACAGAGTAGCAGACAACAAGTGTTGATACAAGAAGTGGCAGGGTTATGTTACTAAAAGGACACTAATAATCCATTCAGGATTAACAATAATGTTGTATCTCATCAAGTTGATAGTCCAAATAAAGCTGGTATTTTTGTGCTGTGAAATCCTCAATGACATTAGTGGTTTGTTTGAGGTGTTGGGCTATTTGACATACAACATGCACTCTATGAACTAGTGAGTTTTGCAAATTGTTTGCGGGAGGGAGTGGGGATACCTCCCATAGACTACACACTGGATCCGATCATGCTCCACTTCCAAGTGTTGGTATCAGACATTTCATAAAAAATACTGGTCTTTTAACATTTTTACCAACATAGAGAAATTGCAACCACATGTCTCTTATCCATTCTTATGACCTCGACGTGTTATTACCGCTCTACAGAATGTAGACCGCGGAATGTCATGTGGCGGGCCTTGGAGAAACACAAAGTCCCAGCAAAGTACATTACCCTTATCAAGGACATGTATGATAATGTTGTGATCGGTGTTCGAACAAGTGATGTCGACACTGATGACTTCCCTATTAAGATAGGACTGCATCAGTGGTTAGGTTTGAGCCCGTATCTTTTTGCCTTGGTGATGGATGAGGTCACAAGGGATATACAAGGAGATATCCCATGGTGTATGCTCTTTGCGGATGATGTGGTGCTAGTAGACGATAGTCGGGCGGGGGTAAATAGGAAGCTAGAGTTATGGAGACAAACCTTGGAATCGAAAGTGTTTAGTCTTAGTAGAACTAAAACCGAGTACATGATGTGCGGTTTCAGTACTACTAGGTGTGAGGAGGAGGTTAGCCTTGATGGGCAGGTGGTGCCTCAGAAGGACACCTTTCGATATTTGGGGTCAACGCTGCAGGAGGATGGGGGTATTGATGAAGATGTGAACCATCGAATCAAAGCCGGATGGATGAAGTGACGCCAAGTTTCTGGCATTCTCTGTGACAAGAGAGTGCCACAAAAGCTAAAAGGCAAGTTCTACAGGACGGCGGTTCGACCCGCAATGTTGTATGGCGCTGAATGTTGGCCGACTAAGAGGCGACATGTACAACAGTTAAATATGGCGGAGATGCGTATGTTGAGATGGATGTGTGGCCACACGAGGAAGGATTCGAGTCCGGAGTGATGATATACGAGATAGAGTTGGGGTAGCACCATTGAAGAGAAGCTTGTCCAACATCGTTTGAGATGGTTTGGACATATTCAGTGCAGGCCTCCAGAAGCTCCAGTGCATGGCGGACGACTAAAGCGTGCGGAGAATGTGTCGGGGTAGACCGAATTTGACATGGGAGGAGTCCGCTAAGAGAGACCTGAAGGGTTGGAGTATCACCAAAGAACTAGCTATGGATCAGGGTGCGTGGAAGCTTGCTATCCATGTGCCAGAGCCATGAGTTGGTCGCGAGATCTTATGGGTTTCACCTCTAGCCTACCCCAACTTGTTTGGGACTAAAGGCTTTGTTATTGTTGTTGTTGTTGTTGCTGCTACTGTTGTCCTTGCGTTCCTTGTCAATCCACATCTGGGTCAAAGATATAATACTTTAATCACTGTTCAAATAATCTTCCGATTTAGCGATTTATCGCTACTCTTGGGGTGACCGATAAGATTATGCCTTATCTTCACCATTTATCGTTTGGGCCGATTTATCGCTATGACAAGCGATTTATCAGGAATCTACTGATAAATCAGGCCTATTTGTAGCACTACGTTTGCAAAAACTGTGTTTATTTGCGTTTTGTGGACCTTGTTACGCAATATGTACTGTTTTCCTATTCTGCTCGTCATTATACCAGGATTCAAAGGCTAGAAATCAAGGTAAAACTTCTATCCAATATTGTTTGGGAAATGTTTACCTTCAGCGAACCGATCCTGTGCGAGTGTCCTCCGCTTCCCTGTTCATCCGATGCGTTGTTAATCAGATGATGGAGAGCGCCCCCTTTCATCTCCACGTTTCTGCATCAGGTGCTTTGTTTCAGGAATGGGGTTTGCAACTAGCCCTTTGTTGCAAACCAAACAAGACTAGATCCCGCAGCGCACAGACTAGGGAGGGAGACGGCGGCCAAGCCGAGCGCCGCCGCCTATGCACCGTCGCCGCCGAGCGCATCAATGTTGGATCTCCACCTCCAAACACCTCCCTGCCGGCGAGATCCGCCATGTTGGTCGTGGGGTACCATGAACTTCGCCGCCCTCCTGTCACCACCGATGCTGGCAGCAACCACATCACCGCACACGTACGTCCAAGTCCACTATGCGCTCGGCCCTGTGTCGCTGTTTGCAACAACACCTCCAGTACATGCTTTCTGCAACAACGGCGTTGTTGCGGAACGGTGGCAGCGAACAACGACTGTGCAAGTGTGCAACGCGCCCCGAGATGTTGTTGCAATTCTTGCAACAAGGGTCTTGCTGCAGAAAATTAGACGCAGCGGCGAGAGATGTTGTTGCAATTTTTGCAACAAAGATCTTGTTGCAGAAAATTAGAGAAGTGGTTTTGCAACACGGACCTTGTTTGCGGAAAATCAGAGAAGAAGACATTTTGCAACAAGGGTCTTGTTGCAAGAAATTAGAAAAGAGAAGAAATGTTACAGACTGCTCACATCACCGAATCGGACGGCTCACGAGGCGGCGGATCTTTTAAAAGGATCCGCCGACCGACGTGTAGCATGTCCCATATTGTTTTGATGTTGAATATAGAATATTTTAGTGTTGGAAACCCGGGATTTGAAAAAAATGGCCGATTAATAGTCAACCGATGAAATCGATTAATCGGCCGATTTCCGATTAATCTGTAATCCCCAGCTGGCCGAGACGATAACGATAATCGATATTCTCAACATTGACTTTAATTAATGTTTGTTCTGCTACTTTTGAATTGTGAAACTTAGCTCATGCCGGTACAAATCCATGTTGTCAAAAGTATAGTGGTTTGAAATAAATAGGAGACAGAAGAACAAATACAGATACAACCTAGTAACCAACTATAGTGCTTATCTTAGATTTCTTGACCTTTGCATCACTGCAATACATATCCAGCAGTATGAATAAACTACAAGCTTGGCACACTTCTATATACCGATAGAGCAACAGGAGGAAAAATAGCCCATTGTCGCCGAAAATTTAAATGATCTGATGGTCATCCTTGCTTACAGTTCTAATTCGAATGCGAGTGCTCTATTGTCATGCGAATACTTAGTTCTGGTTGCCTCCTTGTTGCAAACTGACCAAGCTATAATATGTTCCAGAGGGACCCTTTGACATGAGGGATGAGTGTGTGCCCTTCTCCACAACAATTCCTTTGTCGAGCACAGTGATCAGGTCACAGTTTTGGATTGTGCTGAGCCTGTGTGCCACCACCACACTTGTCCTGCCAACCATTACTCTCTCCAGTGCCTCCTGTACCACCTTTTCGGACTGGCTGTCCAGTGCACTGGTAGCCTCATCTAGTAGCAAGATGGCCGGGTTCTTCAGGATGGCACGGGCAATTGCAATGCGCTGCTTTTGCCCTCCTGACAGCTGAACACCTCTCTCGCCACACCATGTGTCATATCCATCCTTGAGGTTGCTGATGAAGTCATGCGCATTGGCGGACCTTGCTGCATTCTCAATTTCTGCCTCACTTGCTGTTTCTGTGCCATACACAATGTTCTCTCTGATTGTGCCGGCAAATAGCGTTGGCTCCTGGCTGACCAGTCCAATGTGCCGCCGCAGGGCTCTAAGATTATATGTTTTGATGTCTCTGCCATCAATTTTCACCATTCCCCTCACCGGGTCATAGAATCGCTCTATAAGCCCAATGATGGTCGACTTGCCAGAGCCACTTTGCCCAACCAGGGCTGTTGACTTGCCTGATTGAATGCTTAAAGAGAATCCTTTGAAGATGATCACATCTGGCCTTGACGGGTATGCAAAGTCGACTCCTCTGATGTCCACTTCGCCTTTGAGCTTCTCTGGCTTGTATCCTTCAGGGTTGTCAGGGTCAATTTCGGTTACCCGGTCGAGAACAGCAAACACCGAGGCGATTGCATCAGCACCCTTAGCTAGGTCTGTTGTCATGCTACCTGCATCAGCAATCACACGCCCTGTGCTTACTAGAATCATGAAGGTCTGGAAGAGTGCCTTGGCAGTAATGTGGTGCTGAGCTATGAGCCTGCCACCAAACCAAAAGTCAAGGGCCCATGTGCATGTCATCAGGCTCATGGAGGTGCCAAGGCCCAGGCCTGCAATCCACGACTGCCGGATGCTTTCCTTCCGTGGGCCGTTCTGTGCTTGGTTGAAGAGGCCTAAGATGCGGTCCTGGGATGAGAAGGCCGTGATGGTACGGAGATTGGAGACAGCCTCAGCAGCTAGCTTGCTACTTTCAGATTGTGCCTGTATTGATTTCTTGGACATGCTCTTGAGTAAGACACGGCGAGCATAGAAGCAGACGATGATGAGAGGCTGCACTGCTATCATGACAACGGCCAGACGCCAGGCAATGACCAGACCCATGGTGCAAGCAATAAGCACCGCAGAAACTGTTTGGATCACCAGTGCCATTCGGTCACCCACTAGAGACCTCACCTGTAACAAAACACAAAAACATTAGGCTAGGTTAGATGAATTTCCGTTGAAGTATCAACATGCTTAATTTCTGTCTGGTACTCTACTTACCACGTTGGCGTCCTTGGCAAGCTGCGAGCATATGGCACCACTGGAGTTCTCATCGCGGTCGAACCATCCAATCTCGAAAGTGAGGATTTTTGTTAGCATCTGTTCCCTGATCCTCTTGGTGAGGTATTCTCCCATAGCACCAAAGTTGTAATGCTGTCCAATGTTGATCAAGAATGAGAGCACTGCAAGAGCGACAAAGATGAGAGCATAGGCCCTTGTTTTGTCCCTGATCTCGTCGTGATCGGTCAAGAAGTAGACTGAGATCATGCTTCCCATGGCATATGCATAAGCAGGCTGGATGCCTCCGAACACAATTGCACTGAAGCCTCCCATAAGCGCCTGCCTCCACTCTGGTGCATTAAGCATAAGCAGCCTTCTGAAGGATGGCAGTGGAAGCTTTGGCTCCTCAGTGTTGTCGGCATCGCCTGCATCACCCAATGACCGGGCTGAGCTTGACCTGCTAGCTGCGGAGAATCTCCTGCTCATGCTGTGGCTGCTGGACTGCCCCATGGCGGAAGTACTGCCGGCTCCACTGACCTCATCAACCTCATTCGATTCTCTAGTCTGCTGAAGGCGAACAAGAGACGTGTAGAGGCCATTCTCATCGGCGATGAGCTCTTCATGGGAGCCCAGCTCCTTGACCTCGCCGTACTGCATGACAGCAATCATGTCAGCATTGCGGATAGTGGAGAGGCGATGTGCAACAACGATAGTCGTCCTGCCCACAGAGGCCAGGTCGAGTGCCTCCTGTACGACACGCTCTGACTCGGTATCCAGTGCACTGGTGGCTTCATCAAGGAGCAGGATCTTGGGTGACTTCAGGATTGCTCTGGCAATAGCAATCCTCTGCTTCTGCCCTCCAGACATTTGGACACCACGCTCACCCACCTGTTTTTGTTTCAAGTACGGTTAATATCAGACTATCAGAGTATGAACCACAACTTTAGTTCACAACTTCACATAAGAAGGAAAAATTGGAAAGTATCAATAGCTTAAGATGAACTAGTTTCTTGATGAGCTAACAATTGTAATCCTTAAATGGGTTATCATATTCATCCATATATGTAAATTTACCCTCCCTACATACTGTGCCCAGAAAATTGAACACATAAGCTGCCAATAGTAGTCAAAAGCGTCGCAGGGAATAAAACAGCAACTTTAGTTGATAAATAAATTATAGGCAGGAAATCTTTGTTCTGGAGACCTAGAAACACTTGGAAGCATCAGCATCGGAGGAATATAGCAGTGTCATTTCAAGTATGAAATCCTGCTTGTTCCATCAATATTTCAGCTCATTATTTAACCGTATGGCGTCAATTGATCATGGACAATGATAGTCCCTGAAAGTTGATCCAAGTATGTGTTTACACAATATTTGATTCATTTTTTCATTCTCAGAACTAACTCATCCTATCCTTCCATGTTAGTTGATCGATCCATCTCCGGAATAGTGGTTTCGAATCAAACTGATAAAGGCCCTGAAGGCCATTACTCTCTATCCTATACTCACAATTGACATGGATATATAGCTACGTGACTAGCTACTTTTAACACCATTATTCTGACCTCATACCTTTACCTCTGCAGATCCTGAATCTTGTTATTTTGTCTTCCAAAAATGAACTTACCCGTTGTATTGTCATGACTTGATCATATATTCTCAAGCTATACACTTTTTAGTAGATACTCAACAGGTTTATAGTGCCTATAATAAGGTCATTGTGTTGGCTGGTTTGCCCACATCAAAATCTAGTGCGTCCTAATTTTATGCGCCCCGCGGCAGGTTTGCACACAGTAGAAATGGTAGTGGTGGGGTTTCTGGCCATGAATGAACTTTTGAGGTTTACATGCGTGCCACTTGGAGTTCGGATCATCAGGGGGGACCCCTCATTATTAGCTGGGTGCTGCATCTTGAAGAAGACCTATGTTGGAACAGCAGAGGCTGGAAAAAGACGCACCTTTTTTCCCCCTTTAACGCTTAGTGAGAGTTTGCAGTGACCAGATCAGTGATGCTTTTTCTGAATCGTTTTTGATTTTTTGGTCCATTAAAGTTGCCTTCTGGAACCAGTAATGCGACGACACGTACACACGCACGGAGCACGGGCACTTCCTTGTGTCAGATCTCTGCCTAACACATTGCTGTCAAAAATATTGAGTGCATGACAGGACCTGGGTGAAATTCCTGTTTGCTGGGAAAGTTGGAACACCATAACTGTTGGCTGGCAAGCCTTTTCTCATTACTAGATTTGCAAAAGCCCTCCTAGCTGCTTGCCGGCAGTGCCCACCGACCATGGAGGCACACACCCTGAGTGGTGGGCCGGCGAGCCTCTCTTTTCCACTTGGGTTTCACCACTCTATGATTCCTAGCCCCCGCCATCGGCCATATTCGAAACTGCAAAGCAAGTGCTTTGAATTTCCATGCCATCTCCACTCGAACTGAATCGCCGTGAAGTGGTGCTGTAGCAGCCTTAGAAGTAATAGTACTGACACTTCTAAGCTAACAGGGAAAAAATATGAAAAATTTGTAGGGCATTTTATGTTGGATTCCAACATTTGACCTTAGCTTGATTAATCTAAAGCTGCCATTTAGAGAGACTCTAGCTCCCATACATGCAGTAGGGGTATTTTGGAAGACATCTGGTACAATATTCTTTCGGTAATGAAAACGATTGAGAGATGGTAATGCACTGATCTTGTTGTTGCCCAGAAGTGGATGCATGATGTGTGGCAGGTCAGGTCTGCTGGAGAAGAACTAAGGGCATGGCCAATGCATAGCCTCAGGGTGATGCTTCACATGCCATGTAGGATCGGATAACAGAAAAAGTAGGTTCGGGTGAGGAAGCAGGATCCTCTTCAGGAGACGGGTTCTTAGAGAAAAAAAGTGTGGTCCGGTGCATAAAGTTGGAAAAGTTAAAGTGAAGAGGAGGGATGCATGTCTAGTGTGAGTCACTTTCTAATCTTTGATAAGGCCCATTAGTAGTAGCTTGCATTGGGGAGAAAAAATCAACACATATGCCTCAAATTACTTTTTGTCATGAGGCATATGTATCCATATGCTACCATTGTACATGCCCTAAGTGGAGAGGAACTGTATGCTCTGAAGCTGAACTGGTGGCAAGGGTGGCTGGACTGTATGCTGAAGCTGAACTGGTGTCGGATAATGCACTTTACGCCCACTCTCCTTCATCCCAGAGCAATGTGCCGCAGTGTGACGTTTTCTACTCCCTCCGTCCCAAAATAAGTATCGTGGTTTTACTTCAAATTTCTTCAGTTTAAACTAAAACAGCGACATTTAGTTTTGGGGTGGAGGGAGTAAATCGTTGCTTAGAGCTTTTTGTTTCTGTTTTTGTTTTGTCTGATGATGCACCTTAGTTTGCGTGATTTCTTGTTCATTAGCTTGCAGACTTCCAGTGCCTGACTCGCCGGCAGTTCAGTTGGTGTTGAAGGGTGAGTCTACGGGCAGACGCGGGAGTAGGAAGAACATGATTCTTAGCCTGTTGAGGGAAATTTGATTGAACTGAATTCTTTTTCAGACAACTTTAGCGCTCCCTCTGTCTCAAAATGTAAGACGTTTTTTTTATATACTACTCCCTCCGTCCCATAATGTAAGACGCTTTTTGACACTACACTAGTGTCAAAAAGCGTCTTACATTATGGGACGGAGGGAGTATTTTGATTTTGAGTTTCTCTGGGGTCAACATAACTGAGGTGTTGCAGTTGATGGGATTGAGATGATGAGCTCCCTCCGAATCCCGGATTGCGTAAGGGCTTTTCTGGAGAGGCAAGGGCCATGTTCTCTGCCCGCGGCTGGGTACGCGGCGCTACACGGACCAGTAGAGTGCTAATGCTTACTTAGAAAAGGTGACGTTAGACTAAAAAAAGAACTTAAAAATGGTGACCACACTAGAAACGAAGGGTACCACTTCCAGAAAACAATCAATAAATGCCTTATTAAGAACCCCCCCATAAAAGGAAGGCACAATTCGCAAGGTAGAACGGGAGGAGTTGGGATTCCAGGGCCACACGCCGCGGCTGCCTACCAGTGCTAGAGCTAGTCCTGTTCAATTAAACTTAAACCACGAGGAGAATTTCGCTGTGGCATGTTTTGTTATTATGTTGGTTTGTTTGGGCCGGTTTGTGGCAAAATACCAAGGTGAACATGGTTCCACACGCACGATTGGGACCTATACTATTCATCAAGCAATGCCTTTTGTAATATAGTTTTGATTTTTTCTAGATTACCATGAATGCCATTTCTTAGCGAAACTTCACAATCGACTATCTATGTCACAACAAAATCCAGTACTGTTTTTTTCTTCAACTTTTACTGTTCATGGGTGCATGTGGAGCCATGCTCCAAAAATTCCCGCCCCGTTTGTGGTTGCTACTCTACTGCAGGGGTATGGAAATGGAAGCACCTTTCTTTATGGTTTATATCCTTATCTTTTCCAATTCCAGTAAGATTTTTCTTACATATACATACTCCATAACTAGGCATGTCCATGTCACTGCAAAGTAGAGTTTCCATTTTTTGGGATGGTGCTCTATGACTTGTATATTTTTGATTTCGCTTTAGAATCTATAGCCTTTAGTAGCACGTTTTTAAAACTATCTGAATCGTATTCCTTCCACCAGTAGTAATTGGTTCGCTCTCTTGACTTTTGAGAGAAAAATACACATAAGAGAGAATGAAAAGGAAACAACATGGTGAAAATTCTCCCCTTTTTACCGCATTTTGTATGACTCCGTACTCTAGCCCACCGAACATGTTAGCAGAAAGTTGGCGGAGAAAAACAACTCGACGAATCGCATGAGCATTTCGCAACGGGAACAAAAGTTGACGAAAAGGAAATCGACAGCGACTTGCAAAGAGGAAGGAAACAGTTGCCATGGATTGGGACTTGGGAGTTGATTGTTACCTGTGTGTCGTAGCCCTGCGGCAGCTGGGAGATGAAGTTGTGCGCGTTGGCGGCCTTGGCGGCGGCGGTGACCTCCTCCGGCGTGGCGTCCTCCTTGCCGAACAGGATGTTTTCCATGATGGACGTGGCGAACAGCGCCGGCTCCTGGCTCACCAGCCCGATCTGCGCGCGCAGCCACTTGAGCCGCAGCCGCCGGATGTCCACGCCGTCCAGCGCCACCTCCCCGCCCGACGGGTCGTAGAACCGCTCAAGCAGGGCCACCACCGTCGACTTGCCCGACCCGCTGCTGCCCACCAGCGCCGCCGTGCGCCCCGCCGGCACGCGCAGGCAGAAGCTGGAGAAGATGGGGCTCTCCGGCCGCGACGGGTAGCAGAACTCCACGTTCTTGAACTCCACCTCGCCGGCCACGTTCGCCAGCTCCTCCCCGGTGTCGCTGCCCGAGTCGATCTTGGGCACCCGCCGGATCACCGCCAGCACCCTCTCCCCCGCCGCGCTCGCCTCCGAGAAGTACTTGACGTTCGACAGCCCCGACCCCAGCGCCCTGCATGCAACGCGTTTCATGGGTCCTCGTTAATGGCGGCGCGCGCGCGGCTATGTAGTATCGTGCATGGACATGGACCGGAAACTAGTACTAGTAGATTACTGGTACGTACAGGCCGCCGAGGATGACGGAGGCGGATGCGGCGAAGACGGTGCCGCCCTGGTAGCCGTGGTACATGACGAGGCGGCTGCCGTACCAGACGTTGAAGGCCCAGATGGCGAAGGTGATGCCGTTGCTGCCGATGGCGATGCCCTTGGCGAGCCCCTGCTTGATCCCGAGCCGCGTCGACTCCTCGAGCGCCGCCGAGAAGTGCGCCATGGTAGCGCGCTCCGCCGCGAACGAGTAGACGGTTCGCACCGACGAGATGGCCTGCTCGGCGACGGCGCCCGGGCGCGTGTACTGCTCCCTGATCCGGCGCGCGAGGCCGATGAGGATGCGGCCGTACATGAAGCCGGGGATGATGAGGAGCAGGACCGACGGCAGCGCCACCAGGGTGAGCCGCCACAGCAGCGCGAACCCCGCGGCGTAGCTGCCGAAGAACATGGCGGCGTTCATGACGAAGTTGGGCACCTTCTCGCTGAGCACGTCCTGCACCACCAGGCTGTCGTTGGAGACGCTGGCGATCACCTCCGCCGTGGACCCCACCTTGAGGTCGAAGTACTCCACGTCCTGCCGGAGCACCGCCGCCAGGTACCGCGCGCGCATCCGCGACGCCTGCCGCTCCGCCGTCCGCGACCAGCAATACCCCTCTGCACACGCATCGATCACGCGTTTAGTGCCGGCGGGCGCGCGCACGCATTGGGAAAATGCATGTACGCCATTGGCACGGCATCCAAATGTATTCTGACTCACCTAGGAACGCCATGACCCAGCAGCCGAGCGCCAAGAAGACGAGGTTCCGCGCGTTCTGGCCGATCGAGTGGGTTCATTCCATTTCCAACACGGGAATTGCATGTTAATATCTCGCCACGGCCATATTAATTAACAGCGGGCAGAAAGAAATGTGCAAGTCGTTCGTACCTCGTCGATCTTGGAGCTGAACTCCTGGAGGAGGTCGGGGCCGCTGCCGAGGTCGTTGAAGATGCGGCTGGTGATGAGCAGCATGGCCGGCGTGGAGATGCCGTCGCCGATGGCGCCCACCAGGCCCAGCACCATGAGCGCCACGTCCGCCGCGTCCGCGTGCATGAACACCGACATGAGCGACGAGCCGAACCACGCCTTCTTGGCGTCCGCCGCGCCACCCATGCCCGGCGAACCCGCGACCGCGATCGAGCTCGCTTCTTGGTTGCCTTTGCCTCTGATGGAGTATGTTGGCTGACTCTAGGTTGGAGTATACAAGTATAATCCGGCCTCCTTTTCAGGTCGTTTAATTAGGTGCTAGACTCTGACTTGTCTAGCCAAGCTCGTCCGCCGGAGGAAGAGAGGGATGGCTCCGGCTGGCTTATATATAGGGCGCCGGCCACCAGGTGCATGCGCGAGGGAGTTATCCTGGATCCGACTACTTTCTCTTCATCCCCGTCCGGTCCTGGGAAAGAACTAACTGCGGCGCTAAAAACATGCCGTGAAAAAAAACCCTAGTACGTGGCTTTGCCTCGACAAACTAGAGACTTTCAAGCGTCGGAGGCAAGCGTTTCTGTGTACCGCCCTTAAATTCGCGATGCTAACAGCGACGCTAACTTAAATTAGCATAACAAATAATCAAATCCGTGCGTTGCTACGAGCTACTATAATGCATATATAAGTAACTAAACAAATGGTTAAAGTCGTCTTAAAAATCTTATTTCTTCCTTCTACGACTGGTCGTTCGTGTTCTGATATCAAACGAGAGCTAAGTACGTTCCACAAAATTAAACTGCTTGGACAGTTCAGCCTTTCCAAGTACAAACCATATGTCGAGAAGCAATGTGGTTGTGTGGATTATCTACCATATTATCTCCAACACGCAGGCCCAACACAATAACCCTACCCATGAGGCACCATTCATTTCTTCTATCGGACTCTCACATTCCCGCTCGGTTTCTCGCCGTAGCGGGACATTTCTCGCTGGAGCCTCCTCCTTAAGACCAGATGACTGCGGCGGTTGCTGTTCTGGTGCGCTGATCCTACGGAGCCTTAGTACGACGACTTTCCGACTGTCTACTACAACAAGTTATGTCCGACTCCGGTGATGGAGGGACGATGAAGGCGGCGCGCCTTCGGCTCGCTTCAGTGCTGGTAATTGTCGCTAGGTGGTCTATGGATCTGGATGTAATTTTTTTTATTTCTGGTATTCGTTATACTGCCATGATTGAAGATGAATAGATCGGAAATTTTCTCGCAAAAAAAAGATCAGATGACGCCCACCTCACCTCATCTTCGCCGTGCACTGAAACATGCGTCAATTTTTTTTTATGTTTACAATATAATAGAATATGTTAAACTAACACATACTATTAACACAAAACAATAAATAACTATAAAGATCATTCTCAAAGGTTCATTCAACTTTGCAAATGCATACTGACGTGGGAGGCGAGTGGCAATCTGAACGTATTCCTAGTCACCAATAAGCTCCACCTCTCGTCCACATACCATTCATTGCTAGAAGGGATAGTTTTCGTTTTTTTCTTTTCCCCACCCTTCCCTACATCTTCTATTCCTAGCCTCTTCGTGAGTGACACCAATCTGCACCACGTCAACATCAGTGTGTTCATTAGCAACACCTTATCTTCTTATTCCTCCTTCCTCTTAGTTTTAGTTCTCGTTTCTACTTATTCTCTAGAATACTCTTTCTTTATTTTTTTTTGCTTTTATTTTTTCGAATACTCATTTCTTCTCCAACATCATTGATCACTTGGTTGCTTTAGTTTCTTCTCCTTCTTATTTTTGGAACACACCTTTTTTTTCTACTATAGCATGAACCATCTGGCCAATGTTGTGTCGTGTTGTGTTGTCTTCACTCACGAATGTTTTGACTACCGTCAGCGTGTGGACATCCTGCAGAGCGCGGTCGTCATCCATCTTGGTGAATGCTAGATCGCTCATGTAGCGAGCGCACGGTGGCCGTTGTCCATGTTGCCAATTGGTGCTCGGCCATGTTGCCGAGAGCCTGTTGATCATCATTGCCCACGAGCGCTTTCAAAATGATTCAACGCGGTTAACTATATAATTAATTAATTAATTAATTACACAAATAATTACTGGACTACCTAATTTACTGCATGACTAATTAACTACCAACCAAATTAATTAATTATATGACTGATACGTCTCAAACGTATCTACTTTTCCAAACACTTTTGATATTGTTTTGACCTCATTCTTGCATGATTTGGACTAAACTAACCCGGACTGACGCTGTTTTCAGCAGAGCTGCCTGTATGGTTTATTTGTGTGCAGAAAAACGGATTTTTAAGCATCTCAGAAAAATCCACGAAAAATCACGAAAAATCCACGCACCCGGAGAAACAAAATGCCAGAAGTGGGGCCAGAGGGGGGCCAAGGGGTGCCCAGGCGCCCTGTGGGCGCGCCCCCCTGGGCCGCGCCGGGGGGGGTGCCTGGGTTGGGCCCACACCCCCTGGTGCCCTACTTTAGCCCGTATTTTTCCTCCCGACGCAGAAATCCCAGATCGGAAGTCCTTTCGCTGTTTTTCGTCGCGGAGCCACCACCACCCTTTGTTCTTCTTCGGGAGGGCTAATCTGGAGGCTGATTTGGCCTCCGGAGAGGGGAGATCGTCGCCATCGTCATCATCATCACCACTCCATCATCCCTCCATGACTTCCCCCTTCATGTGTGAGTAATTCCCTTGCTGTAGGCGAAGGGGATGGTAGGGATTGGATGAGTTAGATCATGTAATAGTTCGTCAGATTGTTGGGGGCATGTTGCCTATCATCTAGTATGGTGTTTATCATCTTTGCTACAACTTGTTATTCTTAATGCTTGACACTTAGGGCCCGAGTGCCATGATTTCAGATTTGAACCATATGCGTTTGCATGAATATATTTGTGTTCTTGATCCTATCTATGAGTTGTATGCACCTGTTACGGTTCGGAACCGGCGATCCCAAAAGTGACAGCTTGGGACACCAAAGGGGATGGTCCGTAGTTTGAGGATTACATGTATCCGTTGAGTTCATTGCTTTGTTCCGGTGCTCTTTGACAGGAGCACCTTAATATCCATTAGTTCCTTTTGGCCCCGTTCGTAGCGGGATGGTAGGACAAAAGATGTTGTGCAAGTTCTTATTGCAAGCACGTACAACTACCTACGGGATACATGCCTAAGGTTTGATATTTGCCTAGATGATCATTACTTTTCCGTGTGCCGTGCCCCGAGTTAGAAACTACCTCATCCATGCAATGCCCAACCATCCATCTCCCTAGCCTACAGTATTTTAAACCTTGCTTGTTACTAGTCGCTACTTTTGCTATTTACTTTGCTATCTGCTGTTTACTTTCACTATTACTATCATCACTATCATATCACTGTTACCACTTATCTTTTGTTGCAAGTTAGTATATTTCAGGTGCGGTTGAATTGACAACTCAACTGTTAAAGCTTATAAATACTCTTTGGCTCCCCGTGTGTCAAATCAATAAATTGGGTTATTCTTACCCGCGAAGACTATCTCGATCCCTTACGGTTGAGGGTTATCAAGTACCGTTTCTGGCGCCGTTGCCGGGGAGCATAGCAATATTTACAAGTCTACTTGAGGTATCCTACCTGCTGCACTTTATTCACTATGGGTAAGAAAGGAGACCCCAAGGTTCCGATCTTACGATCCACTACAAGAAGAGGTACTGCTCTGAGCACTAGTGCTACGCTTGATTCACCTTCTGTTATGAGTAAGTTTGCCTCACCACCACCATATGATGCTCCTACTGAATCTATTACTATGTCTGATACTCTTGATGATGCTTCTACTACTTTTGATGATGATATTAGTTCACTTGGTTATGCTCTTGAGAAACAAATTACTGCTGCTGCTGAAAAATATGGAATTGAACTTCCTGTTACTCGCTACCCTATTGGTGAAACTTATGATTATCCTGATTTGAGTAAACTCCAGGAGAGGCTCCTTGATGATGATTACTATATACTTGATGAAGATTTATGCAGGGAACTGACAGAGTTTGCCGGCTCTGACCCTGAAACTATTAAGAAAATATTTGAAAAACACTCTTTGAAAAACAAAACCGTTCCTAATCCTGAGTTTGCTACATCTCCTATATGCATTGATGATCCTGATTTTGATTTCTCTGTTGATCTTTCACTTATACCTATGGTTGAAGCTGGCCCCTTTTATGGCAGAGAAAATGATGATGCTATTGCACACCTAACTAAACTTGGTGAACTAGGTAGCATGTTTACCACAGATGAGAAGATACACTACTTTTATGTGACCAAGCTTCTTCCTTTCTCGTTGAAGGAAGGTGCTAAAGCATGGTATGATTCACTCCCATGCGGTTCTATTAAGAGTCCTCAGGACTTAGCTCACTCTTTTGTTGATAAGTACTTTCCTGCTCATATGCAACATGCTGCTTTACAAAGAATTTATAACTTTAAACAGTTGCAGGATGAGTCCCTCCCTAAAGCTTGGGGGAGGTATTGCGGTTTGATTCGGGCTAGACCAGGACATGAAATTCCTAAGAATGAATTAATTGATATATTCTATGCTGGTCTAACTGATGAATCTAGGTCCTATTTGGACAGTTGTGCTGGTTGTGTTTTCAGGAAAAGAACACCGGACGATGCGGAAGATCTAATGGGCAGGATTGCCAAAAACCATGAAGATTGGTCCGTCCCTGAACCACCTCCACCAACAAAGAAGAGGGGCATGTTTGTTCCGGGCCCCGAGGACATGCGAGAAGCAAAGAAGTCTATTAAAGAGAAAGGTATTAAAGCTGAAGACGTGAAGAATCTACCCCCTATTGAGAAGCTGTGTGAGCCTACCACTCACCCTCCTATGGTAGAGGTACACTCTCTTTTAGATTTCAACGCAAGTGACATCCCTCATGGTAAACCTCCTGATCAATTTTTATATGAGTTTGATAATTTTATTATGAAACAGAATCATTTTAATGAGAGGATAGAAAGTCAGTTGCATGATAATTCCCTTGCTATCAAAAAGTTGCTTGGTGTTTTAGATAGAACAGTTAATGATGTTCAATGTCTTGTGAAGCATTTTCATATGGTTCAAACTCAGCTTGATCAAATTTCTAATGTGCAAAGAGATTTGCTTGCTAACAATGCCAAACAAGATAAATTACAGGCTTTTGGGATTAAGACCCGAGGGGGAACTAGTACTCAAGATCCTCTTTATCCAGAAGGACATCCGAAGAGAATCGAGCAAGATTCTCAAATGCAGGAAGAAGAAATTGTTGTCTCTCCAAATAAGAAGAAGAAACATAAAGAGACTGACAATTCTAATGATCCTATTGCAGATGAAGAGCCAGCTATTGATCCCAACAGTGTATCTATCTCCGATGCTGAGACTGAAGACGGTGCTGAACCTGAGGGTAATGATAATGAGAAGAATGATCCGCCTGAAGTTCGAGAAGAAGAAGCACCTGACAAACGTAAGAGGTACACTAAAGAAGACTTCATCGCAAGAAAACATGGGAAGGAGAAAGAACCATGGGTACAGAAACCCATGCCCTTTCCAGGTAAGTCCATCAAATCTAAAGAAGAAGAGCATTACAATAAGTTTTGTGAATGGATTAAACCTCTTTTTTTCAAATCCCTTTGACTGATGCTATTAAGTTACTTCCTTATTCAAAATATATGAAAGATATTGTCACTAACAAAAGAAAAGTTCCTAATGATGCAATATCTACTATGCTTGCTAACTATTCTTTCAGTGGAAAGATTCCTGAGAAGCTCGGTGATCCAGGTATACCCACCATTCCTTGCTCCATAAAGAATAATTATGTCAAAACTGCTTTGTGTGATCTTGGAGCGGGAGTGAGTGTTATGCCTCTCTCTCTTTACGAGAGGCTCTGTTTAGAGAAACTAATTCCTACAGATATCTCCCTTCAGATGGCTGACAAGTCAACCGCTGTTCCGATAGGTATTTGTGAGGATGTTCCAGTTGAAGTTGCTAATTGTTTAATTCTTACTGATTTTGTTGTGCTTGACATGCCCGAGGATGGGAGCATGTCCATTATTTTTGGTAGACCTTTTCTTAACACCGCAGGTGCTATTATTGATTGCAACAAAGGGAAGGTCACCTTTCATGTGAATGATAAAGAACACACGGTATATTTTCCGAAGAAGACCGTCAGGAGGCATGCCCTCAACTCTATAGAGAATATCGAGATCGTGAAAATTGGAGAATGGGACTGTCCACTACATGTGCCTCACAAATACAAAACTATCATGGTAGGGACAATGTCCATCAAGGTAAAAGTTCAGTGATTACTTTGTAGGAGGTGATACTTTTTGCTCTATATATCGCTTGTTTGTTGGTAAGACTTGATCAACCTTACTAGTAAACGTGTTTTATATGGATAAAAAGTTGAGCTTTCTATGTTTTCATTTGTTTTTAGTATTGTCCTACTTGCTGTACCAAGTATCTATGTTTTTGAAGCTTCACAATACTACTAACTACTTCAAGTTTTCAGAGAGTTTCGCAGCTTTTTGAACTTCGAAAAAATTTCAACAGTGAAGTTTTCAGAAAAATTCCAGAAAAATTATATTAAAAATTTCCACAACCGGAGAGACCCGGAAAGTCCTGGGGCCAGCCAGGGGGGGCCACCAGTGGCCCAGGCGGCCAGCTGGCGCGGCCCAGCCCCTGGCCGCGTCCACAGGGCGCCTGGGGCCCACAGGACCCCCCTCCAGGTACTTCTTCTTCCCCCCTCTCTCTCTTTTTCCAAAAACCCGAGTTCTGGTCTTGTTCTTGCTGTTCTTGCTGTTCTTGGAGGCGATTCTTCGATCTCTCTCTACAGCCCATCATTTGAGCTGAAATTTTGAGCAAATACTCCCTGGTATGTGACTCCTCCATCCCTCCAATTAGATTTTTGATTGGTGGCCTCATTTGTGAGTATTTAGTAGTTCTTGGTGCTGTAGAGATGAGCTTGCATGCATGTGTAGAAAGTTATTTTCCAAGTTTTGATGCAAGTCTATGCTTTGGGCAAGTGAGTTGAGTAGTTTGCCTTAGCTCACCTTGTTTTAATCCTCGTTTTTGTGAATTGTAAAAAATTTCAGAAATGAGTTTATTAGGAAGGGCAAAAGGATGGCTTGAGAAGAGGAGGCCCGCACACTCCGATCGAGTCACTAGGGCCGCAGCTTCACCAACGACTGCCAGGGTGAGCTATAATGAAGATCATGTGCCCCTGGAGTTGTTGGAAGACACAAGTCCAGCACGTGCGATGACATATCCATGTGACGAATTCATGGAAGCTGCGAGAATCAAGGATGAGTTTTATAATCTTTGTGCTAATGCAGGTTTGACACGGCTCGTCACCAGCCGTGTTACTCAGTATCAAAGACTCACCTCCATTTTCATTAACAGTTTTAGATATAATCCTGAATCAGGTGCTATTGAGTTTAAAATTTATAATGATCTTATCACCATGACTTTGGGAAATTTTTGTGAAGTAATAGGTGTGCCGAACGTTGGGAGGACGGCAAGGATGGCCACTCAGCCCTCCGAGCTGAAAACCGTCATCAACTCTCTCTGCAGCATGGGTACGAGGGATATTCATCGGTCGAAGATCTCCAGTATCTTGTTTCCTCACCTCAGGTATTTTGCATATTATATTGCTAGAGGGGTGTTAGCTCGTGACAACACGAGCAACATTTCTGCTCCGGATATTGCTATCCTGGCAGCAGCCCTCTCAGGGAGGTCTGATTACAATATTGGTACCTTAATTGCTCGACGCCTTGCTATGAACGGTAACAAGGGGGACTTATATGGTGGCATTTATGCCACACTTATCTTAGAGCATCTTGGAGGCACCCCACACCCTGATGATACTCCTTTTACTTATTTAAGCTTTGATCTTGCTGCTATGAAAAGGCATAAGTTTTTTACCATGGGTTCTGAGCTTGATAACCTTGTTTATATCTTGCGTTTCGGAACTACCGCGGAACGCGAGATCCGTCTACCTGCACCTCTTTTGTTTGATTTTTCTCGCAGGAACGAATGGTCCTTTGATGTTGTCCAGTTCGATGAGTTCATGGTCCAGCATCAGTTCCATAACCCCATGGAGGGGGTTGTGCCCGACGAGGAGAGGCACGATGAGATACCACATTTTCAGGAAGAGACCGCCACCGAGTTTGGTGAAGGGTCTTCCTCTGTTTGGCGCTCGGAGCCTTCCTCGTGGGAGACTCCGAGGAGTTCGGTGTACGCGCTATCATCCTTCTACGACCCTTGGTCTCACCACCATACCCCTGGAGCAGGAGGCTCCTGGGGGCAGTAGCTGCTACCAACTTAGGCCAAAAGCCTAAGCTTGAGGGAGTACGTGACCTTCTCACTTTTCCATTGTATTATCCGTTTTATTCGCTTTGATCTTTTCGAAGTTTTTGCCCGTTCTTCTTTGCTTCTCTCTTTGCAAAAACAACAAAAAGATTTTCTCTTTCTTTTGCTTTTATTCAACCTTTGAAAAAAACCAAAAAGATTTCCTTTTTCTCTTTAGTTGCTTTGTTTTCAGAGATCAGCTCGAGTCCGTGATGGCATTTGATTATATTTCCTACGTTCGATCGTGCAGTGACAAGCAGTAATGACGAAGATCGACTGAAAGGAAGCAACAAGGAAGACCGGTATGAACTCTTTCTGTTTCTACTTTTGTACATATGCCTGTACTTATGATCTAGAGACCAGCTTGTAGCGACATAGTGCTATGTTTACAATGCTCTTCCAGTGGTTCATGCTTTCCTTGTGGCTAGTCTCCAATAACTAGAGTATATAATGTGTTATTGAAATGATCTACATGCATCGCACTGTTCATAGTCTGGTATACGAAGGTGGTATTTCCCTTTAGAGAATTTTTTTGGATTGACTTGGCACATGCTTACACATGTTTAAGACTAAAAGTCTACTTTGCCTTGACGATCTTTGAGTTTTAGAATAGTTATATCACTTTTATGCCCGATTCAATGTTGCTTTGTCGCTCTGCATGATTATGACCGTTATTGCTCTCTAGTTGGTCGCTTCCCAGTCTTTTGCTAAACCTCCACCCGTACTAAGCGGAATGACTGCTTGTGCATCCAAAACCTCTAAAACTGTTATGCCATATGAGTCCACTATACCTTCCTATACATGGTATTTACCTGCCATTCCTAACGAGGACTTTCATGTACCATCTCGAAATTAATCAAAAGCATTTCCCTTTTTGTGCCTATGTTTTAGCTCATGAGGAAGTAGTAGTTAATTCATGATCTCTTTAACTTGGACAAGTTTCACCCTGGATTGCATGTATAATGTGCGAACCCCTAATATGAAAAGGAACTGGCATTGAGTGCGCCCGGCTCGAAAAGATAATATAACAAACAAACCCTCCTTCATGCTTTGTTCATGAGAAATCAGAAAACTTTGGCAGTGATAAACAAAGGAGATTAAGAGGATGTGATCATCCTCATGCGGGAGCCGTTCCTCGAGACTTGTCTAGCTTAAAAAGTGATTGAGTTATCTGCTAGCATTCGTTGACGAAATATGCACCTCTCAAAACATATTTACTTCTGTTTTTAAAACCGAGAGCTCTGGTACATGTTTAGTTTTTGTTTCCGATCACGGGTTTTCAACTTTGCCAATAAAAGCCACGGTTCGAGAGTCTCACCTTCTTTCTTCAAAGCACTGACTAGGAGAGCATAATTGTCATTCTGAGTGTAATGTGCATTGTCCCAAAGTATTACATTGTCTTCTGCATATTTGTGATATGATTTATTCTGAAATTCTTCGCTCTAGTCTCCTTTAAAACTCTGGAGGAGTCTATGCATTTATGTTTTGCTTCACTCATGGAGGCTAGCGAGATACCACCTTAATATGCTCAAGCTATGTGCAATGTGATCTTGTCTTGATTTTCAGTAATATATTGTTTACTCTTGATTATTTGTGACTGGTCACTTGAAAGAAGGATTGCTCCTTGCATTGTTCTCATAAGTACTGTTTTAATACTTGGTGAACTCTTTTCGTAGTACATGCTTATATACATCTAATGAAGCAAAAGAGTTTGTCAAAGTTTTCTTTGTCGCGTCCAGTTCGTTGAACTGAATTGCTTGAGGACAAGCAATATGCTAAGCTTGGGGGAGTTGATACGTCTCAAACATATCTACTTTTCCAAACACTTTTGATATTGTTTTGACCTGATTCTTGCATGATTTGGACTAAACTAACCCGGACTGACGCTGTTTTCAGCAGAGCTGCCTGTATGGTTTATTTGTGTGCAGGAAAACGGATTTTTAAGCATCTCAGAAAAATCCATGAAAAATCCACGCACCCGGAGAAAGAAAATGCCAGAAGTGGGGCCAGAGGGGGGCCAGGGGGTGCCCAGGCGCCCTGTGGGCGCGCCCCCCCTGCGCCGCGCCGGGGGGGCGCCTGGGTGGGGCCCACACCCCCTGGTGCCCTACTTTAGCCCGTATTTTTCTCCCGACGCAGAAATCCCAGATCGGAAGTCCTTTCGCTGTTTTTCATCGCGGAGCCGCCGCCACCCTCTGTTCTTCTTCGGGAGGGCTAATCTGGAGGCTGATTTGGCCTCCGGAGAGGGGAGATCGTCGCCATCGTCATCATCATCACCACTCCATCATCCCTCCATGACTTCCCCCTTCATGTGTGAGTAATTCCCTTGCTGTAGGCGAAGGGGATGGTAGGGATTGGATGAGTTAGATCATGTAATAGTTCGTCAGATTGTTGGGGGCATGTTGCCTATCATCTAGTATGGTGTTTATCATCTTTGCTACAACTTGTTATTCTTAATGCTTGACACTTAGGGCCCGAGTGCCATGATTTTAGATCTGAACCATATGTGTTTGCATGAATATATTTGTGTTCTTGATCCTATCTATGAGTTGTATGCACCTGTTACGGTTCGGAACCGGCGATCCCAAAAGTGACAGCTTGGGACACCAAAGGGGATGGTCCGTAGTTTGAGGATTACATGTATCCATTGAGTTCATTGCTTTGTTCCGGTGCTCTTTGACAGGAGCACCTTAATATCCATTAGTTTCTTTTGGCCCCGTTCGTAGCAGGATGGTAGGACAAAAGATGTTGTGCATGTTCTTATTGCAAGCACGTACAACTACCTACGGGATACATGCCTAATGTTTGATATTTTCCTAGATGATCATTACTTTTCCGTGTGTCGTGCCCCGAGTTAGAAACTACCTCATCCATGCAACGCCTAACCATCCATCTCCCTAGCCTACAGTATTTTAAACCTTGCTTGTTACTAGTCGCTACTTTTGCTATTTACTTTGCTATCTGCTGTTACTTTCACTATTACTATCATCACTATCATATCACTGTTACCACTTATCTTTTGTTGCAAGTTAGTATATTTCAGGTGCGGTTGAATTGACAACTCAACTGTTAAAGCTTATAAATACTCTTTGGCTCCCCGTGTGTCGAATCAATAAATTGGGTTATTCTTACCCGCGAAGACTATCTCGATCCCTTACGGTTGAGGGTTATCAATGACTAATGTTAAAAAATCCCTACTTCTAATTATCTATAAGCATAATTAACTTTCTACCTAATTAATTAATTGTTGACCCGGTTTCCAAATTGATTCAGCGCAAAAAATCCCATTTAAATGGCCTAGTTAATTGCATACATAATTAACTATCTAGCAAATTACTTTGATTGATGATTTGATTTCTGAATTGATTCAATGCTTGATTTCTAAAATATTTTCACATGAGTGCCTGCTACAAACGGCGACGATGACGACTGAGTATTGTAGGATATATTTTCTTAACGATTTTTATGACATTTGAATGGACACTCTATTGAGAATGTAGTTTGTTGGGCTCTTTGTATGAATAATAATAAATATAATATGACCGCATCCGTGAATGCGGGTACGCGTCGGCCTGATGACCCGCCTTCTGCCATGGCCACCCTCCACGACGTGATCCGCGCCCTACCATTGTCGAGCATCAAGCCGGCGTTAGGTCTGGCCACAACATCGTCCATGGTGTTGAGCACGGCATCCCTCCGCATGGGTGCACGGATGCGTATGCTCGTAACAAAACAGATATGTTATTTTTTGTTATATTTGGAAATGTGTGATTGTCAATTATTAGTAGAGACAATGATAATAATAAATGACATAGTGGGGTGTGTAGCGATTTTTTATTGAGAAATATCTGATTTTGTTTTCAAAATTTATCAAGAAAAATCCTATGTGTGTCTTTTAGGAATGCGATCTCACATATATAATGTGATTTCTGACTTCTGAATTACTTATTATTTATGTCACTGAAATAAAGCAACACCTTCCAAACTAACAAGAAAAAAGATGTTCTCCTTTGTGGGATTTAGTTTTTTAATGGGAGGGAGGGCCTTCTTTGGTTCATAGGATAGGAATTTTATAGGAATAGGAAAATCATAGGAAGTGAGATGACATGCATCTCAATTCCGCATCTCAATTCCTATAGAGAAAGAGATGCCATTTGGTGCATAGGATAGGAATTTTTCCATTGAGTCTAGGCTAATGTTTTTTTCCCTCCAAAATGTGAATGATTGATTCCTATCCTACATAGGAATAGGAATCCATTCCTATACATCAAAGGGCTTTAAAGAAAATTTTCCTTTACAAATCCTATCCTATAGAGTTCCTACAAAATTCCTACAAACCAAAGGAGGCCTAGTGGGAAGGGGTGGTGGGAGGTGAGACCGAAAAACCAGACAAAAAATAGCCCTACAAAAATAAATCGTGGACGGGAACCTACTACCTAAAGCGGACTTGGTAGCTTCGCCTCACCAGTTTATTTTCACCTCATCTCCCACTACCTCCTTTCACTTGATTTTTCTCCCTCCCATTAAACTGTGATATCTTGTTTCGTGCTTGCTTTGACAAGTGTCGATTGAGTTCAATCACGTAAATAATATATAATTAAGAATTCATAGATTGGACTGTATATGTGCGATCACCTTCCCAAAAGGCAGACATAAGATTTTTTCCAAAACAAAATCAGTTATTCCTTAATAACAAATCACTAATCCTGCACACTATGCAATTTATTACTATTATTACCTCTGCTATTAATTGACAACCACAACTTTTCTAATATAACAAAAATATCATATCATTTTGTATCTCACCAAATCACATATATTTTCTCATCTTACCAACTCACATATGTCTCTATTATTAAAGGGGAGTTGGTAGGCCGCACCCGCACGTCCCTGTGGAGGGATGCCGTGTGCGACACCATGAAGGACGTTGTGGCCGGAACTGGCACCAGACATGATGCTCGAGAATGCAGTGCATGGAGCATGACGTCAAAGACGTTCATGGAAACAAGCGGGTCATCGGACACCACGTACAAGCGTTTCTGGACATCGTCATATTATATTTCTTGTCAGTCATACAGAGAGCCAGATGTGCTACATTCTCAAATCAAGTGTGTCCATTCAAATGTCAAGAAATTTGTCAAGGAAATGTATCCTATAATACTCGGTAGGCCTTGTAGAAATGAATCCATTACAAAAGCGTGTTTACCATCAAGGCTCAATCGAACAATACAAGAGGCACGTCAAATGTGTAATATTTCTATTATCAAAGGGAGTATTTACGTAGTGTTGTTCATAGGAGCCATTCATGCGAAAATAATTTGAAAATCCAAGACTGAATCAATCCCAAAAGCAAACAATTAATATAATTAATTAGCTAAAAGTTAATTACATATGCGACTAATTAGGTGCAATTAAATAGGATGTTTTCGCACCATATAAATTTGGAAACCCAAGTCATTAATGCAATTAATTAATTAGGCAGACAATTATTTATGCCTACAAATAATTAGAAGTAGGGATTGTTTTCCCTAATTTGGCTAATAATTAAGGAATCCAATATCTCCCGAACGTTCGGATTTTGAGCATTTCATCCCAAACGTTTTTACATGGCAACTTTAGTTCATAGGGGATGACAACTTTAGTTGATAGAGGATGGCAACTTTGTCCTTTTTCGTTTTTTTGTCAGAAAATTGACATGCTTCCCTAATCTCACGCAAACTAAACTTGTCATCTAAAACATTCGGGTTGCCATGCTTAAATCCCGAACGTTCGGGAGTTATCATTACCGATAATTAATTGTTTTGGTTGACAGTTAAGTAGGCATCAAAGAATAATGTAGTGAATTAATTATTTGTGTAATAATAAATTAAACAGCTAGTTAATTGCGTCAAATCATTTTGAAAGCGCTCACGAACAAGGACGATCAACAAGCTCTCAGTGACATGGTCGAGCACCGCTTGGCAACATGGACAATGCCTACCATGCGCCCGCAACATGGGCGACCAAGTGTTCACCAAGATGGATGACGACTATGCTTTGTAGGATGTTCACACATTGACAGTTGCCAAAATGTTGTGAGCAAGAACAACAGGGAGGATCCATAATAAGATTAAATGGATAATTCAAATAGTGTTGATCTCCGGATGAGATGGAGTAGAGTTACAATTGTTCTCACAACTTGGAATTCCTTTTACAATGGTGAAAGGGGTGATGATTGACATCTCCTTTTATTTGATCCGGTATTGGAATAGAAAAGAGTATCCCACACCTATTTCCCTAGAGGTGACCCTAGGTTATCGAACCCACGAGAGGAAGATTCCCTTGAAGCGATGGTCTCTAGCAAGCTTTCGTCAAAGTGTCAAATCCAGTTTTTGACCGGATCGACAAGCAAATAGTGATTCAAACACTTATAATAAAAAGATGTATGGATATGCGGTATTATGCTTATAACCTTGAATTTGTGATGGGATCAAATAAGATACTAGTTTATGCGCTGGAAGTCACCCGTCGAGATGTGGTTGTTACAGATCGGAGTGGGGAATGTGTCCAAATAACATCTTGACCAACACGAGTCCTGCATCAAGAATCAGCTGTCCTACCGCATGCTCTATCCATCGCGTGGGGTTACCTCAATAATTAAGATAATTAAATCAAATAATAGCTTTGGGCGTTTAATGAGTACACCTCATTTCTCTCCAAGGATATGATCCATGTTACCCTACTAAACCTTATTGTCACCGATGTTCGGAATAGCACTTCATGGTCTCCTTGCTCCTAGCCTCATCGGTGCTCGATCTCCATGATCCCGAGTACCTTCAAGGATGAAGATCGCGGACAAAACAAGATACATCTTCACATAACAATCTAATTTCACACATACGGGACATTATATCAAAGTCTTCCATTGACCCTCTCAACAAATACCTTGGGTTGCAAGGCTTATGCCTCAACCCATACCTTACCAAACTACTCACACATGGAGATCAGATCGCGGGAAGAAAACATTAAAGAACACATCTTGAGATTGATAGATTGCAATATGTTTTACAATGGATGCCTTGTGCGATGCACCATTACAAGTATGAATGGGACGGATGAGCACTATGGTGGTGGTGGAGATGGCGGCGACTAGGGTTTGTGGATGATGATGATGATGATGATGATGATGTGATTCTGGCTTCTATGCTCCATGCTTGTCTCTCTGTTCATATTTCAATGGGGTCCCTTTAATGAAAGTTGTTGGGTTGGACGATCGGCCTCGGAATCCGCGACATAAGGGCGCTCATATATGGGGCGCCCGTACGGAATGTTGTCTTTTGTTTTGTTTCCGCACAGACGTCTCCTAGTGATCCCTTCCTCCTCCATTCTTCTTCCATTCAATTTCCACTCTTGATTTCTTCCCCTTTTAGATCATTTCATGTGGAAACACATTAAAGAGAGGATTTGCAGAATCATTTGCATTCATTAGTCATTAGTACCGATATCGAAGTGAATATCTCCATTTAATTGAAATATCTCGGTTTGAACAAAGGTGAAATGAGTGTAAAAATATCACTGAACAACTCCCCCAAGCTTAAACTTGATCGTCCTCGAGTAACATAAAGAGAAATCTGAATCATAAGGAACATAGTTGTTTAAAACGAAATAAGGAGAATGTTTTGGTTCACTTACGATAACTACGCCTAGATAGCCCTCCGCTTCTTGACCTGAAAAGTTAGAGTAGTTGTAGCGGTGGCATGGTTATAGTGCAAGTATTAAGCAAAGATAATCAACACAAAGTTCTTGATTTACTAGATAAAACAACTTTGCAACACTCTATTCCAGTTGTTGGGGAACGTAGTATTTCAAAAAAATTCCTACGATCACGCAAGATCTATCTAGGAGAAGCATAGCAACGAGCGGGGAGAGTGTGTCTGCGTACCCTCATAGACCGAAAGCGTAAGCGTCTAGTGACATGGTTGATGTAGTCAAACGTCTTCGCGATCCAACCGATCCAAGCACTGAACGTACGACACATTCGCGTTAAGCACACGTTCAGCTCGATGACGTCCCGCGAACTATTGATCCAGTTGAGCGTCGCGGGAGAGTTTCGTCAGCACGACATCGTGGTGACAGTGATGATGAAGTTACCGGCGCAGGGCTTCGCCTAAGCACTGCAACGATATGATCAAGGTGTGTAACTGTGGAGGGGGGCACCGCACATGGCTAAAACTAATGTTTACTTGTGTGTCCTAGGGTGCCCCCTGCCCCCGTATATAGAGGAGCAAGGGGGAGGCCGTCCGGCCCTATAGGCACGCCCAAAGAGGGCCACTCCTACAGGAATAGGAATCATAAAAAGCCTCGAATTTGGAGCCTAGCAGCTCGTAAAAAGTCTCGACTACATGGTCTTATTTGCCCCAAAATTTATTTTTTATTTTTTATGTTTTATCAAATCTTTATCTTCATGGTCATTGGATTTTAACCAAGCCCATCGATTCAGGGAGTGGATGACTATAAGTTGCCACTACATCTGCGTTTACAGAGCCTTAGTCTGGGTTACAAACACCAGTACTAACTACAGTTAAACCGGAGTTCATCGTAATCTGGTTCGGTTTCATGATAAACCGGCAAATGATCAAGGGAGTCATTAATACTTGCATCTTGGATCATTATCTTTGTTATCGGTTATTGATCGTACAACTGAGCTATTTACAGATAATGACCGGTGTTTACTAACCCGGCCTGGCTTTTGACTATAAGTCGCTAGTATGAGATAAGATAATGACCAGTGTTTATGAACCCGGCCTGGCTTTTGACTATGAAGTCGCTTGTATGAGATAAGACAATGACCGGTGTTTATTAACCCAACCTGGTTTTGTTTATAAACCGGCAATCAATGATAATCACCAATGTTCAAATTTTGGGTTATCATCCTTACTACACTGTCTTGGTAAAACCAACCGTGTGATCAAACATCACTGGAACCGGTCTTCAAACCGGGTTATATTATTCAAATCTTTAATAGCCAACATGGCTGGATTTTTATTATGGTTATCAATAACCAATATTATGATTGAGGTTTTGAAAGTCGCTTCAGCGCAATGGATATCATATTGTCAATGGTATGATTTATTCTACAATCAAAGGAATAGTCCCGAGTCGCTGCAGGCTTACGACCCGGCACTCGGGGGCTACATTATTCAAATTGAGATTACATCAAATATGCAAGTCCCATGTCACTGCCAGCATGCACCATGGCACTTGGGGGCTAATGCAAAGTCATTTTTTGCTCACCTTATTGAAGACCCGACTCATCACATTATAATGACCCGGCCCTTGGGGGCTACACTGGTTGAAGTTTTTGAGTATCAGGCAATTACAAGTCCCAGGTTGCTGCAAGCATGACAACCCGGCACTTGGGGGCTACATGATATGGAGTATTTAGTTTTTACTAGTGATTGGGATGAACAATCTGGATTTCTTCAAGGTTGCAACATTTATATTGAAACAAGTCTTAAGCTATCACTATGTTCTCCTCTTAAGACTTGGGGGCTACAGGTAATATGCATATCAAGGAGGAACATATTCAAATTCTCAGTTTTGGGCAAATCAGGAAGATTAATTGTGTGACCCGGTGTTGGCAACAATCATAACCCGGCGTCTATAAATAATCATGACCCGGAATTATTAGTTTTTATAACCTGGCAATGGTGGTAATCATAAACCAGCATCCTCAAGCCGGCTGGATATTAGTTGAATATTTCAAAGACCAATATTTTTGTCAAATCAGATCATTGAAGGCCGATTCAAATGGATTCTGGATTTACAATATTTCTTATGCAAGCAAGTTGATTATGGAGCTGGTCTGTTGACCTAGATTTTCTAGAAAAAGCAAAGGACAAGGACTTAAGGATGGTCAAGTGCCGGTTTACAAGAATTCTTAACCCGAAGCACAACCTGTCAAATTTGTTCTTGTGTTTATGTATGCAGGAAGGATAAAGTTTAACATGGATAAATCCAAATTAAACTGGGGGCTAATGTCGGGGATATACCCCACGACGTAACCCGGCCGGAATTATAACCCGGCCGGACTTGGCGGTTTATTTGAGACGGTTTACACTTGACGATTCACTGGCGTCCCGCTTTGACCAGATGGTTTTTATAATTCACTGGTAACCCGGTGGGCGGCTGACGAATGACAGGACCCAAGGCCCAGATGGCCGGTTCATTTATGGTGGGCCGGTTTCAGAAGAAGACACAAGGAATATTCTTCTACAAAGTAAGCAAGACTAGGACTCCTTGTAATAGAGTAATCGTAATCCTACTAGGACTAGTCATGTAACCCGCCCCTTCGACATATATAAGGAGGGGCAGGGCTCCCCAAAGAGGGACAAGTTCTCACAAGTTAGAGGCACCATCATCTCTAGGGCTAGACACAAAGCGCCGGATTACCGGCGACTCCATGAGGTACATAATGAGATCTAGCCTCAAACAACATGTAGGGCTATTACCGGATGATGTTTCCCGGGGCCAGAAGCTGCCTAAATATTTTTCTTGTGCTGCATCTCTCGATTCCGCTCAACCCCTCTCAAGCTACCACATAGATGCGTTGGCCTCATGGCTAAGTCCTCACACTAGGACATCTGCCGTGACAATTCCACGACAAAGAGGGAGAAGGAAGGGGGCGCCGCCCCCCTTTCCTTGTCCTATTCAGACCAAGGGGGAGGGGCGCGCGGCCCAGCCCTGGCCGGCCCTCTCTCTCTCCACTAAGGGCCCAAGTTCTCCCGGAGGGTACCGATACCCCTCCAGCACTCCAGTTTAATCCAAAACTCTTCCGTAACACTTTCGGTGTCCGAATATAGTCGTCCAATATATCAATCTTTACGTCTCAACCATTTGAAGACTCCTCGTCATGTCCGTGATCACATCCGGGACTCCGAACAACTTCGGTACATCAAAACACATAAACTCATAATACCGATCGTCATCGAACGTTAAGCGTGCGGACCCTACGGGTTCGAGAACTATGTAGACATGACCGAGACTCATCTCCAGTCAATAACCAATAGCAGAACCTGGATTCTCATATTGGTTCCTACATATTCTACGAAGATCTTTATCAGTCGAAGCGCATAACAACATACGTTGTTCCCTTTGTCATCGGTATGTTACTTGCCCGAGATTCAATCATCGGTATCATCATACCTAGTTCAGTATCGTCATCTGCAAGTCTCTTTACTCGTTTTGTAATACATCATCTCATGAATAACTCATTAGTCGTTTGGTTGCAAGGCTTATTATGATGTGTGTTACCGAGAGGGCCCAGAGATACCTCTCCGACACTCGGAGTGACAAATCCTATTCTTGATCTATGCCAACACCACAAACACCTTGAGAGACACATGTAGATAATCTTTATAATCACCCAGTTACGTTGCGACATTTGATAGCACACAAGGTGTTCCTCCGGTATTTGGGAGTTGCATAATCTCATAGTCATAGGAACATGTATAAGTCATGAAGAAAGCAATATCATAAAAACTAAACGATCATATTGCTAAGCTAAGGGATGGGTCTTGTCCATCACATCATTCTCCTAATGATGTGATCCCATTCATCAAATGACAACACATGTCTATGGTTAGGAAACATAACCATCTTTGATTAACGAGCTAGTCTAGTAGAGGCATACTAGGGACACTCTGTTTTGTCTATGCATTCACACATGGACTAAGTTTCCGGTTAATACAAGTCTAGAATGAATAATAAACATTTATCATGATATAAGGAAATATAAATAACAACTTTATTATTGCCTCTAGGGCATATTTCCTTCAGTCTCCCACTTGCACTAGAGTCAATAATCTAGTTCACATCGCCTTGTGATTTAATACTGATAATTCACATCGTTATGTGAATAACACCCATAGTTCACATCGCCATGTGACCAACATCCAAAGGTTTTACTAGAGTCAATAATCTAGTTCACATCGCCATGTGATTAACACCCAAAGAGTACTAAGGTGTGATCATGTTTTGCTTCGTGAGAGAAGTTTAGTCAGCGGGTCTGTTACATTCAGATCCGTATGTATTTCACAAATTTCTATGTCTACAATGCTCTTGTATGGAGCTACTCTAGCTAATTGCTCCCACTTTCAATACGCATCCAGATTGATACTTTAGAGTCATCTGGATTAGTGTCAAAAGCTTGCATCAGCGTAACTCTTTACGACGAACTCTTTATCACCTCCATAATCGAGAAACATTTCCTTAGTCATCCAGTAACTAAGGATAATTTTGACCGCTGTCTAGTGATCTACTTAGGGATCACTATTGTACCTCCTTGCCAAACTCATGGCAAGGTACACAACATGGCATACTTTATAGAACCTATGGCTGAGGCATAGGGAATGACTTTCATTCTTTCTCTATCTTCTGCCGTGGTCGGGTTCTTGAGTCTTACTCAACTTGATACCTTACAACTCAATCAAGAACTCCTTCTTTGACTGATTCATTTTGAACTTCTTCAAAAATCTTATTAAGGTATGTAGTCATTGAAAATCTTATCAAGCGTCTTGATCTATCTCTATAGATCTTGATGCCCAATATGTAAGCAGCTTCACCAAGGTCTTTCATTGAAAAATTATTATTCAAGTATCCTTTTATGTTATCCAGAAAATTCTATATCATTTCCAATCAGCAATATGTCATCTACATATTTTATCAGAAATGCTATAGAGCTCCCACTCACTTTCTTGTAAATACAGGCTTCTCCAAAAGTCTGTATAAAACCATATGCTTTGATCACCCCATCAAAGCGTATATTCGAACTCTGAGATGATTGCACCAATCCATAGATGGATCGCTGGAGCTTGCACACTTTGTCAGCACCTTTAGGATCGACAAAACCTTCTGGTTTCATCATATACAACTCTTCTTTGAGATGTCCATTAAGGAATGCAGTTTTGATATCCATTTGCCAGATTTCATAATCATAAAATGCGGCAATTGCTAACATGATTCAGACAGACTTAAGCATCGCTACGAGTGAGAAAGTCTCATCGTAGTCAACTCCTTGAACTTGTCGAAAAACTTTTCGCAACAAGTCGAGCTTTGTAGATAGTAACATTACCATTGGCATCAGTCTTCCTCTTAAAGATTCATTTGTTTTCAATGGCTTGCCGATCATCGGGAAAGTCAAAAAGTCCACATTTTGTTCTCATACATGCATCCCATCTCAGATTTCATGTCCTCAAGCCATTTTGCGGAATCTGGGCTCACCATCGCTTCTTCATAGTTCGTAGGTTCATCATGGTCTAGTAACATGACTTCCAGAACCGGGCTACCGTACCACTCTGGCACGGAACGCACTCTGGTTGACCTACGAGGTTCAGTAGTAACTTGATCTGAAGTTTCATGATCATCATCATTAGCTTCTTCGCTGATTGGTGTAGGAATCACTGGAACTAGTTTATGTGATGTACTACTTTCCAATTCAGGAGAAGGTACAATTACCTCATCAAGTTCCACTTTCATCCCACTCACTTCTTTCGAGAGAAACTCCTTCTCTAGAAAGGATTCATTCTTAGCAACGAATATCTTGCCTTCAGATCTGTGGTAGAAGGTGTACCCAACAGTTTCCTTTGGGTATCCTATGAAGACACATTTCTCTGACTTGGGTTCGAGCTTATCAGGTTGAAGCTTTTTCACATAAGCATCACAACCCCAAACTTTAGGAAACGACAACTTGGGTTTCTTGCCAAACCACATTTCATAAGGTGTCGTCTCAATGGATTTAGATGGCGCCCTATTTAATGTGAATGCAGTTGTCTCTAAAGCATAACCCCAAAACGATAGTGGTAAATCGGTAAGAGACATCATAGATCGCACCATATCTAATAAAGTAAGGTTACGACGTTCAGACACACCACTACGCTGTGGTGTTCCAGGTGGCTTGAGTTGTGAAACTATTCCACATTGTTTCAAATGAAGACCAAACTCATAACTCAAATATTCGCCTCCGCGGTCAGATCGTAGAAACTTTATTTTCTTGTTACGATGATTCTCTACTTCACTTTGAAATTATGTGAACTTTTCAAATGTTTCAGACTTGTGTTTCATCAAGTAGATATATCCATATCTGCTCAAATCATTTGTGAAGGTCAGAAAATAACGATACTCGCCGCGAGCCTCAACACTCATTGGACCACATACATCAGTATGTATGATTCCAATAAGTCAGTTGCTCGCTCCGTTGTTCCGGAGAACGGAGTTTTAGTCATCTTGTCCATGAGGCATGGTTCGCAAGAACCAAGTGATTCATAATCAAATGAGTCCAAAAGTCCATCAGCATGGAGTTTCTTCATGCGCTTTACACCAATATGACCTAAATGGCAGTGCCACAAATAAGTTGCACTATCATTATTAACTCTATATCTTTTGGCTTCAATATTATGAATATGTGTATTTACCACGATCGAGATTCAATAAACCATTCACCTTGGGTGTATGACCATAGAAGGTTTTATTCATGTAAACATAATAACAATTATTCTCACACTTAAATGAATAACTGTATTGCAATAAACATGATCCAATCTTGTTCATGCTCAACGCAACCACCAAATAACATTTATTTAGGTTTAACACTAATCCATAAAGTACAGGGAGTGTGCGATGATGATCATATCAATATTGGAATTACTTCCAACACATATCGTCACCTCACCCTCAACCAGTCTCCGTTTATTCTGCAACTCCTGTTTCGAGTTACTAATCTTAGCAACCAAACAAGTATCAAATACCTAGGGGCTACTATGAACTCTAGTGAGGTACACATTATCAATATGTATATCAAGTATACCTTTGTTCACTTCGCCATCCTTCTTATCTGCCAAATATTCGAGGAACTTCCGCTTCTAGTGACCATTTCCTTTGCAGTTAGAAGCACTCAGTTTCAGGCTTAGGTCCAACTTTGGTCCTCTTCACGGGAGTGACGACTTGCTTGCCATTCTTCTTGACGTTCCCTTTCTTCCCCTTGCCCTTTTCTTTAAACAAGTGGTTTTGTTAACCATCAACAATTGATGCTCTTTCTTGATTTCTACCTTCGTTGATTTCAGCATCACGAAGAGCTCGGGAATCGTTTTCGTCATCCCTTGCATATTATAGTTCATCACGAAGTTCTAGTAACTTGGTGATAGTGAATAGAGAACTCTGCCAATCACTATTTTATCTGGAAGATTAACTCCCACTTGATTCAAGCGATTGTAGTATTCATACAATCTAAGCACATGCTCATTGGTTGAGCTATTCTCCTCCATCTTGTAGGCAAAGTACAATCAGAGGTCTCATACCTCTCGACACGGGCATGAGTCTGAAATACTATTTTCAACTCTTGGAACATCTCATATGCTCCGTGGCATTCAAAACATTTTTCAAGTTCCGGTTATAAGCCGTAAAGCATGGCGCACTAAACTATCAAGTAGTCATCATACCGAGCTTGTCAAACGTTCATAACGTCTACATCTGCTCCTGCAATAGGTTTGTCACCTAGCGGTGCATCAAGGACACAATACTTCTGTGCAGCAATGAGGATAATCCTCAGATCACGGACCTAGTCCGCATCGTTGCTACTAACATCTTTCAACTTAGTTTTCTCTAGGAACATATCAAAAACATAGGGGAGCTATAACGCGAGCTATTGATCTACAACATAATTTGCAAATACTATCAGGACTAAGTTCATGATAAATTAAAGTTCAATTAATCATATTACTTAAGAACTCCCAGTTAGATATACATCCCTCAAGTCATCTAAATGATCACGTGATCCATATCAACTAAACCATGTCCGATCATCACGTGAGATGGAGTAGTTTTCAACGGTGAACATCTTATGTTGATCATATCTACTATATGATTCACGCTCGAACTTTTGGTCTCCAGTGTTCCGAGGCCATGCCTGTACATGCTAGGATCGTCAAGTTTAACCCGAGTATTCTGCATGTGCAAAACTGTCTTACACCCGTTGTATTTGAATGTAGAGCTTATCACACCCGATCATCACGTGGTGTCTCGGCACGACGAACTTTCACAACGGTGCATACTCAGGGAGAACACTTGTACCTTGAAATTTTGTAAGGGGTCATCTTATAATGCTACCATCGTACTAAGCAAAATAAGAAGCATAATAAGATAAACATCACATGCAATCAACATATGTGACATGATATATGGCCATCATCATTTTGGGCTTTTTGATCTCCATCTCCAAAGCATCGTCATGATCTCCACCGTCACCGGCTTGACACCATGATCTTCATCGTAGCGTCGTGGTCGTCATGCCAACTATTGCTACTACTACTATCGCTAACTCATAGTGATAGAGTAAAGTAATTACATGGCTTTCACAATTCACACAATAAAGAGACAACCATAAGGCTCCTGCCGGTTGCCGATAATTTACAAAACATGATCATCTCATACAATAATGTATAACACATCACGTCTTGACCATATCACATCACAACATGCCCTGCAAAAACAGGTTATACGTCCTCTACTTTGTTGTTGCAAGTTTTACATGGCTGCTACGGGCTTAGCAATAACCGTTCTTACCTACGCAAACAAAAACCACAACGATTTTTTGTCAAGTGTGTTGTTTTAACCTTCACAAGGACCGGGCGTAGCCACACTTGATTAAACTAAAGTGAGAGAGACAGACACCCGCCGGTCACCTTTAAGCAATGAGTGCTCGCAACGGTGAAACCAGTCTCGTGTAAGCGTACGCGTAATGTCGGTCCGGCCCACTTCATTGCACAATACAGCCGAATCAAAGTATGACTATTATCGCCCACAACTCATTGTGTTCTACTCGTGCATATCATCTACGCATAGATCTGACTCTGATACCACTGTTGCGGAACGTAGTATTTCAAAAAAAATCCTACGATCACGCAAGATCTATCTAGGAGAAGCATAACAACGAGCGGGGATAGTGTGACTACGTACCCTCATAGACTGAAAGCGGAAGCGTCTAGTGACGTGGTTGATGTAGTCGAACGTCTTCGCGATCCAACCGATCCAAGCACCGAACGTACGGCACCTCCGCGTTCAGCACACGTTCAGCTCGATGAAGTCCCGCGAACTCTTGATCCAGTTGAGCATCATGGGAGAATTTCGTCAGCACGACGGCGTGGTGACGGTGATGATGAAATTACCGGCGCATGGCTTCACCTAAGCATTGCAACGATATGATCGAGGTGTGTAACTGTGGAGGGGGGCACCGCACACGGCTAAAACTGATGTTTACTTGTGTGTCCTAGGGTGCCCCTGCCCCCGTATATAAAGGAGCAAGGGGGAGGCCGTTCGGCCCTATAGGTGCGCCCAAAGAGGGCTGCTCCTACTAGGAATAGGAATCCTATTCCTAGTAGGAGTCCACCAAGAGGGAAGGAGGGGGAAGGAAGGAGAGGGAGAGGGAGAACAAAGGGGGCGCCACCCCCCTTTCCTTGTCCTATTCGGACCAAGGGGGAGGGGCGCGCGGCCCAGCCCTGGTCGGCCCTCTCTCTCTCCACTAAGGGCCCAAGTGGCCCATTAGTTCCCCCGGAGGGTACCGATACCCCACCGTCACTCCGGTTTGATCCGGAATACTTCCGGTGTCCGAATATAGTCGTCCAATATATCAATCTTTACGTCTCGACCATTTCGAGACTCCTCGTCATGTCCGTGCTCACATCCGGGACTCCGAACAACCTTCGGTACATCAAAACACATAAAATCATAATACCGATCATCATCAAACGTTACGCGTGCGGACCCTACGGGTTCGAGAACTATGTAGACATGACCGAGACTCATCTCCGGTCAATAACCAATAGCGGAACCTGGATGCTCATATTAGTACCTACATATTCTACGAAGATCTTTATCGGTTAAACCGCATAACAACATACGTTGTTCCCTTTGTCATCGGTATGTTACTTGCTCGAGATTCAATCGTCGGTATCATCATACCTAGTTCAATATCGTCATCTGCAAGTCTCTTTACTCGTTGTGTAATACATCATCTCGTGACTAACTCATTAGTCGTTTGGTTGCAAGGCTTATTATGATGTGTATTACCGAGAGGGCCTAGAGATACCTCTCCGACACTCGGAGTGACAAATCCTATTCTCGATCTATGCCAACACCACAAACACATTCAGAGACACCTGTAGAGCATCTTTATAATCACCCAGTTATGTTGTGACGTTTTATAGCACACAAGGTGTTCCTCCGATATTTGGGAGTTGCATAATCTCATAGTCATAGGAACATGTATAAGTCATGAAGAAAGCAATAGCATAAAAACTAAACGATCATATTGCTAAGCTAACGGTTGGGTCTTGTCCATCACATCATTCTCCTAATGATGTGATCCTCCTCAAGGCTCTTAAGCACTTTATTTCAATCATAGTGTGCTGAAACTTTGAGTGTCACATGAAGGGATTATGCTAACTAAGTGATCATGCATAGGTTTTTGTTGTGGCTTAATGTTGAGGAACTATTGATCTCTGATAAATGTCTCTTGCGAGCTCTTTTAACCAATTCCTTTTATTTACCACATACACACCATTTCAAGAGAAGCCGAATAATATGCATTTGTAGTGTTGCCACTACGTACGGTAACAAGCTCATAGCCGAAATCTGAGCTATCTCTCTTGGTGTATCGTTCATTAAGTCCTCAACATAACATCAAGAAAGGTGAGGAAGCCACATTTACACACGTACACATGCATATAGTAGCAGGGCCATGTCACTAGCAAGGAGGCGAAGCACCATGTAAGAGACACAACACAATTTTTTGGCATAATCTCATTCACCCTTCAACTAAGTTCCTCAATCCATAGTTGCTATCAAGTCTATTGAAATTAACAACATGGGGTTGAGCAATTCAAACATACACTACAATTTTATCAACTCCCAAGTCCTGAAAGACCTTCCTTTGTGCATAGTTTTCTTAGTTAATATAATTTCCTTCAAAAATAGTCCCACAACAAGTCTTGGTTGTCACAAGTCTCTTCCTTACTCTTGCATTCCGCATTGTCCGGCATTGTTGAGCTCCTCTGAAAACAAAATGCAAACGAACTCCAAAGGGCAAGTTAAAGAACAAGAGCAAAGCGAAGCATACTTTTTTTTTTGTGTTTTTGAAAACTAACTTGCAAACAAAAAACTCCAAAGGAAAAATAAAAGGCAAAAGCAAATAAAAGCAAAGTGTTGGAACAAACCAACACGAGTGTTTTGAAGCTCCTCGAGCTTAAGTACAACCTCATAAGTGGTGATACCCCCCCAAGCTTAGGATTTTGCAGTCCCAAACCGGCGAGATCATTGTGGCGGTTGGTCAGGAGCCCACTCCTAGCTCGAGTTTGAGAAGTTCACGTTCATATAGGCGGACGTGCCTCAAAGGGACATGACGAGGTTTCCCATATCATCAATGGAGTCCTGGAGGCTGATACGTCTCCGCCGTATCTATAATTTTTTATTGTTTCATGCCAATATTCTACAACTTTCATATACTTTTGGCAACATTTTATATTATTTTTTGGACTAACATATTGATCAGTGCCCAGTGGCAGTTATTGTTTGTTGCGTGTTTTTTGTTTCACAATATATCCATATCAAATGAAGCCCTTACGCGATAAAAAATTATGGACATATATTTTGGAATATATGTTATTTTTGGGAAGAAGAATCAACGCAAGATGGCTCACGGGCCCCACAAGGCACCAGGGCATGCCCAGTGGGGTAGGGCGCACCCTGGTGGCTTGTGGGCGCCTTCTAAGTCAGTTGCGGCCCTGCTTTCGCTACAAGAAAGATAATTTATGGAGTCCTGGAGGCTGATACGTCTCCGCCGTATCTATAATTTTTGATTGTTTCATGCCAATATTCTACAACTTTCATATACTTTTGGCAACATTTTATATTATTTTTTGGACTAACATATTGATCTAGTGCCCAGTGGCAGTTATTGTTTGTTGCGTGTTTTTTGTTTCACAATATATCCATATCAAATGAAGCCCTTACGCGATAAAAAATTATGGAGATATATTTTGGAATATATGTTATTTTTGGGAAGAAGAATCAACGCAAGACGGCTCACGGGCCCCACAAGGCACCAGGGCATGCCCAGTGGGGTAGGGCGCACCCTGGTGGCTTGTGGGCGCCTTCTAAGTCAGTTGCGGCCCTGCTTTCGCTACAAGAAAGATAATTTATGGATAAAAATTCCCTAAAATTTTCAGCCCAATCAAAGTTATGGACCTCCGGATATTTAAGAAACGATGAAAGCCAAAAAAACGAGATAGAGAGAGAGAGAGAGAGAGAGAGAGAGAGAGAGAGAGATCCAACCTTGGAGGGGCTCCTACCCCTCCGCTGCCATGGAGGCCATGGACCATAAGGGGAACTCTCCTCCCATCTAGGGGAGTGATACGTCTCCAACGTATCTACTTTTCCAAACACTTTTGCCCTTGTTTTGGACTCTAACTTGCATGATTTGAATGGAACTAACCCGGACTGACGTTGTTTTCAGCAGAATTGCCATGGTGTTATTTTTGTGCAGAAATAAAAGTTCTCGTAATGACCTGAAAATCCACAGAGAATTATATTGGAAAATATAAAAAATATCTGCGGAAAATCCATACTAGGGGCCCACACCTTGTCCACGAGGGTGGGGGGCGCGCCCCCTCCCCCTGGGCGGGCCCCTTGTTGCTCCACCGACGTACCCCCGGACTCCATATATTCACTTTCGGGGAGAGAAAAATCAGAGAGGAAGAATTATCGCGTTTTACGATACGCAGCCACCGCCAAGCCCTAATATCTCTCGGGAGGGCTGATCTGGAGTCCGTCCGGGGCTCCGGAGAGGGGATATCGTCGCCATCGTCATCATCAACCTTCCTCCATCACCAATTCCATGATGCTCACCGCCGTGCGTGAATAATACCATCGTAGGCTTGCTAGACGGTGATGAGTTGGATGAAATTTACCATGTAATCGAGTTAGTTTTGTTAGGGTTTGATCCCTAGTATCCACTATGTTCTAAGATTGATGTTGCTATGACTTTGCCATGCTTAATGCTTGTCACTAGGGCCCGAGTGCCATGATTTCAGATCTGAACCTATTATGTTTTCATGAATGTATGTGTGTTCTTGATCCTATCTTGCAAGTTAATAGTCACCTACTATGTGTTATGATCCGGCAACCCCGAAGTCACAACAATCGGGACCACTCCCGGTGATGACCGTAGTTTGAGGAGTTCATGTATTCACTATGTGTTAATGCTTTGGTCAATACTCTATTAAAAGGAGGCCTTAATATCCCTTAGTTCCACCAGGACCCCGCTGCCACGAGAGGGTAGGACAAAAGATGTCATGCAAGTTCTTTTCCATAAGCACGTATGACTATATTCGGAATACATGCCTACATTACATTGATGAACTGGAGCTAGTTCCGTGTCACCCTAGGTTATAACTTTTACATGATGAATCGCATCCGACATAATTCCCCATCACCAATCCAATGCCTACGAGCTTTTCACATATTGCTTGTTGCTTATTTTACTTTTCCGTTGCTACTGTTACAAAAACTACAAAAACACTACCATTAATTTTATTGCTCTTACCACTGTTTCCATATTACCTTGCTGCAGATAATGACTTTGCTGTTAGAGTTGCAACTAGAGGTGGTAAATGTTGGGGAACATAGTATTTTAAAATTTTCCTACGATCATGCAAGATCTATCTACCAGATGCATAGCAACGAGAGGGGAGAGTGAGTCTACGTACCCTCGTAGACCGAAAGCGGAAGCGTTAGAACAACGCGGTTGATGTAGTCGTACGTCTTCACAGCCCGACCGATCAAGCACCGAAACTACGACACCTCCGAGTTCTAGCACACGTTCAGCTCGATGACGTCCCTCGAACTCCGATCCGGCCGAGTGTCGAGGGAGAGTTCCGTCAGCACGACGGCGTGGTGACGATCTTGATGTTCTACCGTCGCAGGGCTTCGCCTAAGCACCACTACAATATTTATCGAGGAGAACTATGGTGGAGGGGGGCACCGCACACGGCTAAGAGATCAAGAGATCAATTGTTGTGTCTAGAGGTGCCCCCCTGCCCCCGTATATAAAGGAGGGAGGGAGAGGCCGGCCCTAGAGGGGGCGCACCAAGTGTGGGGAGTCCTACTAGGACTCCCAAGTCCTAGTAGGATTCCCCTTTCCTTTCCGGAGTAGGAGAGAAAGAAAGAGGGGGAGAGGGGGAAGGAAAAGGGGGCTGCACCCCTTGTCCAATTCGGACCAGAAGGGGGGGTGCACGCCTCCTTCCTTTTGGCCTCTCTCCTCTATTCCCGTAACTCCCCGGTACTCCGAAAATACCCGAATCACTCGGAACCTTTCCGATGTCCGAATATAGTCGTCCAATATATCGATTTTTACGTCTTGACCATTTTGAGACTCCTCGTCATGTCCCCGATCTCATCCGGGACTCCGAACTCCTTCGGTACATCAAAACTCATAAACTCATAATAAAACTATCATCGAAACCTTAAGCGTGCGGACCCTACGGGTTCGAGAACTATGTAGACATGACCAAGACACGTCTCCGGTCAATAACCAATAGCGGAACCTGGATGCTCATATTGGCTCCCACATATTCTACGAAGATCTTTATCGGTCAAACCGCATAACAACATACATTGTTCCCTTTGTCATCGGTATGTTACATGCCCGAGATTCGATCGTCGGTATCTCAATACCTAGTTCAATCTCGTTACCAACAAGTCTCTTTACTCGTTCCGTAATACATCATCCCGCAACTAACTCATTAGCTGCAATGCTTGCAAGGCTTATAGTGATGTGCATTACCGAGTGGGCCCAGAGATACCTCTCCGACAATCGGAGTGACAAATCCTAATCTCGAAATACGCCAACCCAACAAGTACCTTCGGAGACACCTGTAGAGTACCTTTATAATCACCCAGTTACGTTGTGACGTTTGGTAGCACACAAAGTGTTCCTCCGGTATTCGGGAGTTGCATAATCTCATAGTCATAGGAACATGTATAAGTCATGAAGAAAGCAATAGCAGTAAAACTTAAATGATCATAGTGCTAAGCTAACGGATGGGTCTTGTCCATCAGATCATTCTCCTAATGATGTGATCCCGTTGATCAAATGACAACTCATGTCTATGGCTAGGAAACATAATCATCTTTGATCAATGAGCTAGTCTAGTAGAGGCATACTAGGGACACTCTGTTTTGTCTATGTATTCACACATGTATTAAGTTTCCGGTTAATACAATTCTAGCATGAATAATAAACATTTATCATGATATAAGGAAATAAATAATAACTTTATTATTGCCTCTAGGGCATATTTTCTCCAGTCTCCCACTTGCACTAGAGTCAATAATCTAGTTCACATCGCCATGTGATTTAACACCGATAGTTCACATCGTCATGTGATTAACACCCAATGGGTTTACTAGAGTCAATAATCTAGTTCACATCGCTATGTGATTAACACCCAAAGAGTACTAAGGTGTGATCATGTTTTGCTTTGTGAGAGAAGTTTAGTCAAAGGGTCTGTCACATTCAGATCCGTATGTATTTCGCAAATGTCTATGTGTCTACAATGCTCTGCATGGAGCTACTCTAGCTAATTGCTCCCACTTTCAATACGCATCCAGATTGATACTTAGAGTCAGCTGGATTTAGTGTCAAAGCTTGCATCGGCGTACCCCTTTACGACGAACTCTTTATCACGTCCATAATCAAGAAACATTTCTTTAGTCATCCAGTTACTAAGGATAATTTTGACCGCTGTACAGTGATCTACTCCTGGATCACTATTGTACCCTCTTGACAAACTCATGGCAAGGAACACAACATGTTTGGTACATAGCATGGCATACTTTATAGAACCTATGGCTGAGGCATAGGGAATGACTTTCATTCTCTCTATATTTTTCTGCCGTAGTCTGGCTTTGAGTCTTACTCAACTTTCACACCTTACAAGTCAGGTAAGAACTCCTTCTTTGACTGATCCATTTTGAACTACTTCAAAATCATATCAAGGTATGTACTCATCGAAAGTCTTATCAAGCGTCTTGATCTATCTCTATAAATCTTGATGCCCAATATGTAAGCAGCTTCACCAAGGTCTTTCTTTGAAAAACTCCTTCCAAACACTCCCTTATGCTTTCCAGAAAATTCTACATCATTTCCGATCGACAATATGTCATTCACATATACTTATCAGAAAGGTTGTAGTGCTCCCACTCACTTCTTGTAAATACAGGCTTCACCGCAAGTCTGTATAAATCTATATGCTTTGATCAACTTATCAAAGCGTATATTCCAACTCCGAGATGCTTGCACCAGTCCATAGATGGATCGCTGGAGCTTGCACATTTTGTTAGCACCTTTAGGATTGACAAAACCTTCTGGTTGCATCATATACAAGTCTTCTTTAATAAATCCATTAAAAATGCAGTTTTGTTATCCATTTGCCAGATTTCATAAAATGCGGCAATTGCTAACATGATTCGGACAGACTTAAGCATCGCTACGGGTGAGAAAGTCTCATCGTAGTCAACTCCTTGAACTTGTTGAAAAACTTTCGCAACAAGTCGAGCTTTGTAAACAGTAACATTACTCTCAGCGTCAGTCTTCCTCTTGAAGATCCATTTATTTTCGATGGCTTGCCGACCATCGGGCAAGTCAACCAAAGTCCACACTTTGTTCTCATACATGGATCCCATCTCAGATTTCATGGTCTCAAGCCATTTTGCGGAATCTGGGCTCATCATAGCTTCCTCATAGTTCGTAGGTTCATCATGGTCCAGTAACATGACTTCCAGAACCGGGTTGCCGTACCACTCTGGTGCGGAACGTACTCTGGTTGATCTACGAAGTTCAGCAGTAACTTGATCCGAAGTTTCATGATCATCATCATTAGCTTCCTCACTAATTGGTGTAGGAATCACTGGAACCAGTTTCTGTGATGTACTACTATCCAATTCGGGAGAAGGTACAATTACCTCATCAAGTTCCACTTTCCTCCCACTCACTTCTTTCGAGAGAATCTCCTTCTCTAGAAAGGATCCACTCTTAGCAACAAAGACCTTTCCTTCGGATCTGTGATAGAAGGTGTACCCAACAGTTTCTTTTGGGTATCCTATGAAGATTTACTTCTCCGATTTGGGTTCGAGCTTATCATGTTGAAACTTTTTCACAAAAGCATCGCAGTCCCGAACTTAAAGAAATGACAGCTTAGGTTTCTCGTCAAACCACAATTCATACGGTGTCATCTCCACGGATTTAGATGGTGCCCTATTTAACGTGAATGTATCTGTCTCTAATGCATAACCCCAAAAGCGATAGTGGTAGATCGGTAAGAGACATCATCGATCGCACCATATCTAATAAAGTACGGTTATGACGTTCGGACACACCATTACACTATGGTGTTCCAGATGGCGGGAGTAGTGAAACTATTTCACATTGTTTTTACTGAAGGCCAAACTCGCTAACTCAAATATTTTACCTCTACGATCATATTGTAGAAACTCTTATTTTCTTGTTACGATGATTCTCCACTTCACTATGAAATTCTTTGAACTTTTCAAATGTTTTAGACTTGTGGTTCATTAAGTAGATAAACCCATATCTGCTCAAATCATCAGTGAAGGTCAGAAAATAACGATACCCGCCGCGAGCTTCAACACTCATTGGTCCACATACATCTGTATGTATGATCTCCAACAAATCTGTTGCTCGCTCCATTGTTCCGGAGAATGGAGTTTTAGTCATCTTGCCCATGAGGCATGGTTCGCAAGCACCAAGTGATTCATAATCAAGTGATTCCAAAAGTCCATCACTATGGAGTTTCTTCATGCGCTTTACACCATTATGACCTAAACAGCAGTGCCACAAATAAGTTGCACTATCATTATTATCCTTGCATCTTTTGGCTTCAATATTATGAATATGTGTATCACCACGATCGAGATCCAACAAACTATTTTCATTGGGTGTATGACCATCGAAGGTTTTATTCATGTAAACAGAATAAAAATTATTCTATGACTTTAAATGAATAACCGTATTGCAACAAATATGATCAAATCATATTCATGCTCAACGCAAATGCCAAATAACATTTATTTAGGTTTTACACTAATCCCGAAAGTATAGGGAGTGTGCGATGATGATCATATCAATCTTGGAACCACTTCCAACACACATCGTCACTTCACCTTTAACTAATCTCTGTTCATTCTGCAATTCTCGTTTCGAGTTACTAATTTTAGCAACTGAACCGGTATCAAATACCCAGGGGTTGCTATGAACACTAGTAAAGTACACATCAATAATCTGTATATCAAAATATACCTTTGTTCACTTTGCCATCCTTCTTATCCGCCAAGTATCTAGGGCAGTTCCACTGCCAGTGACCATTTCCTTTGCAGTAGAAGCACTTAGTTTCAGGCTTGAGTTTTAGCTTTGGGTTTCTTCACGGGAGTGACAACTTGCTTGTCATTCTTATTGAAGTTCCCCTTCTATCCCTTTGCCCTTTACTTGAAACAAGTGGTCTTGTTAACCATCAACACTTGATGCTTTTTCATGATTTCTACCTTCGCCGACTTCAGCATCGCGAAGAGCTCGGGAATTCCTTTCGTCATCCCTTGCATATTATAGTTCATCACGAAGTTCTACTAACTTGGTGATAGTGACTAGAGAACTTTGTCAATTACTATCTTATCTGGAAGATTAACTCCCACTTGATTCAAGTAATTGTAGTACCCAGACAATCTGAGCACATGCTCACTGGTTGAGCTATTCTCCTCCATCTTGTAGGCAAAGTACTGTCAGAAGTCTTATACCTCTCGACACGGGCATGAGTATAAAATACTAATTTCAACTCTTGGAACATCATATATGCTCCGTGGCGTTCAAAACGTTTTTGAAGTCCCGGTTCTAAGCCGTAAAGCATGGTGCACTTAAACTATCAAGTAGTCATCATACCGAGCTTTTGTCAAAACATTCATAACGTCTACATCTGCTCCTGCAATAGGTATGTCACCTAGCGGTGCATCAAGGACATAATTCTCTGTGCAGCAATGAGGATAATCCTCAAATCACGGAACAATTCCGCATCATTGCTACTAACATCTTTCAACTTAGTTTTCTCTAGGAACATATAAAAAATAAACGGGGAGCAACATCGCGAGCTATTGATCTACAACATAGATATGCCAATACTACGAGGGCTAAGTTCATGATAAATTAAAGTTCAATTTAATCATATTACTTAAGAACTCCCACTTAGATAGACATCCCTCTAGTCATCTAAATGATCACGTGATCCAAATCAACTAAACCATGTCCGATCATCACGTGAGATGGAGTAGTTTCAATGGTGAACATCTTATGTTGATCATATCTACTATATGATTCACGCTCGACCTTTCGGTCTCCAGTGTTCCGAGGCCATATCTGCATATGCTAGGCTCGTCAAGTTTAACCCGAGTATTCTGCGTGTGCAAAACTGGCTTACACCCGTCGTATTTGAACATAGAGCTTATCACACCCGATCATCACGTGGTGTCTCGGCACGACGAACTTTCGCAACGGTGCATACTCAGGGAGAACACAAATACCTTGAAATTTAGTAAGGGATCATCTTATAATGCTAGCGTCGAACTAACCAAATAAGAAGCATAATAAGATAAACATCACATGCAATCAAAATATGTGACATGATATGGCCATCATCATCTTGTGCTTTTGATCTCCATCTCCAAAGCACCGTCATGATCACCTTCGTCACCGGCGCGACACCTTGATCTCCATCGTAGCATCGTTGTCGTCTCGCCAACTATTGCTTCTACGACTATCGCCACCGCTTAGTGATAAAGTAAAGCAATTACATGGCGATTGCATTTCATACAATAAAGCGACAACCATATGGCTCCTGCCAGTTGCCGATAACATTACAAAACATGATCATCTCATACAAAACCATATAACTCATCATGTCTTGACCATATCACATCACAACATGCCCTGCAAAAACAAGTTAGACGTCCTCTACTTTGTTGTTGCAAGTTTTACGTGGCTGCTACGGGCTTAGCAAGAACCGTTCTTACCTACGCATACAAAAACCACAACGATGTTTCGTCAAGTATGTGCTGTTTTAACCTTCACAAGGACCGGGCGTAGCCACACTTGATTCAGCTAAAGTGAGAGAGACAGACACCCGCCAGTCACCTTTAAGCAACGAGTGCTCGTAACGGTGAAACCAGTCTCGCGTAAGCGTACGCGTAATGTCGGTCCGGGCCGCTTCATCTCACAATACCGCTGAAGCAAAGTATGACATGCTGGTAAGCAGTATGACTAGTATCGCCCACAACTCATTGTGTTCTACTCGTGCATATCATCTACGCATAGACCTGGCTCATGATGCCACTGTTGGGGAACGTAGTATTTTAAAATTTTCCTACGATCATGCAAGATCTATCTACCAGATGCATAGCAACGAGAGGGGAGAGTGAGTCTACGTACCCTCGTAGACTGAAAGCGGAAGCATTAGAACAACGCGGTTGATGTAGTCGTACGTCTTCACAGCCCGACCGATCAAGCACCGAAACTACGGCACCTCTGAGTTCTAGCACACGTTCAGCTCGATGACGTCCCTCGAACTCCGATCCAGCCGAGTGTCGAGGGAGAGTTCCGTCAGCACGACGGCGTGGTGACGATCTTGATGTTCTACCGTCGCAGGGCTTCGCCTAAGCACCGCTACAATATTTATCGAGGAGAGCTATGGTGGAGGGGGGCACCGCACACGGCTAAGAGATCAAGAGATCAATTGTTGTGTCTAGAGGTGCCCCCCTGCCCCCGTATATAAAGGAGGGAGGGAGAGGCCGGCCCTAGAGGGGCGCACCAAGTGTGGGAAGTCCTACTAGGACTCCCAAGTCCTAGTAGGATTCCCCTTTCCTTTCCGGAGTAGGAGAGAAGGAAAGAGGGGGAGAGGGGGAAGGAAAAGGGGGCTGCACCCCTTGTCCAATTCGGACCAGAAGGGGGGTGCACGCCTCCTTCCTTTTGGCCTCTCTCCTCTATTCCCGTAACTCCCCGGTACTCCGAAAATACCCGAATCACTCGGAACCTTTCCGATGTCCGAATATAGTCGTCCAATATATCGATTTTTACGTCTCGACCATTTTGAGACTCCTCGTCATGTCCCCGATCTCATCCGGGACTCCGAACTCCTTCGGTACATCAAAACTCATAAACTCATAATAAAACTATCATCGAAACCTTAAGCGTGCGGACCCTACGGGTTCGAGAACTATGTAGACATGACCAAGACACGTCTCCGGTCAATAACCAATAGCGGAACCTGGATGCTCATATTGGCTCCCACATATTCTACGAAGATCTTTATCGGTCAAACCGCATAACAACATACATTGTTCCCTTTGTCATCGGTATGTTACATGCCCGAGATTCGATCGTCGGTATCTCAATACCTAGTTCAATCTCGTTACCAACAAGTCTCTTTACTCGTTCCGTAATACATCATCCCACAACTAACTCATTAGCTGCAATGCTTGCAAGGCTTATAGTGATGTGCATTACCGAGTGGGCCCAGAGATACCTCTCCGACAATCGGAGTGACAAATCCTAATCTCGAAATACGCCAACCCAACAAGTACCTCCGGAGACACCTGTAGAGTACCTTTATAATCACCCAGTTATGTTGTGACGTTTGGTAGCACACAAAGTGTTCCTCCGGTATTCGGGAGTTGCATAATCTCATAGTCATAGGAACATGTATAAGTCATGAAGAAAGCAATAGCAGTAAAACTTAAATGATCATAGTGCTAAGCTAACGGATGGGTCTTGTCCATCAGATCATTCTCCTAATGATGTGATCCCGTTGATCAAATGACAACTCATGTCTATGGCTAGGAAACATAACCATCTTTGATCAATGAGCTAGTCTAGTAGAGGCATACTAGGGACACTCTGTTTTGTCTATGTATTCACACATGTATTAAGTTTCCGGTTAATACAATTCTAGCATGAATAATAAACATTTATCATGATATAAGGAAATAAATAATAACTTTATTATTGCCTCTAGGGCATATTTTCTTCAGTAAAGTGACTCAGGAACCATTGTATCATGAGGACCACCCTAAGAGAATTGAGCAAGATTCTCAGAGAGCTAATTTAGATGCACCTAGTTCTTCTAAGAAGAAGAAAAATAAAAATGATATGACTTTGCATGCTTATAATGAACCTGTAGCAGACACACTGAGAATCCCAATGATATATCTGTTTCTGATGCTGAGACACAATCTGGTAATGAACATGAACCTAGTGATAATGTTAATGATGATGTTCATGTTGATGCTCAACCTAGCAATTATAATGATGTAGAGATTGAACCTGCTGTTGATCTTGATAACCCACAATCAAAGAATCAACGTATGATAAGAGAGACTTTGTTGCTAGGAAGCACGGTAAGGAAGGAGAACCATGGGTTCAGAAACCCATGCCTTTTCCTCCTAAACCATCCAAGAAAAAGGATGATGAGGATTTTGAGCGCTTTGCTGAAATGATTAGACCTATCTTTTTGCATACGCGTTTGACTGATATGCTTAAAACAATTCCTTATGCTAAATATATGAAATATATTATTACTAATAAAAGAAAGATACCTAAAGTAGAAATTTCCACCATGCTTTCCAATTACACTTTTAAAGGTGGAATACCTAAGGAACTAGGAGATCCAGGAGTACCCACTACACCTTGCTCCATTAAAGGAAACTATGTTAAAACTGCTTTATGTGATCTTGGAGCCGGTGTTAGTGTTATGCCTCTCTCTTTATATCGTAGACTTGACTTGAGTAAGTTGACACCCACTGAAATATCTTTGCAAATGGCCGATAAATCAACTGCTATACCTGTCGGTATTTTTGAGGATGTGCCTGTTGTTGTTGCAAATGTTACTATTTTAACGGACTTTGTTATCCTTGATATTCCCGAGGACGATAGTATGTCTATTATCCTTGCTAGACCCTTTTTGAATACTGCAGGGGCTGTTATTGATTGCCACAAAGGCAATGCCACTTTTCATGTCAATGGTAATGAGCATACGGTACACTTTCCGAGGAAACAACCTCAGGTCCACAATATCAATTCTATTGGAAAAATTTCAACTATTACTATTGGAGGTTTTGAATTTCCTCTTCCTACTATCAAGAAGACATATGACATTCTTATTTTTGGGGACATACATATCCCCATTGAGGTAACCTAGTGTCATTCAGAAATTCTCCGGTTTCATGTTATTCGGAAAGAGTTCATTAACAAGACCTGATAAACCTTGTTAATGGATTCCTTTTGATGAGCATGAGATGGGTGAATCTAGATAGCACAACCTTCTGTACCCTTCTTTTAATTTCTGTTAATTAGATTAAATAAAGAAAAATAGTATTTTATGTCTATTTCCGCACTTATCCGTGCAATAAAAAAATACCCCGAAAATAAAAGTTCTCCAAATGCCCTGAAAATGAAATATGATTTTTTCTAGAATATTTGGGAATGTATGGCACAGAAAACACAGCGAGGGGAGCCAACACCTGGCCACGAAGGTCCAGGGCGCGCCCAGCCTCACAGGGCGCACCCCCTGCCTCGTGGGCCCCACGTGGCCCCCCTCCACTTATTCCTGCACCCACACACTTCTTCTTCCTCCCAAAAAAATCACTATCCAGCTCAAGCACGAGTTCTAGCTCATCTTGCTGCCATTTTCGATCTCCTTGCTCAAAGCTCCATTCACAAAACTGTTTGGGAAGATTGTTCCTTGGTATGTGACTCCTCCATTGGTCAAATTAGTTTTTGTTCTAGTACTTTATTTATTGCAAATTTTTGCTATTGTGGTGACCTTGTTCTTGAGCTTGCATGTCAAATTTATTTGGTCCCAAGTAGTTCTAATGCATGATATAGTCTCTAGGCACTTGTAGGAGTTGTTGCTATCAATCTTGTTAAGTTTGGTTAACTTTTATTTTGAGTTACTAAAAATTTCAGAAATTTTCAGAGGAGGAAAATGATAAAGAGATTGTTGAGAGGCTCCTCCAGTAAAAGTTCAGAGGATAAGAAGAAGGAAGAAAATAAGAAGCCCAAATATAATCTTCCTCGCACTGCTGAAGTTCGGCCGTGTGAATGGCCTTGTAATGAGTTCATGGAAGCCGCCGGGATTTATGAAGACTTTTATTATTTGGTGAACAATGCAGGCCTCACCGACTTCCTCCACGACCAGCGTGAACAGTATCTCTTACTCACTAATATTTTCACGCAAAACTTTCATTTTCATGCTAAGGAATCACCACCTTCTGTGGAGTTTCGTTTATATGATGAGGTTAAGGAGATGTCATTCTTTGAATTTTGTGAAGTATGCAAGATACCCTTTGTTGGTAGTCTTGATGAACCACGTCGTGAAGACGTTGAAGGGTTTATTGACATGATAGCTGTAGGGGAAACGCGACAAGTTTGAGGGGCAAGAATTACCAGTATACATTTTCCTGTTCTACGCTACTTTGCTATATTTGCTAGTAGATGTTTAATTGGTTGCGAGAACAGTGAGAACCTTAGTGCCCCTGATATTGTCATTTTGCGCCATGCTTTGTTTCGAGACACAAGTTTTAGCCTGGGTTCCATCGTTGCTAAACGATTAAGTCTGAACCGCACCAAAGGCCCCGTCTTTGGAGGCATCTTTGCTTCTCGCCTTGCTGAACATTTTAGAATACCTATTAAGCATCATGAGAAGGAAGAAAAATTGCTTGCCCCTATTTATCTAGATTATAAGAGTATGATAGCACATGATTTTATTGTTAAAGACAAGGAGAAGTTGCTTACTTATAAATTGAGGTTTGATGAAAAATATTGTGAGATTATTACCTTGCCTGCACCATCTCTGTTTGATCTATTTTCAGGCATATACCTCGTTTCATCAGATGCCTTCTACAAGTACCAGAGCCGGGCACAAGCTTCAGGGCCTGAGCCGGAGCCACCACTTGACCCTTACCGTCAGTCTGTTTATGGGTGGGATCCGGATGAGATGGCCAACCAGTGGCAACCAGAGGATGCTTCTCAATACACCGGAGAGAGTAGCTTCGATCTGTGGCCATAGACCAACTTAGGCCAAAAGCCTAAGCTGGGGGGAGTACGTGTTTCTCACCGACCTTACATTCATGTTCACACACTTATTCTAGTCGTCGGTGCTCACACTCTTTCATTGTACCATCCATGCTTAGTTTCATTTCTTTCCTTAGTCTTTTTCTTGTGTGTTAGAAAAACCTTAAGAAAAACAAAAAAATTAGTTGTAGCTTTTAGCTAGTTTGCTTTCCATGCTTGTAGTAGTAGTAATTAAAAGAAAACCCAAAAAGATTTCTCGTTCTTCTTTTGCTTGTTGGGAGCTTTCCCGTGTAAATAGTTTCTTTTCTTTTCTTTGGGGGTCAAGAGTAGAAGACCATGATTGAAAATGCTTAGTGGCTCTCATATGCTTTATTGTTAATTTAACCTTGAGCCATATTACTTTGTCTTCTCTCTTGTATTAAATGCTCACATATTCCAGCTTAGTCCAATGCACATGCACTATTATTATTACCCACACCGTTCGGTCGTGCGAGTGAAAGGCAATAATGACGACATATGATGAACTAATTGAGATGAGAAAAGCTGGTATGAACTCGACCTCTCTTGTTTTTGTAAATATGATAGTTCATCGTTTCTGATTCAGCCTGTTATGAGTGAAATACGCTTGCAATGACAATTAGAGAGCATAGCTGCTCATTCCATGCCTAATTAGCTAGGAGTTTATAATGGTCTATCTTGCGTGCCAACATGATATTAAAATGGTTGTGATGTGGTATGATAGGGTGGTATCCTCCTTTGAATGATTCAAGTGGCCTGACTTGGCACATGTTCACGCATGTACTTGAAAAAAATCAACATAGCCTCCACGATATTTATGTTCATGGTTATTTATATCCTACTCATGCTTGCATTCATTGTTGATTAATTTTAATGCATGTTCAGGACTGTTGTCGCTCTCTAGCTGGTTGCTTCCCAGTCTCTTTCTAGCCTTCACCTGTACTAAGCGGGAATACTGCTTGTGCATCCACTTCCATAAACCCCAAAGTTATTCCATATGAGTCCACCATACCTTCCTATATGCGGTATTTACCTGCCGTTCCAAGTAAATTTGTATGCGCCAAACTCTAAACCTTCAAATGAAATTCTGTTTTGTATGCTCGAACAGCTCACGTATCAACTAGGGCCGTCTATATCTTCCATGCTAGGTGGGTTAGTCTCACGATGAGTGGACTCCGCTCATCATTCATGAGAAAATGGCTGGTAACCGGGATGCCCAGTCCCATGCTCAAATCATAATAATTAAACAAAACTCCCCAGGGTTGTTGCTGGTTTGGACGGTACCCGTTGTTTTGGGCTAGCCGTGGAGTGTGCTTGCTGGTGGTTGGGGGAGTATAGACTTTACCATCCTGTTTGGGAACCGCCTATAATGTGTGTAGCATGGAATATTGTCGGTGTACTAAGATAGGGGTACCTTAGTACCCCAACCTGTGCACGGGCAGTAGCAGCTTCCCGCGGCAGGGTTTATCACGTGCTCGCCGGAAACCTTTTTGGTCCCTATAAAGCCATTCAAGAACAAAGTATGCAAGACAGAATATCAAGGCCCCGGCAAGTGGAGCTTGCCGGGAAGGCCGCACCAGGTTCAAGGATATCATTTTAATACAAGACCCTGGCAAGAGGAGCTTGCCAGGAAGACCAAGGAATGCACGCCTCGGCGCGTCACGCGCCCCGGCAGGACCCGGAGAGCGACAAGCTCCCGGGCCCGACAAGCTCACGACCCCGACAAGGTGCTTGCCAGGGGAACCTTATACTGGGTGCCCGCGCTCCAGCTCATCTGCCCACGCGTCGCCCTGGGGCCCTTCCAGGGACGCGTGGCGGACGACTGTGCAGCCTGGGGCACACGGTGGCAAGCCACGGTGACGAGGCTACCGCCGTGGCGGACGGAGAAGCATGGACGGACGCTTTTGGGGTCGACGGTGACGGGCATTTAATGCCCTTGTCCCCCACTGTCAAAGTTAGGTGATGACCACTGTTCATCCACTGTTCTGGGGGCTGCTCCTCAAGCGCGCCCGCCAAGCAGGAGTATAAAAACCAGACTTATGCTGGGGGCTGCGCTGGGGGCTGCTCCTCGGAGCAACGGGTTGATCCGGCAAGCTTGCCGCTGGCGCGTCTCCGGTCGCCGCGGCGGGCGAGTCGTCTTCAACCTCAACCATGGGGATCTTGGCCCTCTTCGCCGTCCGCTGGGCCAGGGTCCTGAAAGCAAAGCAAGAACAAGATCAGAATCATCAAGGAAGATCAAGACAAAATCGAAGAAATTACAAGTTGCAAGTACTTACTCCTCTTCCTCGTCGTCGGAGCTGAGGGCGGAGAAGTCGAACTCCACCTGAGGTGCTCCCGCGCGAGGAGCTGGAGGAGAAGACTCCCTCGGGCTCTTGGCGGTCTCCGGGGCTGTGGGCTGCGAAGACCCAGCCTCCGTCGTCGTCGAGGGCCGGGGAGCAGGCGGAGCGGCCGTTCCGCTCCGGGAGGACCCCCCTCCGCTTGGCGCTGGTGCGCGGGGCGCCTCCGTCGCGGCTTGGCTCGCCCTGGTGGCGCGCGTCGCCCGGCGAGCAGGCTGCTGTCGAGGCGCCTGCGTCCTCGTCGCTGTAGCCGCCTTGCGGAGGCATTTCCTCGGTGTCTGCGTGGGACTCGCCGGAGGCGGGGAGTTCTTTGAGGACGAGGAGGCATCGTCGTCAAGTCCCAGAGATCCGCCGGTGTCTTCATCGGCCTCGACGTCCTCCTCCTCCTCCCCGGCAGGCCCGCTGGACCCAGCACCTTGCCCGGCGGCTCCGCTCCCTCCGGCGGTCCCGCTCACTCCGGCAACCTCGCTCCCTCCGGCGACCCTGCTCCCTCCGGCAACCTCGCTCCCTGCGGCGGCCTCGCTCACAACCCCGGGTATCCCGGAAAGCCTCAGGGAAGGAACCCCGGCAAACTCTTCGGGCGGAAGCTTGAGCAACCTGAGGATTTCAGCCTCCTCTGCTTGGCTCAACACGTTCGCGGCTTCTGCATCGTCCACGGTGTATCCAAAATGTCCCGCCGCTGCGGCTGCGGCGGCCTCTTCCATCCTAGAAGCGATGTAAGCTATATCCCGCGCCGTGGTGGCCCGGGTGAGGCCCCTGTTCTCCTCGGTGTTCTTGGGCTTCTCGACCAGGTTATCGAAGAAGCTCAACACAGCATCCGGCGGAGGCTCGATCCAGGTGGGGTTGATGCCATGGGAGTCGCACTCCGGCATCATTGCGCGCAAGGAATCACAAGCGGTGCTGTTGCACAGTGGCACCACTCCCTTGGCCGGTCTGAACCACTCCGGATGGGCCGGGTCATGCTTGAAGAGCTCTCGGACCTTTCCTTTCAGCTCCAAAGCAGTGAAATTGAAGTTTAATCCAGGGCGCAGCCTCATGATATCCGCCGCATTGCCAAACTCCCAGGCGGGCCTTTTCCATTCTTGTAAAGGGGCGATGCGGCGGCGGAGGAAATCTGCCCCAACCTCTCCGATGGTCAGATTGGCGGCCCGGAGACGAATAATCCTGATAAGGGCAATGCTAAGCTTGTTGTCCTCCGGGGCCAATTCGCTCCAATTCCTGCCGCGCACTATGGCCGTTGTGCGCGGCGCAGTGAAGGGCTCCGGCTTGTCCTCCACCACCCAGCACCAGTCTGCACGCCACTCCTCCCATTTGCCGCGGAGTTCTCCCTTCAGGTATGAGTCCTTCTTATTCAGCCGGAAGATCCAGGAGATACCGCCGGAAAGGGGAGCGCCAGCCTCTACTCTAGGCATAAAGAAATGGCGGAAAAGGGCGACATTTGGATGAATCCCAATATAGTTTTCGCACAGATGTGCGAAAACTGCCATCGTAAGGATGGCGTTGGGAGTGAAATCTAGGAGGTGGAGGTTGTATGTGTTCATGATATCGCAAAAGAACTCCGAGTACGGAGGGCACAATCCACAATGAAAGAAAGTAGCGAAGAAGAAGTACCCACCGGGGAACATATCTCTGGCGACGGCAGGAAAGGCTCTGGTGCGGGGATGAGCTTTGGTCTCCCCGGACCAGAGCAAATAGTATTTGTTCCGCAGCTCCTTCGCGCTAAGCCTCGGCGCGAAGACCACGTTCTTCTTCCGCAGGGCGGCCTGCTTCGTCGCCTGCTCGGATTTCTCCTTCTTGGCCTTGTCCGCTTTCGCCTTCTCGCTCTTTGGAGCCATGGCGGAGGCGGCGAGGGAAGAGGCGAGGAGCTCGATGGCGCCACGGATGCGGAAGACGGAGGAGGAGGGGTGGAGGCAAGGAGCAGCGGAGGATTTCTGGAGGATGAAGACACAATGAAGACGAAGGAGGAAACTGCCCCTGCTTCCTCTGCTTTTAAGGGGGAAGTGGGGGACGCTCCGCATTTCCCATTAAAGAACAGGCCACGATCTCTCCCACGACGCCGCAATCGACGCGTGCCGTTAGGGAGGGATGCGGCGGATGCGGAAGGGGATACGGCTTGCCGTGGGCCGCGCGTGCCCGTGCACTGTTTTGGGCCTGGCCCAACAGCGCTCGGCATCGTGTGTGGCCCAGGCCCGGGGGCTCCTGTCGGTGTACTAAGATAGGGGTACCTTAGTACCCCAACCTGTGCACGGGCAGTAGCAGCTTCCCGCGGCAGGGTTTACCACGTGCTCGCCGGAAACCTTTCTGGTCCCTATAAAGGCATTCAAGAACAAAGTATGCAAGACAGAATATCAAGGCCCCGGCAAGTGGAGCTTGCCGGGAAGGCCGCACCAGGCTCAAGGATATCATTTTAATACAAGACCCTGGCAAGAGGAGCTTGCCAGGAAGACCAAGGAATGCACGCCTCGGCGCGTCACGCGCCCCGGCAGGACCCGGAGAGCGATAAGCTCCCGGGCCCGACAAGCTCACGACCCCGGCAAGGTGCTTGCCGGGGGAAACTTATACTGGGTGCCCGCGCTCCAGCTCATCTGCCCACGCGTCGCCCTGGGGCCCTTCCAGGGACGCGTGGCGGACGGCTGTGCAGCCTGGGGCACACGGTGGCAAGCCACGGTGACGAGGCTACCGCCGTGGCGGACGGAGAAGCATGGACGGACGCTTTTGGGGTCGACGGTGACGGGCATTTAATGCCCTTGTCCCCCACTGTCAAAGTTAGGTGATGACCACTGTTCATCCACTGTTCACGCACTATTCCCGCACTGTTACAACTACCACTAAAGTTACATTTTTGCCCTCCTCTACGTTGGCACCTGTCGGTGACCCCTTGAGCTATAAAAGGAGGCCCATGCACAACGTAGAGAGGGTTCGAATCCTAAGCAACTCTCTCGCTCGGTGTAACTAGCACTGTAGCTCTTCAAGCTCCCGAGCTCAATACAACCAAGGCAGGAGTAGGGTTTTACGCGTCCGCGCGGCCCGAACCTGGGTAAAGTGCCCGCGTGTGCCCCTCGATCTGCTCTTCGTGCTCCCTCCGCTCCCTTACCGCAACGTAGAAGGGGCTCCGGTCCCATAGGTGCTCGTGGGAGGACAGTTTCCCCCGACATCTTTGGCGCGAGGAAGGAGATAACAGCGAGCAGGAGTTCCAGAAGGCCACAGAAGTACCGTGTGTCGACGGAGGCGCCTCTTTGCACACTTCCCACCGCCAACTCAAGCAGTGGGTGCGGGAAGTGAACGCAGCTGAGCCGCCCGTCGAGTCACGCAGGCTGCTGAAGTGGTCCAGCACGGCCATCATTTTTGATCTTGAGGATCACCCTGACCGCACAACGGCGGTCGGGTGCTTGCCGATGTTGGTCTCGCCAACTATCCGTAACCTCAAGGTCACCAAAATGTTGGTTGACGGCGGGGCCGGCCTGAACTTGATCTCCTCAGCTGTGATCAAAAAACTCCAGATCTCAGACGGCGAGCTCGAAGAGACCGGGTCGTTCCAGGGAATAAACCCGGGAAGGAGCAAGCCAAAGGGGAAGATTACTCTACCCGTGACCTTTGGCGGGGAGCTCAACTTCAGGACGGAGAGGATAACCATTGACGTGGCCGATATCCCATTGCCATACAATGGGATACTTGGACGTCCTGCCCTCGCCAAGTTCATGGCAGCTTCCCACTATGCCTACAACGTGCTCAAGATGCCGGGGCCGATAAGCGTCATCTCTGTCCCTGGCGACAAGAAGGATGCGCTTATCTGCGCCGACAAGATATACCGGGATGCAGCAGCCGCAGCGGAGAGCAACACACTTGCCGCTGAAGCTCCCGGGGGGAAGAAGACCAAGACCAAGTCCGGCAAGAGTTCTGGGGCCCACTCCGGCAAACGCACCTCTTCGGAGTGCTGCGCTGCCGTCGAGGACGCACCATCGAGCTCCACCGGCAAGTGCAAGAAGGGGATGGCCGCTCCACCGGCAACCAAGAAGGTGTCCGCCAAGGAGGACGGTACTGGTGGTACTTTCACCATCAGTGCTACGCTCGACAACAAATAGGAAAGCGCGCTCGTTGCCTTCCTGCGGGCGAATGTCGATGTGTTTGCATGGCAACCATCTGACATCCCCGGTGTTCCCAGGAAGGTGATTGAGCACAAGCTTGCTGTTTGTCCTCATGCGCGGCCCGTCAAGCAGAAGGTCAGGAAGCAAGCCGTGGAGCGCCAAGAGTTCATCGCGGAAGAGATAAAGAAGTTGGAAGCAGCAGGCCTAGTTAGAGGCGTGATCCATCCTACGTGGTTGGCCAATCCAGTTGTCGTGCGCAAGGCCAATGGGAAGTGGAGACTTTGTATAGACTTCACTGATGTGAATAAAGCATGTCCCAAGGATCCATTTCCCTTGCCGCGTATTGACTAGATTGTTGACTCCACCGCCGGATGAGAGCTGCTTTCCTTCCTTGATGCATACTCAGGTTACCACCAGATATTCATGGCCAAGGAAGATGAAGAGAAGACTGCATTCATTACTCCATGCGGCACATATTGCTTCATACGCATGCCCTTTGGATTGAAGAATGCAGGCTCAACGTTTGCAAGGGTGGTGCACACTGCTTTTGAGCCACAAATTCACAGAAATGTAGAAGCTTACATGGATGACATAGTGGTCAAAAGCAAGAGCAAAGATACCCTGATCCAAGACCTAGAAGAAACCTTCGAGAATCTGCGCAAGATCCAGCTCAAGTTGAACCCCGAGAAGTGCGTCTTCGGAGTCCCCTCCGGCAAGCTTCTCGGGTTCTTTGTGTCCCAGAGGGGGATTGAAGCCAATCCCGATAAGATAAAAGCCATCGAGCAGATTGAAGCCCCAAAGCGCGTCAAGGACGTAAGGAGGCTTGCTGGTTGTGTGGCTGCCCTCAGTAGGTTCATTTCAAAATCTGCAGAACGCGCCCTACCTTTCTTCAAAATATTGAAGAAGGCATGTCCTATGAAATGTACTCCGGAAGCGGAGGCAGCGCTGCAAGACTTGAAAGGGTACCTATCCTCCACTCCAATACTTGTCGCACCTAGGCCACAAGAAAAGTTGCTGCTATACTTAGCAGCAACCAATCAAGTGGTTAGTGCTGCATTAGTAGCAGAGAGGGAGGCGGATGAGGAATCTACACCACCGGCAAGCGAATCCAGCGACAAGCAGGGGGCTTCCCCGACAAGCTCTGGCTCCGACAAGGACAAGTCTGCGCAAGAACAAGGAGAAGTGCGAAGGAAGATGGTGCAGCGCCCAGTGTATTTTGTGAGTTCCCTTCTGCAGGGGGCTAGATCAAGATACTCTGGGGTGCAGAAGTTGCTTTTCGGCCTCCTCATGGCCTCGAGAAAGCTGCGCCATTACTTCCAAGCACACGAAATAACGGTGGTCACTCGCTTTCCGTTGAAGAGGATATTGCAGAATCCAGAAGCAACAGGCAGGATCGTCGAGTGGGCACTGGAGCTATCAAGCTTTGGTCTCAAGTTTGAAAGTACTTCAACCATACAGAGCAGAGCTTTGGCAGAATTCATAGCTTAATGGACCCCAACGCCAGATGAAGAAGTTCTAGAGACAAGCATCCCCGTCCAAGAAACGAGCAGCGAATGGGTAATGTACTTTGATGGTGCCTTCTCGCTGCAAGGCGCCGGTGCCGGCGTGGTACTCATAGCGCCCACCGGAGAGCACCTCAAGTATGTTGTCCAGATGCACTTTCCCAAGGAACAAGCGACAAACAATACTGCTGAGTATGAAGGTTTGCTTGCCGGCCTCAGAATTGCGGCCGAACTTGGGATCAAGAAGTTGATTGTGCGGGGAGATTCTCAGTTGGTGGTCCGACAAGTGAACAAGAGTTACCAGAGCCCTTTGATGGAAGCCTATGTTGATGAAGTGAGGAAGCTTGAAGAGCACTTTGAAGGTCTGCAAATGGAGCACGTTCCAAGAGCTCAGAATGATATTGCAGATGGCCTCTCAAAGTGTGCTGCGATGAAGTTACCTGTGGAACCAGGGACCTTCCTGCTCAAGCTAACTCAACCATCCGTTACACCATCAGTTGGGCAAAGTAAGAAGAGAAAGTTGGTCTCCGGCGACTACTTACCGGCGGATCTTCCCGAAGCCGCCGCCAAGGTCCCCAGGATCGACAGCCAAGATGCTGAGGAATAGTTTGCTCCTGCAGACCCAAGGGTCTGTACAGTTGAAGTAAGCGTTCCCGACAAGCCCTGCCCTGGTAGGCTTGCCGGGGGACCATCAGCTCCGGCAGAACAACAGGTTCTTGCCGTAGAAGCTGAGGTTCCCGCATCAGCCATCATGCCTTTAGTCCTTGTTGTTGAGCCTCAGGCTCCAACATGGGCACAGCAAATCGTTCGTTTTCTGCAAACTGGTGAACTTCCCGACGACCCAGAAGAGATAGAGAAGATAACCAGGCAGTCAAGTATGTACCAGTTCGTTGGCAATGAACTGTACAGAAGAAGACTCAATGGTGTCAGGTTGAAGTGCATTTCCAGAGAAGATGGACAAAAGCTGTTGGCAGAGATACATGGAGGCATATGTGGCCACCACATTGGCGCGAGGGCACTTGCCGGAAAGGCGTTCCGGCAAGGGTTCTTCTGGACAGAAGCCCTCCAAGATGCAACTGCACAAGTAACCAAGTGTGAAGCGTGCCAGTTCCATGCCAAACAGATTCACCAGCCAGCTCAAGCTCTCCAGACGATCCCTTTGTCCTGGACCTTCTCGGTCTGGGGGCTCGATATCCTCTGCCCCTTTCCCTGCGCAGTCGGGGGCTTTGAGTACTTGTACGTTGCGATCGACAAGTTCACAAAGTGGCCAGAAGTGGAACCAGTGAGAAAGGTGACAGCACAGTCAGTGGTCAGGTTCTTCAGGTCAATTGTTTGCCGTTTCGGAATCCCTAACAGGATCATCACCGACAACGACACACAATTTACAAGTCGCACCTTCATGCAGTACGTCCAAGACCTTGGCGCCAAGGTCTGTTTCGCTTCTGTTGCTCACCCGAGGAGCAATGGTCAAGCGGAGAGGGCCAATGCAGAAGTGCTGCGCGGACTCAAGACAAGAACCTTCGACAGGCTGCACAAGTGCGGAAGAAACTGGATAGAGGAGCTACCGGCGGCTCTTTGGTCAATCAGGACGACACCAAGTCGAGCCACCGGTCAGACACCCTTTGCTCTTGTCTATGGAGCAGAGGCAGTTCTCCCCACGGAACTCGTATACGGATCTCCTCGAGTGCTCGCTTATGATGAGCTCGAGCAAGAGCAACTGCAACAAGACGATGCATTGCTCCTTGAGGAGGAACGTCTCCAGGCTGCTGTACGAGCTGCTCGATACCAGCAAGCCTTGCGTCGCTATCATAGCCGCAAGGTCAAGGCCAGGAGTCTCGAGGAAGGCGACCTTGTTCTTCGGCGTGTTCAGTCTGCCAAGAATTCCAACAAGTTGACGCCGAAGTGGGAAGGCCCTTATCGGGTGAGACAAGTCACAAGGCCCGGCGCTGCCCGCCTTGAGACCGAAGAAGGCTTACCGGTGAGCAACTCCTGGAACATAGAGCATCTTCGCAAGTTTTACCCATAAGGCGCGGTTGCCGTGATCCGCTCCGGCAACCACCTTTTGTACAAGTATTGCCGCTGTTGCATGTAAACCTTTGTACAAAGCCGGGCGCAGATCCCGTGCATCAGTAAAGCTTTTGTGCCTCGCACTGTTTGTCATTTCCATGCTTTTCTTTGTTATTTGCATGCATTATTTGACACTTTGTGCAATGCACATCCTCAGTAAGCACTAGCAGGCCGTGAGGCCCTATACTTGTTTTGCCTTCTCTTTTTCTTTCCCTCTTAAGCAGAAGGAGTGTTCCTCGCGCACAAGTTTGCCGGGGGGGAAGGAGATGGAGGTATGAACCAAGTGCTGTTCAAGAAAGAGGAGCCTTGTCGGGGAACAAGCAATCTATGGAGGTATGAACCAAGTGCTGTTCAAGAAAGAGGAGCCTTGTCGGGGAACAAGCAATCTATGAAAGCTAAGTTACCAAAGTTTGAGTAATTCAAATTTTTAATTTTAGTTGTCTTCCTTGAACAACCACACTTTGTATGGAAAACCTGTGCGCGGAGGAACCTACCCGCGGCTAGCCGCGCCCTTACTCTGTTTCGAGTACGCTCAACGGCTTAAGTGAGCTGCGACAAGTGTCGCGCCCTTATTTCGTTTTCGAGTTCGCTCAGCAGTCTAAGTGTGCTGCGACTAGCTGCGGCAAGGTTACTTGCCGACAAGGCCTTTGCCAGCAGGCCGCTAAGAGTCCAGCACTCAGCGCTCGTGGCAAGGGTCCCTTGCCGGCAAGTCCCCTAAAAGCGTAGGGAAGAAAGCATACAAAGTGGAGGACCAAAAGCAAGGAAGATAACACTGCATCGATTGTTCAAAATAAGATTGTATATTACAGAGATAACTTGCCGCTGTTCTAATCAACTACTGCCTATGAACTAATTGGCAGCGGCAAAGGAAGAAGAAGCAAAGGAATCTAGTCCACGCGGTCGCCTTCACGCCTTGAGATCTTGTTCACCTTGGCAACGATGTGGGCGACCTGCGCCTTCAACGCCTCCTGATCTGCGTCGTCCGGCAAGGTGCGGAGGACGTTGGTGAGGTTGATGCCGGGATTGCGGTAGACGATCTTCGTCAAGACGCGCTCCAAGGTGCCCGCGCAGAGCTGACGCGACTCGTCGGCCAGCTGCGCGGGGAGCTTCTCCTGCAGCCGTGCAAGCGCCGGCGCGATTCCCCTGAAGAAGAGACTTAACTTGGCACTGTGGGGGAGATTCTCGTCCGGAGAGTACACAAGGTGCTCCACCCTCAGCGCCATCAACTCCTTGTCAATATTGGCAGCAGAGGCGACCAGATTGTCAGTCCACTGCTCCACCGCCCGGCTGAAGTTGTTCGCTGAGACGGCGGCGCTCTCCACCAAGTTCTGCTCCTTGCGGAGCTCGTCCTTCAGCTTCGACTCGCGGTCCCGGGCGGCGTCGAGCGAATCGGTCAGAGTGGAGACCTTCAACTCCAAGTCAGCAATTGAATCCTTGGCGGCAGTAAGCTCGTCGCCTTTCTTGGAGAGGCGTACCTGCAAGTCAGAGTTGGTGTGGGCGTCTTTCTCCCGCTCCACATTGAGCGCGGTGACTCTGTCCTCACTTGCCTTCAGGTACCGCTCCAGCTGATCCACCTTAAGCTCCAGGTCCTTCTTGGCGGTTTCCGTGGCGGCTGCGGCATCCTTTGCCTCCTTCAAGGCCTCGCCGATGGCCTACTCCCGGGCGGTGAGTTCGTCGTCATGGGCGTCGAGCTCAACCTTCCGCTGGTTGAGCGCCCCTTCCCTTCGAGACAGCTCCTCGGGGGCCAGCCGCTGTCGCTCTTCTGCCTCCGCCTTCTCCAAGAGGAAGGCTTGCTGCTCCCCGGCTAGGACTGGGCGTTCGGTTATACCAAACCGATCGGTTCGGTGCCTCGGTTTATTTTTAATTTCGGTTTCTTGAGTTTCCTGACCGAACGGCCCTATGAGAAATCAACAACCGAGCGTTCGTGCCACCGAGAATACGGTTCGGTCCTCGGTTATAACCGAGAAGATCCGGAATTGGTGGGAAGTAAGAAATCGTGTGGGCAAAATAATATGAATTCCAGAATACGTATCAAACAAACACATCATACAGAGGATGTGGGGGATCCGGGAATGGTAATAGAAAAAAAATGCCGCAGGATACCGCTAGAAGCGGGCCGCCGGCCGTAAAGAAGTGATTGCCGCGACCGAGTGGGAGCTCGATGGAAGATGTCGGCCACCGCCGCGCTGGAGTCATGAGGGCCTCCACCCGCCGCCGCGTAGGAGTCATGGGCACAGCTGGCCACCGCTAAGATTCCTCGAGGTGAGAAAATGGAGGCGGCGGCGCTGTGCATACCAGTATTCGGATAAGGCTGCGTGTGGTAGTGGCGTTGTGGTGAGAAAGGGCTGGGAAAATAGATTCGTGTAGCTATTGGATGGTATCTATTAACGTGGATGGGCTATTGGGCTTAGTTGGCTGGGCTTTCATAAAATATTACTTCGGTTATTCGGGGATTCGGTCAGCACAGTCCAATGACCGAATCTACCGAAGTAATTTCGGTTTCTCAAGTTTGCTAACCGATTGTACGACTCAAGCTTCGGTCCTCGGGTTTTTCGGCTTCGATCTCGGTTTTTTCGGCCCCGGTCTTCGGTTCTCGGTTTTTTTCTCACCCCTATCCCCGGCAAGCTCTTCCCGCTCCTCCGCCAAGTTGCGGAGGGCGGCCTGGTTGGCGGCGCGAAGCTCCGCGGCCCGTTTCTCCAAGTCAACTCCAGCCTTGGCGGCAAGAGCTTCTTAGGAGTCCAGTTTCGCCTGCCTGGCCCGGTAAAGGGCCAGGAGCCGGCGAAGGAGCTTCTCCTCTTCGGGCTCGTCTCCACCGCCAAGTGCTTCAACGACCTTCAACCCCGCGGAGGCGAGGACCTCTCCATCGTAGGTCTCTCCCTCCACGGGGGCTCGCGACGAAGACCCCCACGGGACTTGTATAAAGACTCCGTTGGGGGCCTCAAGATAGACGCCTGGCTGCTCCGTGGCGGCGGAGGGGTCGGCGGCCGGTGCAGCGCTTGACGCTCCTGCTGCCTCCGGGCCAGCAGTATGGTCGCCGCCCCCCTCCCCAGCCGCGGCGTCTGCGGTCGGGGCGGTCTCCTCAGCGGCAGGCTCGTCGGCTCCAGCCATGCCCTCAGCGGCAGTGGCGTTGCCGCCGTCGCCTTGTGCGCCCTCCTCGCCGGCGGTCTCTGTCTCCATCCGCTCTGGTGCAGGAGGATCTAGCAGAAGGAAAAGAAAAGAAGAAGTCAAGCAAATATCCAAAAAAAAGATAAGTCCGAGAAGAAGAAGCTACAAGACTCACCTTCGCGGACTTCTTCAACGACAGGCTCCCTCGCCGTGGAGTCCTCCCTTGGCGGTGGAGGAGTGGCCCCTGCTGGCGGAGGGCCGCCCGCGCCCTCCCTTGGCGGGGTGGTCGCCCTTGTCGGGCTGCTCACCCTTGGCGGGGTGCCCGTCCTTGGCAGAGCGTTCTCCCTCGCTGGGGAGTTCACCCTTGGCGGGGAGGGTGGAGCGAGTAGCTCGTCTGGGGCAGTCTCCGGGCGCTCCTGCGGCTGCGGCTCCACTTCTGCACAAGACAAAAACAAGACAACAAAATATCAGTATAGATAGCAACCTCAAGCGCGCCCGCCAAGCAGGAGTATAAAAACCAGACTTACGCTGGGGGCTGCGCTGGGGGCTGCTCCTCGGAGCAACGGGTTGATCCGGCAAGCTTGCCGCTGGCGCGTCTCCGGTCGCCGCGGCGGGCGAGTTGTCTTCAACCTCAACCACGGGGATATTGGCCCTCTTCGCCGTCCGCTGGGCCAGGGTCCTGAAAGCAAAGCAAGAACAAGATCAGAATCATCAAGGAAGATCAAGACAAAATCGAAGAAATTACAAGTTGCAAGTACTTACTCCTCTTCCTCGTCGTCGGAGCTGAGGGCGGAGAAGTCGAACTCCACCTGAGGTGCTCCCGCGCGAGGAGCTGGAGGAGAAGGCTCCCTCGGGCGCTTGGCGGTCTCCGGGGCTGTGGGCTGCGAAGACCCAGCCTCCGTCGTCGTCGAGGGCCAGGGAGCAGGTGGAGCGGCCGTTCCGCTCCGGGAGGATCCCCCTCCGCTTGGCGCTGGTGCGCGGGGCGCCTCCGTCGCGGATTGGCTCGCCCTGGTGGCGCGCGTCGCCCGGCGAGCAGGCTGCTGTCGAGGCACCTACGTCCTCGTCGCTGTAGCCGCCTTGCGGAGGCATTTCCTCGGTGTCTGCGTGGGACTCGCCGGAGGCGGGGAGTTCTCTGAGGACGAGGAGGCATCATCGTCAAGTCCCAGAGATCCGCCGGTGTATTCATCGGCCTCGACGTCCTCCTCCTCCTCCCCGGCAGGCCCACTGGACCCAGCACCTTGCCCGGCGGCTTCGCTCCCTCCGACGGTCCCGCTCCCTCCGGCAACCTCGCTCCCTCCGGCGACCCTGCTCCCTCCGGCAACCTCGCTCCTTGCGGCGGCCTCGCTCACAACCCCGGGTATCCCGGAAAGCCTCAGGGAAGGAACCCCGGCAAACTCTTCGGGCGGAAGCTTGAGCAACCTGAGGATTTCAGCCTCCTCTGCTTGGCTCAACACGTTCGCGGCTTCTGCATCGTCCACGGTGTATCCAAAATCTCCCGCCGCTGCGGCTACGGCGGCCTCTTCCATCCTAGAAGCGATGTAAGCTATATCCCGCGCCGTGGTGGCCCGGGTGAGGCCCCTGTTCTCCTCGGTGTTCTTGGGCTTCTCGACCAGGTTATCGAAGAAGCTCAACACAGCATCCGGCGGAGGCTCGATCCAGGTGGGGACGATGCCATGGGAGTCGCACTCCGGCATCATTGCGCGCAAGGAATCACAAGCGGTCCTGTTGCACAGTGGCACCACTCCCTTGGCCGGTCTGAACCACTCCGGATGGGCCGGGTCATGCTTGAAGAGCTCTCGGACCATTCCTTTCAGCTCCAAAGCAGTGAAATTGAAGTTTAATCCAGGGCACAGCCTCATGATATCCGCCGCATTGCCAAACTCCCAGGCGGGCCTTTTCCTTTCTTGTAAAGGGGCGATGCGGCGGCGGAGGAAATCTGCCCCAACCTCTCCGATGGTCAGATTGGCGGCCCAGAGACGAATAATCCTGATAAGGGCAATGCTAAGCTTGTTGTCCTCCGGGGCCAATTCGCTCCAATTCCTGCCACGCACTATGGCCGTTGTGCACGGCGCAGTGAAGGGCTCCGGCTTGTCCTCCACCACCCAGCACCAGTCTGCACGCCACTCCTCCCATTTGCCGCGGAGTTCTCCCTTCAGGTATGAGTCCTTCTTATTCAGCCGGAAGATCCAGGAGATACCGCCGGAAACGGGAGCGCCAGCCTCTACTCTAGGCATAAAGAAATGGCGGAAAAGGGCGACATTTGGATGAATCCCAATATAGTTTTCTGTGCGGCCATCGTAAGGATGGCGTTGGGAGTGAAATGTAGGAGGTGGAGGTTGTATGTGTTCATGATATCGCAAAAGAACTCCGAGTACGGAGGGCACAATCCACAATGAAAGAAAGCAGCGAAGAAGAAGTACCCACCGGGGAACATATCTCTGGCGACGGCAGGAAAGGCTCTGGTGCGGGGATGAGCTTTGGTCTCCCCGGACCAGAGCAAATAGTATTTGTTCCGCAGCTCCTTCGCGCTAAGCCTCGGTGCGAAGACCACATTCCTCTTCCGCAGGGCGGCCAGTTTCGCCGCCTGCTCGAATTTCTCCTTCTTGGCCTTGTCCGCTTTCGCCTTCTCGCTCTTCGGAGCCATGGCGGAGGCGGCGAGGGAAGAGGCGAGGAGCTCGACGGCGCCACGGATGCGGAAGACGGCGTAGGAGGGGTGGAGGCAAGGAGCAGCGGAGGATTTCTGGAGGATGAAGACACAATGAAGACGAAGGAGGAAACTGCCCCTGCTTCCTCTGCTTTTAAGGGGGAAGTGGGGGACGCTCCGCATTTCCCATTAAAGAACAGGCCACGATCTCTCCCACGACGCCGCAATCGACGCGTGCCGTTAGGGAGGGATGCGGCGGATGCGGAAGGGGATACGGCTTGCCGTGGGCCGCGCGTGCCCGTGCACTGTTTTGGGCCTGGCCCAACAGCGCTCGGCACCGTGTGTGGCCCAGGCCTGGGGGCTCCTGTCGGTGTACTAAGATAGGGGTACCTTAGTACCCCAACCTGTGCACGGGCAGTAGCAGCTTCCCGCGGCAGGGTTTACCACGTGCTCGCCGGAAACCTTTCTGGTCCCTATAAAGCCATTCAAGAACAAAGTATGCAAGACAGAATATCAAGGCCCCGGCAAGTGGAGCTTGCCGGGAAGGCCGCACCAGGCTCAAGGATATCATTTTAATACAAGACCCTGGCAAGAGGAGCTTGCCAGGAAGACCAAGGAATGCACGGCTCGGCGCGTCACGCGCCCCGGCAGGACCCGGAGAGCGACAAGCTCCCGGGCCCGACAAGCTCACGACCCCGGCAAGGTGCTTGCCGGGGGAAACTTATACTGGGTGCCCGCGCTCCAGCTCATCTGCCCACCCGTCGCCCTGGGGCCCTTCCAGGGACGCGTGGCGGACGGCTGTGCAGCCTGGGGCACACGGTGGCAAGCCACGGTGACGAGGCTACCGCCGTGGCGGACGGAGAAGCATGGACGGACGCTTTTGGGGTCGACGGTGACGGGCATTTAATGCCCTTGTCCCCCACTGTCAAAGTTAGGTGATGACCACTGTTCATCCACTGTTCACGCACTATTCCCGCACTGTTACAACTACCACTAAAGTTACATTTTTGCCCTCCTCTACGTTGGCACCTGTCGGTGACCCCTTGAGCTATAAAAGGAGGCCCATGCACAACGTAGAGAGGGTTCGAATCCTAAGCAACTCTCTCGCTCGGTGTAACTAGCACTGTAGCTCTTCAAGCTCCCGAGCTCAATACAACCAAGGTAGGAGTAGGGTTTTACGCGTCCGCGCGGCCCGAACCTGGGTAAACTGCCCGCGTGTGCCCCTCGATCTGCTCTTCGTGCTCCCTCCGCTCCCTTACCGCAACGTAGAAGGGGCTCCGGTCCCATAGGTGCTCGTGGGAGGACAGTTTCCCCCGACATCTTTGGCGCGAGGAAGGAGATAACAGCGAGCAGGAGTTCCAGAAGGCCACAGAAGTACTGTGTGTCGACGGAGGCGCCTCTTTGCACACTTCCCACCGCCAACTCAAGCAGTGGGTGCGGGAAGTGAACGCAGCTGAGCCGCCCGTCGAGTCACGCAGGCTGCTGAAGTGGTCCAGCACGCCCATCATTTTTGATCTTGAGGATCACCCTGACCGCACAACGACGGTCGGGTGCTTGCCGATGTTGGTCTCGCCAACTATCCGCAACCTCAAGGTCACCAAAATGTTGGTTGACGGCGGGGCCGGCCTGAACTTGATCTCCTCAGCTGTGATCAAGAAACTCCAGATCCCAGACGGCGAGCTCGAAGAGACCGGGTCGTTTCAGGGAATAAACCCGGGAAGGAGCAAGCCAAAGGGGAAGATTACTCTGCCCGTGACCTTTGGCGGGGAGCTCAACTTCAGGACGGAGAGGATAACCTTTGACGTGGCCGATATCCCATTGCCATACAATGGGATACTTGGACGTCCTGCCCTCGCCAAGTTCATGGCAGCTTCCCACTATGCCTACAACGTGCTCAAGATGCCGGGGCCGATAAGCGTCATCTCTGTCCCTGGCGACAAGAAGGATGCGCTTATCTGCGCCGACAAGATATACCGGGATGCAGCAGCCGCAGCGGAGAGCAACACACTTGCCGCTGAAGCTCCCGGGGGGAAGAAGACCAAGACCAAGTCCGGCAAGAGTTCTGGGGCCCACTCCGGCAAACGCACCTCTTCGGAGTGCTGCGCTGCCGTCGAGGACGCACCATCGAGCTCCACCGGCAAGTGCAAGAAGGGGATGGCCGCTCCACCGGCAACCAAGAAGGTGTCCGCCAAGGAGGACGGCACTGGTGGTACTTTCACCATCAGTGCTACGCTCGACAACAAATAGGAAAGCGCGCTCGTTGCCTTCCTGCGGGCGAATGTCGATGTGTTTGCATGGCAACCATATGACATCCCCGGTGTTCCCAGGAAGGTGATTGAGCACAAGCTTGCTGTTTGTCCTCATGCGCGGCCCGTCAAGCAGAAGGTCAGGAAGCAAGCCGTGGAGCGCCAAGAGTTCATCGCGGAAGAGATAAAGAAGTTGGAAGCAGCAGGCCTAGTTAGAGGCGTGATCCATCCTACGTGGTTGGCCAATCCAGTTGTCGTGCGCAAGGCCAATGGGAAGTGGAGACTTTGTATAGACTTCACTGATGTGAATAAAGCATGTCCCAAGGATCCATTTCCCTTGCCGCGTATTGACCAGATTGTTGACTCCACCGCCGGATGAGAGCTGCTTTCCTTCCTTGATGCATACTCAGGTTACCACCAGATATTCATGGCCAAGGAAGATGAAGAGAAGACTGCATTCATTACTCCATGCGGCACATATTGCTTCATACGCATGCCCTTTGGATTGAAGAATGCAGGCTCAACGTTTGCAAGGGTGGTGCACACTGCTTTTGAGCCACAAATTCACAGAAATGTAGAAGCTTACATGGATGACATAGTGGTCAAAAGCAAGAGCAAAGATACCCTGATCCAAGACCTAGAAGAAACTTTCGAGAATCTGCGCAAGATCCAGCTCAAGTTGAACCCCGAGAAGTGCATCTTCGGAGTCCCCTCCGGCAAGCTTCTCGGGTTCTTTGTGTCCCAGAGGGGGATTGAAGCCAATCCCGATAAGATAAAAGCCATCGAGCAGATTGAAGCCCCAAAGCGCGTCAAGGACGTAAGGAGGCTTGCTGGTTGTGTGGCTGCCCTCAGTAGGTTCATTTCAAAATCTGCAGAACGCGCCCTACCTTTCTTCAAAATATTGAAGAAGGCAGGTCCTATGAAATGGACTCAGGAAGCGGAGGCAGCGCTGCAAGACTTGAAAGGGTACCTATCCTCCACTTCAATACTTGTCGCACCTAGGCCACAAGAAAAGTTGCCGCTATACTTAGCAGCAACCAATCAAGTGGTTAGTGCTGCGTTAGTAGCTGAGAGGGAGGCGGATGAGGAATCTACACCACCGGCAAGAGAATCCAGTGACAAGCAGGGGGCTTTCCCGACAAGCTCTGGCTCCGACAAGGACAAGTCTGCGCAAGAACAAGGAGAAGTGCGAAGGAAGATGGTGCAGCACCCAGTGTATTTTGTGAGTTCCCTTCTGCAGGGGGCTAGATCAAGATACTCTGGGGTGCAGATGTTGCTTTTCGGCCTCCTCATGGCCTCGAGAAAGCTGCGCCATTACTTCCAAGCACACGAAATAACGGTGGTCACTCGCTTTCCGTTGAAGAGGATATTGCAGAATCCAGAAGCAACAGGCAGGATCGTCGAGTGGGCACTGGAGCTATCAAGCTTTGGTCTCAAGTTTGAAAGTACTTCAACCATACAGAGCAGAGCTTTGGCAGAATTCATAGCTGAATGGACCCCAACGCCAGATGAAGAAGTTCTAGAGACAAGCATCCCCGTCCAAGAAACGAGGAGCGAATGGGTAATGTACTTTGATGGTGCCTTCTTGCTGCAAGGCGCCGGTGCCGGCGTGGTACTCATAGCGCCCACCGGAGAGCACCTCAAGTATGTTGTCCAGATGCACTTTCCCAAGGAACAAGCGACAAACAATACTGCTGAGTATGAAGGTTTGCTTGCCGGCCTCAAAATTGCGGCTGAACTTGGGATCAAGAAGTTGATTGTGCGGGGAGATTCTCAGTTGGTGGTCCGACAAGTGAACAAGAGTTACCAGAGCCCTTTGATGGAAGCCTATGTTGATGAAGTGAGGAAGCTTGAAGAGCACTTTGAAGGTCTGCAAATGGAGCACGTTCCAAGAGCTCAGAATGATATTGCAGATGGCCTCTCAAAGTGTGCTGCGATGAAGTTACCTGTGGAACCAGGGACCTTCCTGCTCAAGCTAACTCAACCATCCGTTACACCATCAGTTGGGCAAAGTAAGAAGAGAAAGTTGGTCTCCGGCGACTACTTACCGGCGGATCTTCCCGAAGCCGCCGCCAAGGTCCCCAGGATCGACATCCAAGATGCTAAGGAACAGTTTGCTCCTGCAGACCCAAGGGTCTGTACAGTTGAAGCAAGCGTTCCCGACAAGCCCTGCCCCGGTAGGCTTGCCGGGGGACCATCAGCTCCGGCAGAACAGCAGGTTCTTGCCGTAGAAGCTGAGGTTCCCGCAGCAGCCATCATGCCTTTAGTCCTTGTTTTTGAGCCTCAGGCTCCAACATGGGCACAGCAAATCGTTCGTTTTCTGCAAACTGGTGAACTTCCCGACGACCCAGAAGAGATAGAGAAGATAACCAGGCAGTCAAGTATGTACCAGTTTGTTGGCAATGAACTGTACAGAAGAAGACTCAATGGTGTCAGGTTGAAGTGCATTTCCAGAGAAGATGGACAAAAGCTGTTGGCAGAGATACATGGAGGCATATGTGGCCACCACATTGGCGCGAGGGCACTTGCCGGAAAGGCGTTCCGGCAAGGGTTCTTCTGGACAGAAGCCCTCCAAGATGCAACTGCACAAGTAACCAAGTGTGAAGCGTGCCAGTTCCATGCCAAACAAATTCACCAGCCAGCTCAAGCTCTCCAGACGATCCCTTTGTCCTGGCCCTTCTCGGTCTGGGGGCTCGATATCTTCTGCCCCTTTCCCCGCGCAGTCGGGGGCTTTGAGTACTTGTACGTTGCGATCGACAAGTTCACAAAGTGGCCAGAAGTGGAACCAGTGAGAAAGGTGACATCACAGTCAGCGGTCAGGTTCTTCAGGTCAATTGTTTGCCGTTTCGGAATCCCTAACAGGATCATCACCGACAACGGCACACAATTTACAAGTCGCACCTTCATGCAGTACGTCCAAGACCTTGGCGCCAAGGTCTGTTTCGCTTCTGTTGCTCAACCGAGGAGCAATGGTCAAGCGGAGAGGGCCAATGCAGAAGTGCTGCGCGGACTCAAGACAAGAACCTTCGACAAGCTGCACAAGTGCGGAAGAAACTGGATAGAGGAGCTACCGGCGGCTCTTTGGTCAATCAGGACGACACCAAGTCGAGCCACCGGTCAGACACCCTTTGCTCTTGTCTATGGAGCAGAGGCAGTTCTCCCCACGGAACTCGTATACGGATCTCCTCGAGTGCTCGCTTATGATGAGCTCGAGCAAGAGCAACTGCAACAAGACGATGCATTGCTCCTTGAGGAGGAACGTCTCCAGGCTGCTGTACGAGCTGCTCGATACCGGCAAGCCTTGCGTCGCTATCATAGCCGCAAGGTCAAGGCCAGGAGTCTCGAGGAAGGCGACCATGTTCTTCGGCGTGTTCAGTCCGCCAAGAATTCCAACAAGTTGACGCCGAAGTGGGAAGGCCCTTATCGGGTGAGACAAGTCACAAGGCCCGGCGCTGCCCGCCTTGAGACCGAAGAAAGCTTACCGGTGAGCAACTCCTGGAACATAGAGCATCTTCGCAAATTTCACCCATAAGGCGCGGTTGCCGTGATCCGCTCCGGCAACCACCTTTTGTACAAGTATTGCCGCTGTTGCATGTAAACCTTTGTACAAAGCCGGGCGCAGATCCCGTGCATCAGTAAAGCTTTTGTGCCTCGCACTGTTTGTCATTTCCATGCTTTTCTTTGTTATTTGCATGCATTATTTGACACTTTGTGCAATGCACATCCCCAGTGAGCACTAGCAGGCCGTGAGGCCCTATACTTGTTTTGCCTTCTCTTTTTCTTTCCCTCTTAAGCAGAAGGAGTGTTCCTCGCGCACAAGTTTGCCGGGGGGGAAGGAGATGGAGGTATGAACCAAGTGCTGTTCAAGAAAGAGGAGCCTTGTCGGGGAACAAGCAATCTATGGAGGTATGAACCAAGTGCTGTTCAAGAAAGAGGAGCCTTGTCGGGGAACAAGCAATCTATGAAAGCTAAGTTACCAAAGTTTGAGTAATTCAAATTTTTAATTTTAGTTGTCTTCCTTGAACAACCACACTTTGTATGGAAAACCTGTGCGCGGAGGAACCTACCCGCGGCTAGCCGCGCCCTTACTCTGTTTCGAGTACGCTCAACGGCTTAAGTGAGCTGCGACAAGTGTCGCGCCCTTATTTCGTTTTCGAGTTCGCTCAGCAGTCTAAGTGTGCTGCGACTAGCTGCGGCAAGGTTACTTGCCGACAAGGCCTTTGCCAGCAGGCCGCTACGAGTCCAGCACTCAGCGCTCGCGGTAAGGGTCCCTTGCCGGCAAGTCCCCTAAAAGCATAGGGAAGAAAGCATACAAAGTGGAGGACCAAAAGCAAGGAAGATAACACTGCATCGATTGTTCAAAATAAGATTGTATATTACAGAGATAACTTGCCGCTGTTCTAATCAACTACTGCCTATGAACTAATTGGCAGCGGCAAAGGAAGAAGAAGCAAAGGAATCTAGTCCACGCGGTCGCCTTCACGCCTTGAGATCTTGTTCACCTTGGCAACGATGTGGGCGACCTGCGCCTTCAATGCCTCCTGATCTGCGTCGTCCGGCAAGGTGCGGAGGACGTTGGTGAGGTTGATGCCGGGATTGCGGTAGACGATCTTCGTCAAGACGCGCTCCAAGGTGCCCGCGCAGAGCTGACGCGACTCGTCGGCCAGCTGCGCGGGGAGCTTCTCCTGCAGCCGTGCAAGCGCCGGCGCGATTCCCCTGAAGAAGAGACTTAACTTGGCACTGTGGGGGAGATTCTCGTCCGGAGAGTACACAAGGTGCTCCACCCTCAGCGCCATCAACTCCTTGTCAATATTGGCAGCAGAGGCGACCAGATCGTCAGTCCACTGCCCCACCGCCCGGCTGAAGTTGTTCGCTGAGACGGCGGCGCTCTCCACCAAGTTCTGCTCCTTGCGGAGCTCGTCCTTCAGCTTCGACTCGCGGTCCCGGGCGGCGTCGAGCGAATCGGTCAGAGTGGAGACCTTCAACTCCAAGTCAGCAATTGAATCCTTGGCGGCAGTAAGCTCGTCGCCTTTCTTGGAGAGGCGTACCTGCAAGTCAGAGTTGGTGTGGGCGTCTTTCTCCCGCTCCACATTGAGCGCGGTGACTCTGTCCTCACTTGCCTTCAGGTACCGCTCCAGCTGATCCACCTTAAGCTCCAGGTCCTTCTTGGCGGTTTCCGCGGCGGCTGCGGCATCCTTTGCCTCCTTCAAGGCCCCGCCGATGGCCTGCTCCCGGGCGGTGAGTTCGTCGTCATGGGCGTCGAGCTCAACCTTCCGCTGGTTGAGCGCCCCTTCCCGCCGAGACAGCTCCTCGGCGGCCAGCCGCTGTCGCTCTTCTGCCTCCGCCTTCTCCGGGAGGAAGGCTTGCTGCTCCCCGGCTAGGACTGGGCGTTCGGTTATACCAAACCGATCGGTTCGGTGCCTCGGTTTATTTTTAATTTCGGTTTCTTGAGTTTCCTGACCGAACGACCCTATGAGAAATCAACAACCGAGCGTTCGTGCCACCGAGAATACGGTTCGGTCCTCGGTTACAACCGAGAAGATCCGAAATTGGTGGGAAGTAAGAAATCGTGTGGGCAAAATAATATGAATTCCAGAATACGAATCAAACACATCATATAGAGGATGTGGGGGATCCGGGAATGGTAAGAGAAAAAAAATGCCGCAGGATACCGCTAGAAGCGGGCCACCGGCCGTAAAGAAGTGATTGCCGCGACCGAGTGGGAGCTCGATGGAAGATGTCGGCCACCGCCGCGCTGGAGTCATGAGGGCCTCCACCCGCTGCCGCGTAGGACTCATGGGCACAGCTGGCCACCGCTAAGATTCCTCGAGGTGAGAAAATGGAGGCGGCGGCGCTGTGCATACCAGTATTCGGATAAGGCTGCGTGTGGTAGTGGCGTTGTGGTGAGAAAGGGCTGGGAAAAGAGATTCGTGTAGCTATTGGATGGTATCTATTAACGTGGATGGGCTATTGGGCTTAGTTGGCTGGGCATTCATAAAATATTACTTCGGTTATTCGGGGATTCGGTCAGCACAGTCCAATGACCGAATCTACCGAAGTAATTTCGGTTTCTCAAGTTTGCTAACCGATTGTACGACTCAAGCTTCGGTCCTCGGGTTTTTCGGCTTCGGTCTCGGTTTTTTCGGCCCCGGTCTTCGGTTCTCGGTTTTTTTGCTCACCCCTATCCCCGGCAAGCTCTTCCCGCTCCTCCGCCAAGTTGCGGAGGGCGGCCTGGTTGGCGGCGCGAAGCTCCGCGGCCCGTTTCTCCAAGTCAACTCCAGCCTTGGCGGCAAGAGCTTCCCGGGAGTCCAGTTTGGCCTGCCTGGCCCGGTAAAGGGCCAGGAGCCGGCGAAGGAGCTTCTCCTCTTCGGGCTCGTCTCCACCGCCAAGTGCTTCAACGACCTTCAACCCCGCGGAGGCGAGGACCTCTCCATCGTAGGTCTCTCCCTCCACAGGGGCTCGCGACGAAGACCCCCACGGGACTTGTATAAAGACTCCGTTGGGGGCCTCAAGATAGAAGCCTGGCTGCTCCGTGGCGGCGGAGGGGTCGGCGGCCGGTGCAGCGCTTGACGCTCCTGCTGCCTTCGGGCCAGCAGTATGGTCGCCGCCCCCCTCCCCAGCCGCGGCGTCTGCGGTCGGGGCGGTCTCCTCAGCGGCAGGCTCGTCGGCTCCAGCCATGCCCTCAGCGGCAGTGGCATTGCCGCCGTCGCCTTGCGCCCCCTCCTCGCCGGCGGTCTCTGTCTCCATCCGCTCCGGTGCAGGAGGATCTAGCAGAAGGAAAAGAAAAGAAGAAGTCAAGCAAATATCCAAAAAAAGATAAGTCCGAGAAGAAGAAGCTACAAGACTCACCTTCGAGGACTTCTTCAACGACAGGCTCCCTCGCTGGGGAGTCCTCCCTTAGCGGTGGAGCAGTGGCCCCTGCTGGCGGAGGGCCGCCCGCGCCCTCCCTTGGCGGGGTGGTCGCCCTTGTCGGGCTGCTCACCCTTGGCGGGGTGCCCGCCCTTGGCGGGGTGCCCGTCCTTGGCGGAGCGTTCTCCCTCGCTGGGGAGTTCACCCTTGGCGGGGAGGGTGGAGCGAGTAGCTCGTCGGGGGCAGTCTCCGGGCGCTCCTGCGGCTGCGGCTCCACTTCTGCACAAGACAAAAACAAGACAACAAAATATCAGTATAGACAGCAACCTCAAGCGCGCCCGCCAAGCAGGAGTATAATAACCAGACTTACGCTGGGGGCTGCGCTGTGGGCTGCTCCTCGGAGCAGCGGGTTGATCCGGCAAGCTTGCCGCTGGCGCGTCTCCGGTCGCCGCGGCGGGCGAGTCGTCTTCAACCTCAACCACGGGGATCTTGGCCCTCTTCGCCGTCCGCTGGGCCAGGGTCCTGAAAGCAAAGCAAGAACAAGATCAGAATCATCAAGGAAGATCAAGACAAAATCGAAGAAATTACAAGTTGCAAGTACTTACTCCTCTTCCTCGTCGTCGGAGCTAAGGGCGGAGAAGTCGAACTCCACCTGAGGTGCTCCCGCGCGAGGAGCTGGAGGAGAAGGCTCCCTCGGGCGCTTGGCGGTCTCCGGGGCTGTGGGCTGCGAAGACCCAGCCTCCGTCGTCGTCGAGGGCCGGGGAGCAGGCAGAGCGGCCGTTCCGCTCCGGGAGGATCCCCCTCCGCTTGGCGCTGGTGCGCGGGGCGCCTCCGTCGCGGCTTGGCTCGCCCTGGTGGCGCGCGTCGCCCGGCGAGCAGGCTGCTGTCGAGGCGCCTGCGTCCTCGTCGCTGTAGCCGCCTTGCGGAGGCGTTTCCTCGGTGTCTGCGTGGGACTCGCCGGAGGCGGGGAGTTCTCTGAGGACGAGGAGGCATCGTCGTCAAGTCCCAGAGATCCGCCGGTGTCTTCATCGGCCTCGACGTCCTCCTCCTCCTCCCCGGCTGGCCCGCTGGACCCAGCACCTTGCCCGACGGCTCCGCTCCCTCCGGCGGTCCCGCTCCCTCCGGCAACCTCGCTCCCTCCGGCGACCCTGCTCCCTCCGGCAACCTCGCTCCCTGCGGCGGCCTCGCTCACAACCCCGGGTATCCCGGAAAGCCTCAGGGAAGGAACCCCGACAAACTCTTCGGGCGGAAGCTTAAGCAACCTGAGGATTTCAGCCTCCTCTGCTTGGCTCAACACGTTCGCGGCTTCTGCATCGTCAACGGTGTATCCAAAATCTCCCGCCGCTGCGGCTGCGGTGGCCTCTTCCATCCTAGAAGCGATGTAAGCTATATCTCGCGCCGTGGTGGCCCGGGTGAGGCCCCTGTTCTCCTCGGTGTTCTTGGGCTTCCCGACCAGGTTATCGAAGAAGCTCAACACAGCATCCGGCGGAGGCTCGATCCAGGTGGGAACGATGCCATGGGAGTCGCACTCCGGCATCATTGCGCGCAAGGAATCACAAGCGATGCTGTTGCACAGTGGCACCACTCCCTTGGCCGGTCTGAACCACTCCGGATGGGCCGGGTCATGCTTGAAGAGCTCTCGGACCATTCCTTTCAGCTCCAAAGCAGTGAAATTGAAGTTTAATCCAGGGCGCAGCCTCATGATATCCGCCGCATTGCCAAACTCCCAGGCGGGCCTTTTCCTTTCTTATAAAGTGGCGATGCGGCGGCGGAGGAAATCTGCCCCAACCTCTCCGATGGTCAGATTGGCGGCCCGGAGACGAATAATCCTGATAAGGGCAATGCTAAGCTTGTTGTCCTCCGGGGCCAATTCGCTCCAATTCCTGCCGCGCACTATGGCCGTTGTGCGCGGCGCAGTGAAGGGCTCCGTTTGTCCTCCACCACCCAGCACCAGTCTGCACGCCACTCCTCCAATTTGCCGTGGAGTTCTCCCTTCAGGTATGAGTCCTTCTTATTCAGCCGGAAGATCCAGGAGATGCCGCCGGAAAGGGGAGCGCCAGCCTCTACTCTAGGCATAAAGAAATGGCGGAAAAGGGCGACATTTGGATGAATCCCAATATAGTTTTTGCACAGATGTGCGAAAACGGCCATCGTAAGGATGGCGTTGGGAGTGAAATCTAGGAGGTGGAGGTTGTATGTGTTCATGATATCGCAAAAGAACTCCGAGTACGGAGGGCACAATCCACAATGAAAGAAAGCAGCGAAGAAGAAGTACCCGCCGGGGAACATATCTCTGGCGACGGCAGGAAAGGCTCTGGTGCGGGGATGAGCTTTGGTCTCCCCGGACAAGAGCAAATAGTATTTGTTCCGCAGCTCCTTCACGCTAAGCCTCGGCGCGAAGACCACGTTCCTCTTCCGCAGGGCGGCCAGCTTCGCCGCCTGCTCGGATTTCTCCTTCTTGGCCTTGTCCGCTTTCGCCTTCTCGCTCTTCGGAGCCATGGCGGAGGCGGCGAGGGAAGAGGCGAGGAGCTCGACGGCGCCGCGGATGCGGAAGACGGCGGAGGAGGGGTGGAGGCAAGGAGCAGCGGAGGATTTCTGGAGGATGAAGACACAATGAAGACGAAGGAGGAAACTGCCCCTGCTTCCTCTGCTTTTAAGGGGGGAGTGGGGGACGCTCCGCATTTCCCATTAAAGAACAGGCCATGATCTCTCCCACGACGCCGCAATCGACGCGTGCCGTTAGGGAGGGATGCGGCGGATGCAGAAGGGGATACGGCTTGCCGTGGGCCGCGTGTGCCCGTGCACTGTTTTGGGCCTGGCCCAACAACGCTCGGCACCGTGTGTGGCCCAGGCCCGGGGGCTCCTGTCGGTGTACTAAGATAGGGGTACCTTAGTACCCCAACCTGTGCACGGGCAGTAGCAGCTTCCCGCGGCAGGGTTTACCACGTGCTCGCCGGAAACCTTTCTGGTCCCTATAAAGCCATTCAAGAACAAAGTATGCAAGACAGAATATCAAGGCCCCGGCAAGTGGAGCTTGCCGGGAAGGCCGCACCAGGCTCAAGGATATCATTTTAATACAAGACCCTGGCAAGAGGAGCTTGCCAGGAAGACCAAGGAATGCACGCCTCGGCGCGTCACGCGCCCCGGCAGGACCCGGAGAGCGACAAGCTCCCGGGCCCGACAAGCTCACGACCCCGGCAAGGTGCTTGCCGGGGGAAACTTATACTGGGTGCCCGCGCTCCAGCTCATCTGCCCACGCGTCGCCCTGGGACCCTTCCAGGGACGCGTGGCGGACGGCTGTGCAGCCTGGGGCACACGGTGGCAAGCCACGGTGACGAGGCTACCGCCGTGGCGGACGGAGAAGCATGGACGGACGCTTTTGGGGTCGACGGTGACGAGCATTTAATGCCCTTGTCCCCCACTGTCAAAGTTAGGTGATGACCACTGTTCATCCACTGTTCACGCACTATTCCCGCACTGTTACAACTACCACTAAAGTTACATTTTTGCCCTCCTCTACGTTGGCACCTGTCGGTGACCCCTTGAGCTATAAAAGGAGGCCCATGCACAACGTAGAGAGGGTTCGAATCCTAAGCAACTCTCTCGCTCGGTGTAACTAGCACTGTAGCTCTTCAAGCTCCCGAGCTCAATACAACCAAGGCAGGAGTAGGGTTTTACGCGTCCGCGCGGCCCGAACCTGGGTAAACTGCCCGCGTGTGCCCCTCGATCTGCTCTTCGTGCTCCCTCCGCTCCCTTACCGCAACGTAGAAGGGGCTCCGGTCCCATAGGTGCTCGTGGGAGGACAGTTTCCCCCGACAAATATATCGAGATTCTTGGTTGTTATGTTGACAATGAGAGTATACCGCTCAAAATATTATTCATCTCTATATAAAAATCGAGCTCTCGCACCTCTACAAATCTCTGCTTCCCTCTGCGAAGGGCCTATCTATTTACTTTTATGCTGAGTCATCATCCTCTTATTAAAGAGCCCTAGTTGGAGAGCACCTCTGTCATTTGCATGTATTTCTGTTAATTTGCATTGAGTATGATTGTGACTGGATCTCTTTTACCATGAATTACAATGTCTAGTCAGTCCTTGATCTTTAAAAGTGCTCTGCATTTATGTTTTGCGGTCTCAGAAAGAGCTAGCGAGATACCATCTTGTTATATCATATTATGATTGTTTTGAGAAAGTGTTGACATCCAAGGTTTTTATTATTGCTCGCTAGTTGATTATGCCATTGATATGAGTAGACATGAGACCTGAAAGTTATTGTGAATGCGGTTAGTTCATGATCTTTGCTGAAAACTTGAATGCTGGCTTTACATATTTACAACAACAAGAGAAAACAGAGTTTGTCAAAGTTTTTCTGTATCACTTTCAGTTTATCAATTGAATTGCTTGAGGACAAGCAAAGGTTTAAGCTTGGGGGAGTTGATACGTCTCCAACGTATCTACTTTTCCAAACACTTTTGCCCTTGTTTCGGACTCTAACTTGCATGATTTGAATGGAACTAACCCGGACTGACGCTGTTTTCAGCAGAATTGCCATGGTGTTATTTTTGTGCAGAAATAGAAGTTCTCGGAATGACCTGAAAATCCACGGAGAATTATTTTGGAAAATATAAAAAATATCTGCGGAAAGATCCAGACGAGGGGGCCCATACCCTGTCCACGAGGGTGGGGGCGCGCCCCTCCCCCTGGGCGTGCCCCCTGCCTCATGGGCCCCCTGTTGCTCCACCGAAGTACCCCCGGACTCCATATATTCGCTTTCGGGGAGAGAAAAATCAGAGAGGAAGAATTATCGGGTTTTACGATACGCAGCCGCCGCCAAGCCCTAATCTCTCTCGGGAGGGCTGATCTGGAGTCCGTTCGAGGCTCCGAAGAGGCTAGATCATCGCCATCGTCATCATCAACCTTCCTCCATCACCAATTCCATGATGCTCACCACCGTGCATGAGTAATCCCATCGTAGGCTTGCTAGACGGTGATGAGTTGGATGAGATTTACCATGTAATCGAGTTAGTTTTGTTAGGGTTTGATCCCTAGTATCCACTATGTTCTAAGATTGATGTTGCTATGACTTTTCCATGCTTAATGCTTGTCACTAGGGCCGGAGTGCCATGATTTCAGATCTGAACCTATTATGTTTTCATGAATATATGTGTGTTCTTGATCCTATCTTGCAAGTCAATAGTCACCTACTATGTGTTATGATCCGGCAACCCTGAAGTGACAACAATCGGGACCACTCCCGGTGATGACCGTAGTTTGAGGAGTTCATGTATTCACTATGTGTTAATGCTTTGGTCGGTACTCTATTAAAAGGAGGCCTTAATATCCCTTAGTTTCCACTAGGACCCCACTGCCACGGGAGAGTAGGACAAAAGATGTCATGCAAGTTCTTTTCCATAAGCACGTATGACTATATTCAGAATACATGCCTACATTACATTGATGAAATGGAGCTAGTTCTGTGTCACCCTAGGTTATAACTTTTACATGATGAATCACATCTAACATAATTCCCCATCACCGATCCAATGCCTACGAGCTTTTCACATATTGCTTGTTGCTTATTTTACTTTTCCGTTGCTACTGTTACAAAAACTACAAAGACACTACCGTTACTTTTATTGATGTTACCACTGTTTCCATATTACCTTGCTACTAAATTACCTTGCTGCAGATACGAAGTTTCCAGGTGTGGTTGAATTGACAACTCAACTGGTAATACTTAAGAGTATTCTTTGGCTCCCCTTGTGTCGAATCAATAAATTTGGGTTGAATACTTTACCCTCAAAAGCTGTTGCGATCCCCTACACTTGTGGGTTATCAGGGAGGCCAAGGATGAAGAAGAATGAGGGGGCTCTCTCCCCCTCTCTCCCGGTGGCGCCAGATTGCCGCTGGGGCCTGGATCGTGACGGCGATCTGCACCAACAATCTCGCTACCGTTAACACCAACTTTCTCCCCCTCTATGCAGTGGTGTAACATCTCTTCTCCCAACTATAATCTCTACTTGAACATGGTGCTCAACGCTATATATTATTATCCAATGATATGTGTCTATCCTATGATGTTTGAGTAGATTTGATTTGTCCTATATGTTGATTGATGATCGTGATTGGTTTGAGTTGTATGTTTTATTTTCGTGATGTCCTATGGTGCCCTCTGTGTCGCGCAAGCATGAGGGATTCCTGCTTTAGGGTGTTGCAATACATTCATGATTATCTTATGGTGGGCGGCTAGAGTGACAAAATCTTACACCCGAGTAAGGGGGTTATTGCGTACAAGAGTAAAGAGGACTTGTCACTTAATGCTATGGTTGGGTTTTAGCTTAACGATCTTTAGTTGTTGAGGATGCTTGCTAGAGTTCCAATCATAAGTGCATATAATGCAAGTATGGAAAGTATGTTAGCTCCTGCCTCTCCCTCATATAAAATTGCAATGATGATTACCGGCCTAGTTATCGATTGCCTATAGGGACACATCCTTCTCTTGTGTTACAAAAAGCTTTCTATTAAACAACTAACTTTATTATCTTTCAAATTACTCTTAGTTTATTCTCGCTAAGTACATCTAGTTTTATTCTTGCAAACTATCCTATCACACCTACAAAATAGTTTTATAATTGTTCTAGGTAAAGCGAAAGTTAAGTGCGCGTAGAGTTGTATCGGTGGTCGATAGAACTTGAAGGGAATATAAATTCTACCTTTAGCTCCTCATTGGGCTCGACACTATTATTATCGAGAAAGGCTACAATTGATCCCCTATAGTTATGGGTTACCAGACCTTTTTCTGGCGCCGTTGCCGGGGAGCAATAGCGTAATATTCTCTTTTGCGCTTGTTTGCTTTATCACAACGCAGTTTTTGTTTTGTATCTTTATTTATGGGTAGTAAACGTAAAATACCAAAAAAAATAGTTGTAGCTGCTAAACCGATGGTTGAAGAACCACCCAAAATCTATTATACTGCCGAAGCTTTCTACTTGGAGCATCTTCGAACCCTATGTGTTCGTGCTAAAAACCTAACTAGCTTAGTTGAGGGAAAATCATTAAATGAGCATGCTCATTATGTGCGACACCACTTATCTCAAAAAGGGATACTTTTATGGCATCATATTAATATTATGTATTGTTATGCTGGGAATTTATGGGAAATACATGATCTTACTTGTTGTTCTGAAGACCCTAAGAAACACCATCCCTATCAATGTGAGTTTAGTGATGTTGGAGTCTTATCTTCTTAAGCTAAAGGTTTTTATAGTTATTATGATGTTGCACAAATTTAAAAATTTGTTGATTTTAAGGGTTCTTATGAAATTGCTTCTTTGATTGAAAAGTATGATATTAATATTTAGAGAACAATTTTTTTTCCATACTTAAATATTGCTATGAAAACTATGCTTCTAATGCTTACGTTAAATAATTTCTTGAGAAAGACTCCGCTGTCCAAGAAAAGATTAATATTTTGCAGGAAACTATGGAAAAAGAAATTGCTGAAATTGTGAGGTCATTAGATGAAAAAGATGAGGAGGAGAGCAAAGAACAAAAGAAGGAAGAGCAGATTGATCACCCGTGCCCACCTTCTAATGAGAGTTACTCTTCAACTCATACATTGTTTAATTTTCCTTCGTGCTTACCAAAGGATGAATGCTATGATGATTGCTATGATCCCTTTGATTTGTCTGAAATATCCCTTTTTGATGAACTTGATGCTTGCTATGCTTGTGGCTAAGATGCCAATATGAATTATGCTTATGGAGATAAACTTGCTATAGGTCCTTATGTTAAACATGAAATTGTTGCTATTGCACCCACACATGATAGTCCTATTATCTTTTTGAATTCTCGCAACTACACTATATCGGAGAAGTTTGTGCTTATTAAGGATTATATTGATGGGCTACGTTTTACTACTACACATGACGATTTTGATGAATATAATATGCATGTACTTGCTGATCCTACTTGCAATTATTATGAGAGATGAACTACATCTCAACCTCTATGTTTTGAATACGATAAAATTTCAAGAAAATGTTTATGTTATGTATCGTCCTTTACTTTGTGTGCATGAATTGTTCTTTTATGACATGCCGATGCATATGAAGAGAGGTAGACTTCGTTTTTCCATGATATATATTACTTTGTGATCACTACTAAATTACAAATCATTGTTAATTAAAATTGGCTTCGATATACCTTGGGATCCGGGTGGATCTATTACTTGAGCACATTATGCCTAGCTTAATGGCTTTAAAGAAAGCGCTGACAGGGAGACAACCCGGAAATTTTAGAGAGTAATTTATTTCTGGTATGTGATTTTGAAAAGTTTAAAAACAAAAAAAAATAGAGGGAAACCTATTTTTTTCCAAAAAGAGAAGCGATTGGAAGGTTATGCATTGGAGAAGTGAGGGTTGACCTTGAACACTTGTGTTCATGCTCATGGAAACAATGTAGATTTTTTCATGGAAGTTTCTCACAAAAATAATTATCCCCTTATACAAATCCATTGTATTATAATAATAATGTGCCAAGATTTGCATTTAGGATGATTAGATTACTTGTTTGGTATGTGCAGTGCAAAAACAGAAACTTTGGTTGTAGTGCGTGAATTTACTTTTTTTACTGAACGTCAAAGGTTTTTGAAATTGTTACACGGTACTGCTATACAAATTGTATATTTTGTCCTATTTTTCATAATTTTTTGAGTTACATAAGTATATGTACCATGTGCATCCTTATAAATTGTCCTGTTTTCACAGATGTTGTTATAGTTTCATTGTTTGCGTATGTTTGAAATCTTGTTGAGCCCCCTTTGACTTGGGGCCATAGAATTGTGATAACATATAGTGGGTAATGTTTGTTTATAATTATACAATAATGTTACAGAAATACATGACGGGATTTGATGTTATATGTACTAACCCCGCTAATGAAGGTTTGTGTGGATGAAGTATTCGAAGATCGAGGAGATATTGATATGAGGAGAATAAGGAGAGGAAAGAGGTGAACCTTGGGGATACAAAAGTCACCCCAAGTAAATATTCAAGGAGACTCAAGCGTCTAAGCTTGGGGATGCTCCGGAAGACATCCCATCTTTCTTCAACAATTATCAGCATGTTTCGATTTTTTTTCGTTCACATGATATGCGTAAATTCTTGGAGCGTCTTTTGTGTTTATTTTTTACTTTTATTTTATGCACCATGATGGCATGAGATACTCCTTGGTTGATTCATAGAATGCTCTTTACATTTCACTTATATCTTTTGAGTATGGATTTATAGAATGCTTCATGTGCTTCACTTATAGCATTTGAAGTTTGCATGCTTGTTTCTCTACACATATAAAACTGTTATTTGTAGAATGCTCTTTTTCTTCACTTATCTTTTGTAGAAAGAATTAAACTCTCTTTCTTCACTTATATCTATTTAGAGAGTCAACAGGAATTGGTCATTCACATGGTTAGTAATAAAATCCTACATAAAATATGTGGATCACTGAATATGATATGTTTGATTCCTTGCAATAGTTTTGCGATATAGAGATGGTAATATGTGGAGGTACTAGTGAACGATTGTGGTTTAGTAAGAATATTGGTGTTAAGGTCATACACGTATAGTTTCTCGTTATGCTAAGAAGTTGGAGCACGATTTATTATTCAGTGTCTTCCTTTGGGTGAATGTCGGGGCTGCGCGATGGTTAAATCCTACCAACCTCCCCCTAGGAGCATGCGTAGTAGTACTTTGCTTCAAGGGTTATTAAACTTCCACAGTAAGTATGTGAGTTCTTTATGACTAATGTGAGTCCATGGATTATACACACATCTCACCTTTCCACAATTTGCTAGCCTCTTCGGTAACGTACATTGCCCTTTCTCACCTCGAGATGTGGTGCAAACTTCGCTGGTGCATCCAAACCTGTGATGTGATACAATCTGTCACACATAATCCTCATTATATCTTCCTCAAAACATCCACCATACCTACCTATTATGGCATTTCCATGGGCATTCCGTGATATATTGACATGCAACTTCCATCATCATCATGTACATGACTTGAGCATTCATTGTCATATTTCTTTGCATGATCGTAAGATAGCTAGCATGATATTTTCATGTCTTGTCCATTTTTTATATCTTTGCTACGCTAGATCATTGCACATCATGGTACACAGTCAGAGGCATTCATATAGAGTCATATTGTTCTAGGTATTGACTTGTAATTTTGAGCTGTAAGTAAATAGAAGTGTGATGATCATCATTATTCATTATTAGAGCATGTCCAAAGTGAGGAAATAAAAAAAAGAAAAAACAGAGGCCAAAAACAGTCCAACAAAAAAGGAAGAGAAAGAGAAAATAAAAAAATGAAATGAGAGAAAAAGAGAGAAGGAGCAATGCTACCACACTTGTGCTTCAAAGTAGCACCATGTCTTTCATATACAGAGTCTCCTATGTTGTCACTTCCATATACTAGCGGGAATTTTTCATTACGCACACCCACTTAGTTTTCAGTCTGAGCTTTCATACACTTATAGCTCTTAGTGCATCCATTGCATGGTAATTCCTACTCCTCGCATAGACATCAATTGATGGGCATCTCCATAGCCCGTTGATTAGCTGCGTCGTTGTGAGACTATCTTCCTTTTTGTCTTCTCCATATTAATTTCTACCACCGCATTCTATTCCACCCATAGTGCTATATCCATGGCATGCACTCATGTATTGCACGGGGTTTGAAAAAGTTGAAGCGTGTTAAAAAGTATGAACCAATTGCTTGGTTGACACCGGGGTAGTACATCATTTATATTTTGTGTTAAGAAGATGGAGCATGATGAGGCTATTTCATTTTGTAGGGATAATGCTCTTTAGCATTGATATTTTGAAAGATATGATTGTTTGTTGGGATGCCTGAGTATTGATGTATTTATATCAAATTATATACGATTTCTTTGAATCACTCGTGTCTTAATATTCATGCCATGATTAGATTATACGATCAAGATTATGCTAGGTAGCATTCCGCATCAAAAATTATCTTTTTTGTCATTTACCTACTCGAGGACGAGCAGGAATTAAACTTGGGGATGCTGATACGCCTCCGTAGTATCTATAATTTTTGATTTTTGTCATGCCAATATTCTACAACTTTCATATACTTTTGGCAATATTTTAAATTATTTTTGGGACTAACATATTGGTCCAGTGCTCAGTGTCAGTTCATGTTTGTTGCATGTTTTTTGTTTCGCAGAATATTCTTATCAAATGATGTCCAAACACAATAAAAATTTATGGAGATTTTTTTTGTAATTTATGTGATTTTTGGGAAGAAGAATCAACGCAAGATAGTGCTTGTGGGCCCCACGTGGCACTAGGGCGTGTCCAGGGGATATGGCACGCCTTAGTGACATGTGGGCGCCTCGTAAGTAGGTTCAGCCCAATCAGAGTTACAGATCCCCAGATATTGAAGAAACGATGAAAGGCCAGAAAACGGGATCACAAAACAGAAGAGAAACATATAGAGAGGGAGAGGGAGAGAGGGATAGAGAGAGATCCAATCTAGGAGGGGCTCCTGCCCCTCTACTACCATGGAGACCATGAACCAGAGGGGAACTCTCCTCCCATCTGGGGGGAGGGGTAAGGAAGAAGAAGGGGGAGGGGGCTTTTCCCCCTCTCTCCCGGAGGCGCTGGAATGCCGCCGAGGCAAGCATCATGACGGCGATCTTCACCAACAATCTCGCTACCGTCAACACCAACTTTCTCCCCCTCTATGCAGAGGTGTAACACCTCTTCTCCCCGCTATAATCTCTACTTAAACATGGTGCTCAACGCTATATATTATTATCCAATGATATGTGGCTATCGTATGATGTTTGAGTAGTTTCGTTTTGTCCGATGGGTTGATTGATGATCACGATTAGTTTGAGTTGTATGTTTTGTTTTGTTGTTGCCCTATGGTGCCCTCCGTGTTGCGCAAGCGTGAGGGATTCCCACTGTAGGGTGTTGTAATACGTTCATGATTCTCTTATGGCGGATGGCTAGAGTGACAGAAACTTACACCTGAGTGAGGGGGTTGTTGCATATGGGAGTAAAGAGGACTTGTCAATTAATGCTATGGTAGGGTTTTACCTTAATGATCTTTAGTAGTTGCAGATGCTTGCTAGAGTTGCAATCATAAATGCACATGATCCAAGTACGAAAAGTATGTCAGCTCATGACTCCCCCTCATATAAAATTGTAATAATGATTACCGGTCTAGGTTATCGATTGCCTAGGGACAAATCCTTCTCTTGTGTTACAAAAAAGTACATCTAGTTTTATTCTTGCAAGCTATCCTATCAAACCTACAAAATGGTTTTATACTTGTTCTAGGTAAAGCAAAAATTAAGTGCGCATAGAGTTGTGTTGGTGGTCGATAGAACTTGAAAGGAAATATAAATTCTACCTTTAGCTCCTCGTTGGGTTTGACACTCTTACTTTCTGAGAAAGGCTACAATTGATCCCCTATACTTATGGGTTATCAAGACCTTTTTATGGCACCGTTGCTGGGGAGCAATAGCGTGGGGTGAATATTCTCGTGTGTGCTTGTTTGCTTTATCACTAAGTAGTTTTCGTTTTGTTCTATTGTTTTCTCTCTTTAGTTATGGGTAGGAAACTTAAAATACCAAAAAAATTAGTTGTAGCTGCTAAATCAATGGTTGTAGAACCACCCAAAATATATTATACTGCTGAAGCTTTCTGCTTGGATCATCTTCGATCCCTATTTTCTCGTGTTGAAAACCCAACTAGATTAGTTGAGGGAAAATTATTAAATGAGCATGCTCATTATGTGCGACACCTCTTATCTCAAAAGGGGAACTTTTATGGCATCATATGATACTATGTATTGCTATGCTAGGAATTTATGCGAAATACATGATCTTACTTGTTGTTCTGAAGACCCTAAGAAACACCTTCCTTATCAATGTGACTTTAGTGATAATGGAGTCTTATCTTCTTATGCTGAAGGCACAGGAGTAGGCAACAAGTGTGCCACTCCAGGAATTCTAATGCAATGACGGCCATTACGAACTACTGCCATTCCTGCGCCAGTAAGAACACGAATATTAACAAGGGTGTTACCGACAATAGGGCGAAGGTGACTATAGTTGAGAACAAGGGAGTTGCCCAACATGGTGATCACTCATACACACATGATATCTCCATGTGCATGATTTGCTTGATGCACGAGGTGTAGCAGAAGTATTGCTCCTCAGTTGGGCGAATAACCGACATCAAGGTTTGCTGCTTTCTCAAGAACTAACATGTTCTCCTCATTCACGTTAGAAAGTTCTCCTCATGCCTGCAAAAAGTTTGTGATAGAATAATAGAAATAATGTATAGCGTACTTTCAATGCACCTAGATCTTGAGCCTGGCGTGCTCATCAAGTTACAGATTTGCCTCAAGTGTGGCTCGGTGTAAAAATAACATGACAGATGTCATCATCCTTGTAGGTGAAGCCAAAGTAATCCCACCACTACTGAAGAGTGATGTTAAAGTCTAATGGGGAACGTAATATTTCAAAAAAAAATCCTACGATCACGCAAGATCTATCTACTAGAAGCATATCAACAAGTGGGGAGAGTGTGTCTACGTACCCTCGTAGACCGAAAGCGGAAGCGTCTAGTGACGCGGTTAATGTAGTCGAACGTCTTCGTGATCCAACCAATCCAAGCACCGAACGTATGGCACCTCCGCGTTTAGCACACATTCAACTCGATGATGTCCCACGAGCTCTTGATCCAGTTGAGCATCACGGGAGAGTTTCGTCAGCACGACGACGGGTGACGATGATGATGAAGCTACCATTGCATGGCTTCGCATAAGCACTGCAACGATATGACCGAGGTGTGTATCTATGGAGAGGGGCACCGCACATGGCTAAAATCAACTTATGTGTCTATGGGGTGCCCCCTCCCCGCGTATATAAAGGAGGGAGGGAGGAGGAGTCAGCCAAGGAGGAGGGCGCGCCAAGGGAGTAGGATTCCTACTCCTAGTAGGAGTAGGCTTCCTCCTTTCCTAGTCGAACTAGGAGAAGGGGGAAAGGAGGAGGAGGGGAGAAGGAAAGGAGAGGGGGGCCACGCCCCAAACCCTTTGTCCAATTCGAACTAGGCTTGGGAGGAGCACACGCCACCTCCTGGCTGCTGCTTCTCCTTCCCACTATGGCCCATTAAGGCCCATTGACTCCCCGGACGAATTCCCGTAACTCCCTTGTATTCCGAAAAATACCCAAACCACTCAGAACCTTTCCGATGTCCGAATATAGCCTTCCAATATATGAATCTTTACCTCTCAACCATTTCGATAATGTTCGTCATGTCTCTGATCTCATCCGGGACTTTGAAGAAAAGTTGGTCATCAAATCACATAACTCATAATACAAATCGTCATCGAACGTTAAGGGTGCGGACCCTACAGGTTCGAGAACTATGTAGACATGACTGAGACACATCTCATCTCCGGTAAATAACCAATAGCAGAACCTGGATGCTCATATTGGTTCCTACATATTCTACGAAGATCTTTATTGGTCAAACCACATAACAACATATGTTTGTTCCCTTTGTCATCGGTATGTTACTTGCCCGAGATTCGATCGTTGGTATCACCATACCTAGTTCAATCTCGTTACCGGCAAGTCTCTTTACTCGTTCTGTAATGCATCATCCCGCAACTAACTCATTAGTCACATTGCTTGCAAGGCTTATAGTGATGTGCATTACCGAGAGGGCCCATAGATACCTCTCCGACAATCGGAGTGACAAATCCTAATCTCGATCTATGCCAACTCAACAAACACCATCAGAGACACCTGTAGAGCATCTTTATAATCACCCAGTTACGTTGATAGCACACAAAGTGTTCCTCCAGTATTCGGGAGTTGCATAATCTCATAGTCATAGGAACATGTATAAGTCATGAAGAAAGCAATAGCAACATACTAAACGATCAAGTGCTAAGCTAGCGGAATGGGTCAAGTCAATCACATCATTCTCTAATGATGTGATATCGTTCATCAAATGACAACTCATGTCTATGGCTAGGAAACTTAACCATCTTTGATTAACGAGCTAGTCAAGTAGAGGCATACTAGTGACACTCTGTTTGTCTATGTATTCACACATGTACTAAGTTTCTGGTTAATACAATTCTAGCATGAATAATAAACGTTTATCATGATATACGGAAATAAATAATAACTTTATTATTGCCTCTAGGGCATATTTCCTTCAAAGTCCTGGTCCAGGAGACGGAAAGTGATCCTCTCCTCTTCATATGCATTGGGCAACGAACCAACATTATGCGATAGCATACTAAGAAACTCAAGTGTCAAGCGTTCATATGTCGCACATCCTTGATAAACAAAATGGTGCAACCTGGCATTATGACAAAGCAAATTGAAATCATTAGTAATACTCCCTCCATTCCCTTATATAAGGCCACTATGAAAAGTACATTTTGCATCTATACAAGGCCACTAACAGTAACCGAGGAAAAATTTAATGATGTTTTCTCGTACTAGCAACTTGTTTAATACTTGCATGGATGTAGTCATAATGACACTGTGCTACTTCCTTCTCATTTCTCCCTTGCATGCATGCAGACGTATTAATGATCCCAGTTATCAAGAAGAAAAGTTGGCTTGCAAAGTAGTCATTAAATTTCCTAGGTACCTGTAATTTGAGTTTGTGGCCTTGTATAAGGGAATGGAGGGAGTACCTATCTTGGCGAGTATTATCACACAAGCCCACTTGGTTTCTTTGATCTTACTTGAGCTTAGTTGCCTAAACTTTCTTCTTGCTTCACGTTCGGTGAAGACGATCCCCTGGGTAAAAACTTGTTGTGGCGGTGTGGGGGATGAAGCACTCCGTATGCGAGAAGACCTTCGTGTAAACATCTATAAGACATTTTTTAGTCCAATACATATAAGCAATATTGATCCTATGACAATCATAATGTCATACTCCTCTAAAAATATCAAAGAATCCAAGCCAAACTCAAATTCCAATAAAAAATATGCATCTCCTAGTCATGGAAATGCTAGGCATGTAGAATGTGGATTCGCGAAAAATAATTTGGGGATCAAAGGACAAACATACTGTAGATTCATCACACAAAAGGATTGGAACTGAAACTGAGTGAGTAGACAGATCAGGCGAAGTTTTGCTAGGGTTTGGAGAGGTTTGGAGGAAAAATAAGAAGAAAATAGAGAGATGGGGGTGATTCCACATCTTCCTCGGGCTTATTAGGGCTGTCGGGATACCAAACATCCGCTTATGCGGATGCAAGCGTCCGCATGGAATGCCATCATTCTTCGTGATAGCTTACCTGCGTATGTGCACATCTCAAACAACCGCTGATACGGGCGGCGATGGCTGTTTAAAATGCCATTGTTTGTTCTATTATTTCTCTTCTTTTGGCCGAAGGAGCAAAATGACCGCTCGGACGAGCGCATGCGCCAGTTTGGAACACCACCAAACGCTTTGGAATTTCTTTGTTTTCTGCAAAAGAGTTCAATGACCGCTCGAACAGGCGCTCATGCTCGTTTGAAACGCCATATTTGCTTGTGTTGTCTCTGGCTATTTTTTGTTGGAACCTCCAACGGGTCATGTGACCACTCGCGGTCGTCTAAAGCACAATCTTTTCATCTATTTCTTGCGAAACTTTTCTTTTCCTTAGCACTCATGCGAGGTTAGTTCCAAAACAATGCATAGATATTTTTCCAGGCATCTAAACATCGGTTCAACACATAATTCAACTTGTATATCAGAAATCCTTCATTATAACCACTCTTCCAAACTTACTTCGTCACTTAGAACTTCAATCACTCTTTTTATTGAAACAAAAATAAAAACTTACTTGTCTACTTTATTCATGTGGGTCCTCCCATGAAGCACATGTTTTCGGTTGGTTAGCTCAACCATAGTGATGATTAAGGTGGTGCAAACATACCGAGACCATAGCTTCTAGCATTCACCATGATGCCTTCTCTAGAGTAGGTCTTCGTTTTCTTTTTCTTGGGGAAATGTTTCAAAAAAGGATCTTAGTGGGTAAGTCAAATCTAATATTTCCCTCGAACACATTTATCACGACTTTAATAATCCTTAGAAAAGGATACCGAGCATTATAGGAGAAATTGGATCTTCAGGCATATCTACTATAACAATATCAATCATGACAGGGCAAACATCAATTTGAACTATAACACCATGCTTAATGCCTACTGCCAAAGTAGAAGTAAAATTAGCCATATTCAAAAGATCTTGGTATTAGCATAAGGTCGGAGATTAAGACTATGATAAACTGACTTGGGGATTGTGGAAACACTTGCCCCAAGATCATATAAATCATTGAATTTATTCAATCCTACCTCAATTTCTATGGTAGGTTAAAAAGCATCCTCTTGCTTGATTGGTAACTTACTGTAGATCTTCTTCCTTTCATCATCAAGTTCATGTACCTTGGCTGCAACTTGTTCAACAAAAAATATTATATGCTTCTTTGTTAGTTACCTCCGGTAGTGGATACTTCATGGATGCCATCTTAACAAAATCTGCAACAGTATAATTGTACTCTGGCACATGGCTTGTGTCAAGTATTTCGGCTTTCTCTTCATTGCTTCTCACCATTTTTACTTCTTCAATTGGACTTGGCTCCGTTTTACCTACAAACTTAGCCAAAATTAGTGTTTAGATCTATGCTATTTTAGCCACTTGTGCTTCCATATTCTTGGATCTTCTTTCAAGTATCTGCACATCATTTGTTAGTCCAACAACCTTATTGGTTAATTCACCAAGTTATAATGGTTCTTCAAGATATTCTTGAAGTTTTCATTCTTCTTAGTCTGACTAGCAATAAAACTTTTAAGAGTTTCTTCAAGAGTATTTATATTGCTAGCATTAGCTCCATTAAAATTATTTGGTGCTCCTCCATTACTGAGATAAGGGAGTCTAGGAGAATATCCATTATTTTTCCAATTAGGATTATAGCTATTACTAGCGATAAAATTCATATCTCTAGTTTCTTCACTAGTGACAACATTCACGTTTACCTCTTCTTTACCTTTTATCACGAAGATACGTTCATCAAGCTTGGCCGTTATCTCCATTCTACTTTCTTCTATGGCATTCACCCCTTTGGTGGTTGTTCTTTCTACATGCCTTTGGGCATGGTTCTCTTGCATATCATCCAATATCTCTTTACATCTTCTATGGGCTTTCCCATGATCGTTCCTCCTGCAGCTGTATCAAGCATATTTTTTGACATATGTTTTAAACCATTATAAAACATATGGAGAATTAACCATTCCTCCATTCCATGATTGAGATAGTTTCTAATAGCTCCCTTCACTATCCCACACAAGCGCTAGTGGCTCACGTTCCTCTTGCTTGAAACCTGTAATCTGAGAACACAATTGTATAATCTTTGCATGTGGACAATACTTAGATAAAAAATTATTGTAACAATCAACCAAGAAGTAATAATGCCATTAGGTAGTGCAAGAATCCATTCTGTAGCTTTTCCTCTTAAGGAAAAAGGAAATAGACACAATTTCAGTCACCGGGATCATAATCCTTTATGTGTGTCATGTTGCATATTTCAGTGAAATTGTGTAGGTGCATACCGGCATCCACGGAAGCAGAGCATCCAAATTGGTCATGTTGAACCATGGAAACTAAGTTCGGTCTAATCTCATACTCAACGGCTGCTACCTTAGGTTGTGGTATAGGTTCACACACGAAGTTGTTGCTGCCAGTAGCAACTCCCAAGATTATGAGCCATAGTAATCTTTTGATTTTTCAACTAACAAGACTTGCAAAAAAAACTTAAACTAAAAACAGAAAACTAAAGACAAAATTTGAAAATTAACTTTAACAAAAACTCTAATCACATAGACTAGGAATACTAAACACCTCCCAAGCAACGGCGCCAAAAGAAGGGCTTGATATCTCCTTTTTATTGATCCAGTATTGGAACAGAAAAGAGTATCCCGCACCTATTTCCCCAGAGGTAACCCTAGTTTATCGAACCCATGAGAGGAAGATTACCTTGAAGCGATGATCTCTAGCAAGCTTTCGACAAAGTGTCAAATCAAACTTTTGACCGGATCTGCAAACAAATAGTGATTCAAATACTTATAATGAAAAGAGGTACGGGTATGAGGTCTTATGCTTACAACCTTGTATTTGTGATGGGATCAAATAAGATACTAGTTTATGCGCTGGAAGTCACCCGTCGAGATGTGCTTGTTATTGATCGAAGTGGGGGATGTGTCCAAACAACATCTTGACCGACACGAGTCTTGCAACAAGAATCAATTGTCGTACCGCAGGCCCTATCTATCGCCTGGGGTTATCTCTATAATTAAAATAATAAAATCAGACAAGATCTTTGGGCGTTAATAAGTGCACCTCATTTCTCCCCAAGGATAGGATCCATGTTACCCTACTAAACCTTACTATCACCGATGTTCGGTATAACACTTCCTGGTATCCTTGATCCTAGCCTCACCGATGCTCGATCTACATGATCCTGGGTACCTCCAGGGATGAAGATCGCGAACAAGACAAGAGACATCTTCACGTAACAATTTTATTTAATACATATGGGACGCTATATCAAAGTCTTCCATTGATCCCCTCAACAAATACCCAGGGTTGCATGGCTTATGCCTCAACCCATACTTATCGAACTACTCACACATGGAGATCAGATCACGGGAAGAAAACATTGAAGAACACATCTTGAGATTGATAAATTGCAATATGTTGTACCATGGGTTCCTTGTGCGATGCACGATTACAAGTATGAATGGGATGGATGAGCACTATGGTGGTGGTGGAGTGATATGTCCATTTTGCATCATGCTTTTATGTTGATATTTATTGCACTATTGGATGTTATTACACGTTATGTCACAATACTTATGCCTTTTCTCCCTTATTTTACAAGGTTTACATGAAGAGGGAGAATGCCGGCAACTGGAATTCTGGGCTGGAAAAGAAGCAAACTCTGGAAACCTATTCTGCACAACTCAAAAAGCTTCGAAACTCCACGGGACACCATTCCAGAAAATATAAAAAATATCTGGTGAAAGAGAATCACCAGGGGGGCACCACCTGTCCACAAGGGTTGGGGGCGCCCCCCTCTCTAGGCGCACCCCCTAACTCCTGGGCCACCAGATGGCCCCCCGATGCCCATCTTCTCCTATATGAGGTGTTTTGACCTGGAAAAAAAAATCAGAAGGAGGCTTTCAGGACCAGACGCCGCCGTATCGAGGCGGAACCTTGGCGGAAACCAATCTAGGGCTCCGGCAGAGCTGTTCTGCCGGGGATACTTCCCTCCGGGAGGGGGAAACCGTCACCGCCGTCATCACCAACAACTCTCCCATCTTGGGGAGGGTTATCTTCATCAACATCTTCACCAGCACCATCTCCTCTCAAACCCTAGTTCATCTCTTGTATCCAATCTATGTACCCAAACCTCAGATTGGTACCTGTGGGTTGCTAGTAGTGTTGATTACTCCTTGTAGTTGATGCTAGTTGGTTTATTTGGTGGAAGATCATATGTTCAGATCCATTATGCATAATAATACCCCTCTGATCATGAACAATATTATGTCTTGTGAGTAGCTACTTTTGTTCCTGAGGACATGGGAGAAGTCTTGCTATAAGTAGTCACGTGAATTTGGTATTCGTTCGATATTTTGATGAGATGTATGTTGTCTCTCCTCTAGTGGTGTTATGTGAACGTCGACTACATGACACTTAACCATTATTTGGGCCTAGAGGAAGGCATTGGGAAGTGATAAGTAGATGATGGGTTGCTAGAGTGACAGAAGATTAAACCCTAGTTTATGCGTTGCTTCGTAAGGGGTTGATTTGGATCCACTTGTTTCATGCTTTGGTTAGGTTTACCTTAATACTTCTTTTGTAGTTGCGGATGCTTGCATTAGAGGTTAATCATAAGTGGGAGGCTTGTACAAGTAAGGACAACACCCAAGCACCAGTCCACCCACATACCAAATTATCAAAGTACAGCACGTGAATCAGATGATCGTGATGAAAACTAGCTTGACGACAATTCCCATGTGTCCTCGGGAGCGCTTTCCTCCATATATGAGTTTGTCCAGGCTTGTCCTTTGCTACAAAAAGGATTGGGCCATCTTGCTGCACCATATTTACTTTTACCTTTTGTTACTTGCTACCAATTACCTTATCACAAAACTATTTGTTACCTATAATTTCAGTGCTTGCAGAAAATACCTTACTGAAAACTGCCTATCATTTCCTTCTGCTCCTCGTTGGGTTCGACACTCTTACTTATCAAAAGGACTACGATAGATACCCTACACTTGTGGGTTATCAAGACTCTTTTCTGGCGCCGTTGCCGGGGAGTGAAGCGCCTTTGGTAAGTGGAATTTTGTAAGGAAAAATTTATATAGTGTGCTGAAATTTATTGTCACTTGTTACTATGGCTCATCATCCTTTGAGGGGCTTGTTTGGGGTATCTTCACCCCGACCAGAAGTGCAAATAGTTGCTCCTCAACCTACTGCACCTACTGAAAATGTTTGCTTTGAAATTCCTTCGGGTATGATAGAGAAACCGCTAGATAACCCTTTTACAGGAGACGAAACACTACATCCCGACTTACATCTAATCTATGTGGATGAAGTTTGTGGATTATTTAAGCTTGCAGGTATGCCCGAGGATGTTATCAAGAAGAAGGTCTTCCCTTTATCTTTGAAGGGAGATGCATTGACATGGTTTAGGCTATGTGATGATATTGGATCATGGAACTATAATTGTCTGAAGTTGGAATTTCATTAGAAGTTCTACCCTATGCACCAGGTTCATCGTGATCGTAATTATATATATAATTTTTGGCCTCGTGAAGGAGAAAACATCGCTCAAGATTGGGGGAGGCTTAAGTCAATGTTATATTCATGCCCCAATCATGAGCTCTCAAGAAAAATGATCATTCAAAATTTTTATGCTCGGCTTTCTCTCAATAATCGCACCATGCTCGATAATTCTTGTTCTGGTTCTTTTATGATGAAGACTGTTGAATTCAAATGGGATTTATTGGAAAGAATTAAACGCAACTCTGACGATTGGGATCTCGACGAAGGTAAGGAGTCAGGTATGACCCCTAAGTTTGATTGTGTTAAAGCTTTTATAGATACCGATGTTTTCCGTGAGTTTAGCACTAAATATGGACTTGACTCTGAGATAGTAGCTTCTTTCTGTGAATCATTTGCTACTCATGTTGATCTTCCCATGGAGAAGTGGTTTAAATACCATCCTCCCATTGAAGTAAAAGTAGTTGAACCTGTTAAAGTTGAAGAAAAGACTATCACTTATAATGTTCATCCTATTGTTCCTATTGCTTATATCGAGAAACCACCTTTTCCTGTTAGAATAAAGGATCATGCTAAAGCTTCAACTGTGGTTCGTAAGAGTAGTACTAGAACACCTACACCCTCTGAGCAAATTAAAGTTAAACCTAGTGTTGCTATGGTTAAAGATCTCTTGGTAAAAATTTAGATGGACATGTTATTTACCTCCAAGAAAAAGCTGCTAGAATAGCCAAACCCGATGCTAGGAATAAACATAGACCCGTTGTAGGTTTGCCTGTTATTTCCGTTAAAATAGGAGATCATTGCTATAATGGCTTATGTGATGTAGGTGCTAGTGCCAGTGTAATACCCATTTCCTTATACGATGAAATTATGCATGATATTGCACCCGCTGAGCTAGAAGGTACCGATGTCACTATTAAGCTTGCTAATAGAGACACTATTTCACCAATTGGGATTGTTAGAGATGTTGAAGTCTTGTGTGGGAAAGTTAAATACCCTACTGATTTTCTTGTTCTTGGTTCCCCACAAGATGATTTTGTCCCATTATATTTGGTAGACCCTTCTTGAATACTGTTAATGCTAAGATAGACTGCGTGAAAGATATTGTTACTGTTGGTTTAGGGGATATGTCTCATGATTTTAACTTTGCTAAATTTTGTAGAAAACCCCATGATAAAGAATTACCTAGTAAGGATGAAATTATTGGTCTTGATTCTATTCCCGTGCCTCCTAATGATCCCTTAGAACAATATCTGGTAGACCATGAAAATGATATGTATATGAATGAGAGAAGGGAAATAGATGAAATATTCTTTAAGCAGGGACCCGTCTTGAAAAACAACTTGCATGTTGAAATCCTAGGAGATCCTCCTCCACCCAAGGGTGATCTCGTGTTTGAACTTAAACCGTTACCTAATAATCTTAAGTATGTTTATCTTGATGAAAAGAAGATATATGCTGTTATTATTAGTGCTAACATTTCAGAGCAGGAAGAAGAAAAGTTATTGAAAACTCACCGTGCTGCTATTGGATATACTCTGGATGATCTTAAGGGCATTAGTCCCACTTTATGCCAACATAAGATAAAATTGGAAGAGAACACTAAACCGGTTATTGATCATCAGCGACGGTTAAATCCTAAAATGAAAGAAGTGGTAAGGAAGGAAATAGTAAAGCTTCTCGAGGCAGGTATTATCTATCCAGTTGCTGATAGCCAGTGGGTAAGTCCTGTCCATTGTGTCCCTAAGAAGGGAGGTATGACTGTTGTTCCTAATGATAAAGATGAATTTATTCTGCAAAGAATTGTTACAGATTATAGGATGGTAATAGATTTTCGCAAATTAAATAAAGCCACTAAGAAAGATCATTACCCTTTGCCTTTTATTGATCAAATGCTAGAAAGGTTATCCAAACATACTCATTTTTGCTTTCTAGATGGTTATTCTGGTTTCTCTCAAATACCCGTGTCAAAAGGGGATCAAGAAAAGACCACTTTTACCTGTCTTTTCTGTACCTTTGCTTATAGACGTATGCCTTTTGGTTTAAGGAATGCACCTGCTACCTTTCAAAGATGCATGATGGATATATTCTCTGATTTTTGTGAAAATATTGTTGAGGTTTTCATGGATGATTTTTTCGTTTATAGAACTTCTTTTGATGATTGCTTGAGCAACCATAATCGAGTTTTGCAGAGATGTGAAGACACTAATCTCGTCCTGAATTGGGAAAAGTGCCACTTTATGGTTAATGAAGGCATTGTCTTGGGACATAAAATTTCTGAAAGAGGTATTGAAGTTGACAAGGCTAAGGTTGATGCTATTGAAAAGATGTCGTGTCCCAAGGACATCAAAGGTATACGAAGTTTCCTTGCTCATGTCGGGTTATATAGGAGGTTCATTCAGGATTTCTCCAAAATCTCCAGGGCTCTAACTAATCTTTTACAAAAAGATATTCCTTTTATTTTTGATGATGATTGTCTAGAAGCATTTGAAATACTTAAGAAAGCATTGATCTCCGCACCTATTGTCCAGCCTCCTGACTGGAGTTTACCCTTTGAGATTATGTGCGATGCTAGTGATTATGTTGTAGGTGTTGTTCTAGGACAAAGAGTTGATAAGAAATTGAATGTTATCCAATATGCTAGTAAAACTCTAGATAGTGCCCACAGAAATTATGCTACTACTGAGAAAGAATTTTTAGCAGTTGTATTCGCTTGTGATAAGTTTAGACCTTATATTGTTGATTCTAATGTAAATATTCACACTCATCATGCTGCTATCAAATACCTTATGGAAAAGAAAGATAATAAACCTAGACTTATTAGATGGGTTCTCTTGCTGCAAGAATTTGACTTGCATATTATTGATAGAAAGGGAGCCGAGAACCCCGTGGCAGATAACTTGTCTAGGCTAGCGAATATATTTGATGACCCACAACCTATTGATGATAGCTTTCCTGATGAACAATTAGCTCTCATAAATACTTCTCGTACTACTCCATGGTATGCTGATTATCCTAATTACATTGTTGCTAAGTTTATACCTCCTAGCTTCACATACCAGCAAAAGAAAAAGTTCTTCTATGATTTGAGACATTACTTCTGGGATGACCCACATCTCTATAAAGAAGGAGTAGATGGTATTATTAGACGTTGTGTACCTGCGCATGAACAGGAACAAATCCTACGCAAGTGCCACTCCGAAGCTTATGGAGGACACCATGCTGGAGATAGAACTGCACATAAGGTATTGCAATCTGGTTTTTATTGGCCTACTCTCTTTAAGGATGCTCGTAAGTTTGTCTTATCTTGTGACGAATGTCAAAGAATTAGTAATATTAGTAGACGTCAAGAAATGCATATGAATTATTCACTTGTTATTGAACCATTTGATGTTTGGGGCTTTGATTATGTGGGACCGTTTCCTTCCTCTAATGGGTATACACATATTTTAGTTGTTGTTGATTACGTTACTAAGTGGGTAGAACCTATTCCAACTCGTAGTGCTGATCACAACACCTCTATTAAGATGCTTAAAGAAGTTATTTTCCCGAGGTTTGGAGTCCCTAGATACTTAATGACTGATGGTGGTTCACACTTTATTCATGGTGCTTTCCGTAAAATGCTTGCTAAGTATGATGTTAACCATAGAATTGCATCCCCTTATCACCCACAGACTAGTGGTCAAGTAGAAATAAGTAATAGAGAGATGAAATTAATTTTGCAAAAGACAGTTAATAGGTCTAGAAAGAATTAGTCCAAGAAACTAGATGATGCATTATGGGCCTATAGAACTGCATACAAAAATCCTATGGGTATGTCTCCATATAAGATGGTTTATGGAAAAGCATGTCACTTACCTCTTGAGCTAGAACATAAGGCATATTGGGCTATTAAAGAGCTCAATTATGATTTCAAACTTGCCGGTGAGAAGAGGTTTTTTGACATTAGCTCTCTTGATGAATGGAGAATCCATGCCTATGAGAATGCCAAGCTGTTTAAAGAATAAGTTAAAAGATGGCATGACAAAAGGATACAAAAGCGTGAGTTTAACGTAGGTGATTATGTCTTGCTATACAAATCTCGTTTAAGATTTTTTGCAGGAAAGCTTCTCTCGAAATGGGAAGGCACTTATGTTATCGAGGATGTCTATCGTTCTGGTGCCATAAAAATCGACAACTTCGAAGGCACAAGCTGGTGAACGGTCAAAGAATCAAACATTATATCTCAGGTAATCCTATAAATGTTGAAACCAATGTTATTGAAACCCTAACCCCAGAGAAATACATAAGGGACACTTTCCAGAACGATTCAGACACCGAAAAGGAAGATGTATGTGGTACGGTAAGTAAACCGACTCCAAAACAGCTCTAAAGGCAAATTTTCACCGTTTTGGAATATTTAGAAAAATAAATGGCAGTCCGGAAGAGACACGAGCCATCCACGAGGGTGGAGGGCGCGCCCCCTGCCTCGTGGGCACCTCGTGTGCCTCCCGGACTCCGATTTCTTATAGGTTACTCCTTTTGGTCGGTAAAAAATCATTATATATTCTCCCGAAGGTTTTGACCGCCGTATCACGCAAAAATCCTCTGTTCTTGTTTTGAGCTATTTCCTGCTAGGGTTGACGAGGCCAAGCATCATGTCGTCTTCCACCTCCAACAATGAGGGCAACGATGCTTGGCTAATGAAGATAGATCTGAAGAGGGAAGGACCCAAGGAGATCAACAAGGAGAATAGGATCAAGAAGGCGGTGGAAGATCAGGCTCCGACAATAGGAGAAGAAGACGTCCATCAACCCCTTCCAAACCTTTTTACTTAAACTGAGATTGAAGCTTTCAAGATGATTGAGTTAGCTCAAATTCAAAACAAGTATCTCACAAATGAAAATATTTTGTTGAAGGAGCATATAGCTGCACTCAAAGGTATTATCTGCAAGTTGGAGGATCTCCTACGCTCGATGTATGATGATCCGGCGTCACTACTTTCAACTCCATCATCACCACCCCCGAAGAAGGAGACATAATCATATGAGTATGGGCACTCCCCTTGGCAACTGCCAAGCTTGGGGGAGCTGCCCCGGTATCGTATCATCATCACACTCCAATCTTTACCGTTTTTCTTAGGTTCGATCCTTTTGGTAGTATCTTGATCTAGTAGAATAAAGTTAGCATGATCTAGTTGTGAGCTTTTGCTTTATGATCTTTACCCTTTGTAATTGAGTCCGTGAGCTATATAATAAAGATTAGTGTTGAGTCAAGGGCTTGATTTCCTCACCTTGGTCATGATAGAATAAAAGAAAATATAAAAAGTATCAAAAATATCATGTTGATCTTATGGGAAGTAGTGACTTCACATATAAAGAGTATGATGAATAAAAGTTGTTGAGAGTTGACAAACATAGTTTTGGTCATCGTTGCAATTAATAGGAAGTAATAAAGAAAGAGAGGTTTCACATACAAATATACTATCTTGGACATCTTTTATGATTGTGAGCACTCATTAAAATATGACATGCTAAAGAGTTGATGTTGGACAAGGAAGAAAACATAATGGGTTATGTTTTCTTATATCTAGAATAAAGTATATTGTCAGGGATCATCCAACGTGTTGAGCTTGCCTTTCCCCCTCATGCTAGCAAAAACTCCTTGCACCAAGTAGAGATACTACTTGTGCTTCCATACATCCTTAAACCCAGTTTTTCCATGAGAGTCCACCATACCTACCTATGGATTGAGTAAGATCCTTCAAGTAAGTTGTCATGTTGCAAACTCGCTAAAATATGTATGATTTACTAGTGTGGAGGAAATAAGCTTTATACGATCTTGTGATATGGAAGTAATAAAAGTGACGCACTGCATAATAAGGGTCCTTATCACAAGTAGTAATATAAAGTGACATTCTTTTGTGCTAAGACTTTATGCATCCAACCATAAAAGCACATGACAACCTCTGCTTCCCTCTGCGAAGGGCCTATCTTTTATCTCTGCCTGATAAGAGTCGAGGTCAAAATCACCTTTCCTTTTTACATTTTGTCCTTTGGCAAGCACACTGTGTTGGAAAGATCCTGACATATATACCCAATTGGATGTAAGTTATCATGGTCTATTACTCTTGACATTACCCTTGAGGTAAAAGGTTGGGAGGAAACGCCATAAGCCCCTATCTTTCTCCGTGTCCGATTAAAACCCCATAACCATAAGTATTGCGTGAGTGTGAGCAATTGTGAAAGACTATATGATAGTTGAGTATGTAGGCTTGCCGAAAAGCTCTTATGTTGACTCGTTCCAATGTTACGATAAATTGCAATTGCTTCAATGACCGAGATCATAGTTTGTTGGTTTTCAATGAAGTTTCTGATTCATACTTGACATTGTGAATGAATTGTTACTTTAGCATAAGAATCATATGACAATATATATGTTTGCTGTTATAAGAATAATCATGATGCCCTCATGTCCGCATTTTATTTTTATCGACACCTCTATCTCTAAACATGTGGACATATTTTTCGATATCGGCTTTCGCTTGAGGACAAGCGAGGTCTAAGCTTGGGGGAGTTGATACGTCCATTTTGCATCATGCTTTTATGTTGATATTTATTGCACTATGGGTTGTTATTACACGTTATGTCACAATACTTATGCCTTTTCTCCCTTATTTTACAAGGTTTACATGAAGAGGGAGAATGCCGGCAGCTGGAATTCTGGGCTGGAAAAGAAGCAAACTCTGGAAACCTATTCTGCACAACTCAAAAAGCTCCAAAACTCCACGAGACAATGTTTCAGAAAATATAAAAAATATCCGGCGAAAGAGAATCACTAGGGGGGCCACCACCTGTCCACGAGGGTGGGGGGCGCGCCCGCCCTCTCTAGGCGCGCCCCCTGTCTCATGGGCCACCAGATGGCCCCCCAATGCTCATCTTCTCCTATATGAGGTGTTTTGACCTGGAAAAAATCAGAAGGAGGCTTTCGGGACCAGACGCCGCCGTCTCAAGGCGGAACCTTGGCGGAAACCAATCCAGGGCTCCGGTAGAGCTGTTCTGCCGGGGATACGTCCCTCCGGGAGGGGGAAATCATCACCGCCGTCATCACCAACAACTATACCATCTTGGGGAGGGTTATCTTCATCAACATCTTCACCAGCACCATCTCCTCTCAAACCCTAGTTCATCTCTTGTATCCAATCTTTGTACCCAAACCTCAGATTGGTACATGTGGGTTGCTAGTAGTGTTGATTACTCCTTGTAGTTGATGGTAGTTCGTTTATTTGGTGGAAGATCATATGTTTAGATCCATTATGCATATTAATACCCCTCTGATCATGAAAAATATTATGTCTTGTGAGTAGTTAGTTTTGTTCCTGAGGACATGGGAGAAGTCTTGCTATAAGTAGTCATGTGAATTTGGTATTCGTTCGATATTTTGATGAGATGTATGTTGTCTCTCCTCTAGTGGTGTCATGTGAACGTCAACTACATGACACTTCACCATTATTTGGGCCTAGAGGAAGGCATTGGGAAGTAATAAGTAGATGATGGGTTGCTAGAGTGACAGAAGATTAAACCCTAGTTTATGCATTGCTTCGTAAGGGGTTGATTTGGATCCACTTGTTTCATGCTATGGTTAGGTTTACCTTAATACTTCTTTTGTAGTTGCGGATGCTTGCATTAGAGGTTAATCATTAGTGGGAGGCTTGTCCAATTAAGTACATCACCCAAGCACCGGTCCACGCACATACCAAATTATCAAAGTACCGAACGCGAATAAGATGATCGTGATGAAAACTAGATTGACGATAAATCCCATGTGTCCTCGGGAGCGCTTTCCTCCATATAAGAGTTTGTCTAGGCTCGTCCTTTGCTACAAAAAGGACAAGCCATCTTGATGCACCTTATTTAATTTTACCTTTTGTTACTTGCTACCAATTACCTTATCACAAAACTATCTGTTACCTATAATTTCAGTGCTTGCAGAAAATACCTTACTGAATACTGCCTATCATTTCCTTCTCCTCCTCGTTGGGTTCGACACTCTTACTTATCGAAAGGACTACGATAGATCCCCTACACTTGTGGGTTATCATGGAGCTGGCCGCGACTAGGGTTTGTGGATGATGACGATGGAGAGGTTCTGGCTTCCGTGCTCCGTGCTCGTCTCTCTGTTCACATTTCGACGGGGTCCCTTTAACAAAAGTTATTGGGTTGGATGATCTGTCTCGAAATCCACGTCATACAGGTGCTCATACAAGCGCTCGCGCCCGTATGGAACACTATCTTTTATTCTCTTTCTACACAGACGTCTGCTGGTGATTCCTTCCTCCTCCATTCTTCTTCCATTCTATTTCCACACATGATTTCTTCCTTTTTAGCCCATTTCTTGTGGAAACACATCAAAGAGAGGATTTGTGGAATCCTTTGCATTCATTAGTCATTAGTACCAGTATCGGAGTGAATATATCTTTTAATTGAAATATCTCGGTTTAAACAAAGGTGAAATGAGTGTAAAAATATCACTCATCAATGATGATGGAGATTAAAGGACCTAAACTAAGAAGATATCCCAAGGTTCTTCGGATCTCCTCTTATTCTATTCTGGCTATGGTGGTTGTGGTTAGGATTCTCTTTTCCGATGGGTTCCTTCACGAAAGTGTCTTGTATATACGTGGTGGAGTTGTTGGCACTCGATTCGAGCATTCATATGAGAGTTTGTGGTCATATAGAATGCAATATTTTGATCTGATGTGCCTGGTGGATTGGGTTTCTTCATGGAAGTTGCCGCAATTGGCTTGATTTGCAGTAATCCTCCCAGGTTTCCTTCCATATATGATATTTTCTGTCAAACATTAGAAAAATTGATTTTCTTCTCTTTCACGTGATTAGCGTTAGAAATATCCGAGAAGTGACAAAGATCCGATGAAAACAAAATAAGAATCACTTGAAAAATATCACAAATTCTCGAGCCATCAGGTACTTAGAAAAATAAACCAATTTTCCTTAAGCACCTATGCTTATTTGTATAGGGTGGACGTTTAACGAAGAACCACTCAGTGGACGTTAATTAAGCACCACTGCTATGGAGATAAGCACTCGGGCTAGAGAAAATTTTGATTTATTGTACTAAGCACCTCCCCTAAGCATCTTGCATTGTACAATGCCTTATAGAGCATAAACGACAAATGTCGCGCCAACAGTTGACCTTGACGTAAAATTTGCTTTGAATATTTTAGGCTGCCTAAAAACTAGCACCAACTAATGAAAATATATTGCACTTGGGTTGCTGCCGCAAAACCAGTGAGCAGCGCGAGAAGCCCAATTTACCATTTGAATGTTTCCTGCGTGTGACCGCACCTCGCCGCCGACCAATGTCGGTCGCGATTTCTGCCATGTACGCCACGGTAGCTGGTCATCCGCTCACCCCTAACTCCGTCGGGATCCCGCCATTCAAGAAGGCCACCGGAGCCCTAGTGCCTTGTCAATTTGGGATCCGATGGCGCACAAATTCAGGTCCAATTTGGCTAGTTGTCGGAGCATCGCTGCTTGTAATGGTCGTCGTAGCTCGTCCGTGTCCTATGGAGCTGGATTAGTGGCCGTTGGCTACTTCGGATGACGTCGCTGATTTTCTACTGGAAACTCGACCTACCAGCGTCACAACGCCCTTGCCTAGGATTTTTCGCTCCGACGTTGATATATCTGGGCTCCGGTGAGTAGCCGACAAGTTTGCTCCTCCTCGCCCACAACATGTTGGATGAAATTTCTAGAAGGTAAATAATTTTCCTTCTTCCTTTTTTATGTTGAGCATGTAGAAGTAGTTGGATGGAGATGGTTGTATTGTAGGTGAGTGATGACCCACAAGTGTAGGGGGTCTATAGTAGTCCTTTGAATAAGAAAGAGTGTCGAACCCAACGATGAGCAAAAGGAAATGACAAGCGGTTTTCAGTAAGGTTTTCTCTGCAAGTACTGAAATTATCGATAACGGATAGTTGTGTGATAGTATAATTTATAACGGGTAACAAGTAACAAAAGTAAACAAGGTGCAGCAAGGTGTCCCAATCCTTTTTGTAGCAAAGGACAAGCTTGGACGTATTCTTATATAAAGCAAAGCGCTCCCAAGGACACATGGGAATTATTCTCAAGTTAGTTTCCATCACGCTCATATGATTCACGTTCAGTACTTTGATAATTTGATATGTGGATGGACCGATGCTTGGGTGTTGTCCTTCCTTGGACAAACATCCCACTTATGATTAACCACTCTCGCAAGCATCCACAACTACGAAAGAAGTATTAAGATAAATCTAACCACAACATCAAACATAGGGATCCAAATCAGCCCCTTACGAAGCAACGCATAAACTAGGGTTTAAGCTTTTGTCACTCTATCAACCCATCATCTACTTATTACTTCCCAATGCCTTCCCTAGGCCCAAATAATGGTGAAGTGTCATGTAGTCGACATTCACATAACACCACTAGAGGAAAGACAACATACATCTCATCAAAATATCGAAAGAATCCCAAATTCACATGATTACTTATAACAAGACTTCTACCATGTCCTCAGGAACAGAAGTAACTACTCATAAAGCATGTTCATGTTCATGATCAGAGGGGTTTTGAATAGCATTAAGGATCTGAACATATGATCTTCCACCGAATAAACCAACTAGCATCAACTACAAGGAGTAATCAACACTACTAGCAACCCACATGTACCAATCTGAGGTTTTGAGACAAAGATCGGATACAAGAGATGAACTAGGGTTTGAGAGGAGATGGTGCTGGTGAAGATGTTGATGGAGATTGACCCTCTCTCGATGAGAGGATCATTGGTGATGACGATGCTTCGATTTCCCCCTCCCGGAGGGAAGTATCCCCGGCAGAACAACCCTGCCCGAGCTCTAGATGGGTTTCGCCCAGGTTCTGCCTCGAGACGGCGGCGCTTCGTCCCAAAAACCTCCTTATGATTTTTTTCCAGGTCAAAACACATCGTATAGCAGAAGATGGACATCGAGGGACTGCTAGGGGGCCCACAAGGTAGGGGGCACGCCCCCACCCTTGTGGATGGCAGGTGGCCCCCCTCTGGTGCTTCTTTCGCCTAATATTTTTTATATATTCCAAAAATATTCTGTGTGAAATTTTAGGGAATAGGTATCTCATATTTGCTCCTTTTCTAGTACAGAATTCCAGTTGCCGGCATTCCCCCTCTTCATGTAAACCTTGTAAAATAAGAGAGAAAAGGCATAAGTATTGTGACATATTGTGTAATAATAGCCCATAATGCAATAAATATCAATATAAAAGCATGACGCAAAATGGACGTATCAACTCCCCCAAGCTTAGACCTCGCTTGTCCTGAAGCGAAAAGCCGATATCTAAAAATATGTCCACATGTTTAGAGATAGAGGCGTCGATAAAAATACAATACAGACATGAGGGCATCATGATTATCTTTAGGAAAACAACACAACTTGTCATATGGGTTCTTATGTTAGAGTAACAATTCATTCACAATGTAAAGTATGAATCAAAAACTTTATTGATAGGCAACAAACTATGATCCCGGTCATTGAAGCAATTGCAATTTCTCATATCGGAAAGAGTCAAATATAAGAGCTTTTCTGCAAGTCCACATACTCAACTATCATTTAGTCTTTCACAATTGCTAACACTCACGCGATACTAATGAGTTCAAATCTTCAGTCGAACACAGAGAAAGATAGGGGCTTATAGTTTCGCCTCCCAACGATTTACCTCAAGGGTAATGTCAACAATAATGGTTCATGGCTCTCTACATCCACATGGGTATATATATCTAGATCTAGCTCCAACATATTGTTCTTGCCAAAAGATAAAAGTAAAAAGGAAAGGTGATGATCCCAATGACTCTTGTATAAGGATATGAGATAAAAATAAAAGATAGGCCCTTCGCAGAGGGAAGAGGTTGTCAAGCGCTTTTAGGGTTGGATGCACACAATCTTAATGCAAAAGAACGTCACTTTATATTGCCACTTGTGATAATGGACCTTTATTATGCAGTCCGTCGCTTTTATTTCTTCCACTTCCACATCACAAGCTCGTATAAAGCATATTTTCTTCACATTAATAGTTCATACATATTTAGAGAGCAATTTTTATTGCTTGCACCGATGACAACTTACTTGAAGGATTTACTCAACCCATAAGTAGGTACGGTGGACTCTCATGGCAAAACTGGTTTAAGGGATGTTTGGAAGCACAAGTAGTATCTCTACTTGGTGCAAAGAATTTTGGCTTGCATGAGAGGGAAAGGCAAGCTCAAAATGTTGGAGGATGTATAATAATATAACTTCTGCTGGGATGTAAGAAGACATAACCCATTATGTTGTCTTCCTTATCCAACTTCAACTTTTTAGCATGTCATATTTTAATGAGTGCTCACAGTTATAAAAGATGTCCAAGATAGTATATTTATATGTGAAAGCTCTCTTTCTTTATTACTTCCTATTAATTGCATCAATGACCAAAACTAAGTTTGTCAACTCTCAACAACTTTTATTCTCCATAGTTTTTATATGTGAGGTCATTACTTCACATAAGATCAACATATGATCTTTATTTATTTCTTTTTATTATTTCTATCATTTATTCCCTTAAGATCATAGCAACATAGCAAAGACCTCAACTCAAAACTACTCTTTACTATATATCTCACGGACTTGATTACATAGATAGGGATAAAAGCAAAACTCGAAGCTAAATCATACTAAAAACTTTATTCTAATAGATCAAGATATAACCAAAATGATCGAATTAAGAAAAGCGGCAAAAATAAAGGTGTGATGGTGATACAATACCGGGGCACCTCCCCCAAGCTTGGCAGTTGCCAAGGGGAGTGCACATACCCATGTATTTATGTTTTCTTCTTCGGAGGTGGTGTTGATGAAGCGGGCTTGTCATTTTCCCTCATCTTACGCTTAAGGATGGAATTTTCCTTCTTCAGCTCACCGATCTCCTGTTCCAGTGTTAATACCCTCCTGCATAATTCTTGCTTGTTCTCGTGCAAAAGACTAAAAGGGGTAAACTCGATCTTTGGTTTCTTTGCTTTATTCAGAAGACTTGACCTTTTGAACTCCACGTGCATGTCCCCGAGTTGGGGTAGTGGAACTTCCTCCTCATCGGAACTTGGCTCTTCCTTTCCTTTTGAATCATAGTCTTCTTCTTCCTCCATTGTCCAACCATAATGCTCCAAATCCCCATATACCTTGGGGTCTATGATATAATCAGCTACATAGCTCTCTCCCTCCGAATCTTGGGACGACATCTTGCTCTAAATCTACTGCAGAAACAACTCAAAAATGAAAACATAGGATTATGTCGAGGTACCGGGGTCAAAACCTTCGGGAGATTATATAATGAATTTTTACTGATAGAAATACGTATCATGCAAGAAAACAGAGTCTGGGAGGCACACAGGGTGGCCACAAGGTAGGGGGCATGCCTAGGGGGTAGGGCGCGCCCTCCACCCTTGTGGCTGCCCCGTGTCTCTTCCAGACTAGTTTTAATTTTCCTAAATTTTTAAATATTCCAAAACGGAGAAGAATTGTTGTTTGGAATGTTTTGGAGTGAGTTTACTTACCGTACCAGATACCTATTCCTTTTCGGAGTCTGAAACATTCTGGAAAGTGTCCTGTATGTAATCCTTTGGTTCCACGGTGTCAAGTATATTGGTCTCAACATTCAAGGGAGTACCTGAGATATAGTGTTTGATTCTTTGTTTGTTTACCACTTTCGGGTTTGTGCCTTCGGCGTTGTTGATTTTGATGGCAGCGGAGCGATAAATCTCCTCGATAATGTAAGGGCCTTCCCATTTAAAGAGAAGCTTTCCTGCAAAAAAATTAAATGAGCGTTGTATATCAAAACATGATCACCTACATTAACACGCTTTTGTATCTGTTTGTCATGCCATCATTTAACTTTTCTTTAAACAACTTGGCATTCTCATAGGCTTGGGTTCTCCAATCATCAAGTGAGCTAATGTCAAATAACCTCTTCTCACCGGCAAGTTTGAAATCATAATTGATCTCTTTAATAGCCCAATATGCCTTATGTTCTAATTCAAGAGGTAGGTGACATGCTTTTCCCTAAACCATTTTGTACGGAGACATACCCATAGGGTTTTTATAAGCAGTTCTATAAGCCCATAATGCATCATCAAGTTTCTTAGACCAGTTCTTTCTATATCTATTAACAATCTTTTGCAAAATCAATTTAATCTCTATATTTATCAATTCTACTTGACCACTAGACTGAGGACGATATGGAGATGCAATTCTATGGTTAAAATCATATTTAGCAGCCATCTTACGGAAAGCACCATGAATAAAATGTGAACCACCACCAGTCATTAAATATCTAGGGACGCCAAACCTCGGAAAAATTACTTCTTTAAGCATCTTAATAGAGGTGTTATGATCAGCACTACTAGTTGGAATAGCTTCTGCCCACTTAGTAACGTAATCAACAACAACTAACATATGTGTATAACCGTTAGAGGCAGGAAAAGGTCCCATATAATCAAAGCCCCAAACATCAAATGTTCAATAACAAGTGAATAGTTCATAGGCATTTCCTGACGTCTACTAATATTACCAATTCTCTGACATTCATCACAAGACAAGACAAACTTACGAGCATCTTTGAAGAGAGTAGGCCAATAAAAACCAGATTGTGATACCTCATGTGCAGTTCTATCTCCAGCGTGGTGTCCTGCATAGGCCTCAGAGTGACACTTGCGTAGGATATGTTCCTGTTAATGCTCAGGTACACAACGTCTAATAACACCATCTACTCCTTCTTTATAATGGTCTGGGTCATCCCAAAAGTAATGTCTTAAATCATAGAAAAACTTTTTCTTTTGTTGGTATGTGAAGCTAGGTGGTATAAATTTAGCAATAATGTAATTAGCATAATTAGCATACCAGGGAGAATTACGAGAAGCATTTACGATAGCTAATTGGTCAGGAAAGCTATCATCAATAGGTGGTCGGTCATCAAGAACATTTTCTAACGTAGACAAGTTATCTGCAACGGGGTTCTCGGCTCCCTTTCTATCAATAATATGCAAATCAAATTCTTGTAGCAAGAGAACCCATCTAATAAGTCTAGGTTTCGCATCTTTATTTTCCATAAGATATTTAATAGCAGCATGATCAATGTGAACATTTACTTTGGTATCAACAATATAAGATCCGAACTTATCACAAGCAAAAACAACTGCTAAAAATTCTTTTTCAGTAGTAGCATAATTTCTCTGGGCACTGTCTAGAGTTTTACTAGCATAATGAATAACATTCATTTTTTCATCAACTCTTTGTCCTAGAATAGCACCAACAGCATAATCACTCGCATCACACATAATTTCAAAGGGTAAATTCCAATTAGGTGGTTGAACAATAGGTGCAGAAATCAAGGCTTTCTTAAGTATTTTAAATGCTTCTACACAATCATCATCAAAAACAAAAGGAACATCTTTTTGCAAGAGATTAGTGAGTGGTCTAGAAATTTTAGAGAAGTCTTTAATAAATCTCCTATAGAAACCAGTATGACCAAGAAAACTTCTAATACCTTTGATATCTTTAGGGCACGACATCTTTTCAATAGAATATACTTTAGCTTTATCAACTTCAATACCTTTTTTAGAAATCTTATGCCCCAAGACAATACCTTCATTAACCATAAAATGGCACTTCTCCCAATTCAATACAAGATTAGTTTCTTCGCATCTCTGCAAAACTCGATCAAGGTTGTTTAAGCAATCATCAAAAGAAGTTCCATAAACAGAGAAATCATCCATGAAAACCTCAACAATGTTTTCACAAAATTCAGAGAATATAGCAGTCATACATCTTTGAAAGGTAGCAGGCTCATTTCATAAACCAAAAGGCATACGTCTATAAGCAAAAGTACCGAAAGGGCAAGTAAAAGTAGTCTTTTCTTGATCCTCTTTTGACACGGGTATTTGAGAGAAACCAGAATAACCATCTAGAAAGCAAAAATGTGTATGTTTGGATAGTATTTCTAGCATTTGATCAATAAAAGGTAGAGGGTAATGATCTTTCTTAGTAGCTTTATTCAATTTGTGAAAATCAATTACCATTCTATAACCTGTAACAATTGTTTGCGAGATCAATTCATCTTTATCATTAGGAACAATAGTAATGCCTCCCTTCTTAGGGACACAATGAACATGACTTACCCATTGACTATCAGCAATAGGATAAATAATACCTGCCTCCAGAAGCTTTAGTATTTAATTTCTTACCACCTCTTTCATCTTTGGAATTAATCGTCATTGGTGATCAACTGGTTTAGTATCTTGCTCCAGCATAATTTTGTGTTGGCATAAAGTGGGACTAATGCCCTTAATATCATCAAGAGTATACCAATAGCAGCACGGTGCTTCTTCAGAGTTTTCAATAGTTTCTTTTCTTCATGTTCTGAAAGGTTAGAACTAATAATAATAGGATATATCTTCTTTTCGTCAAGATAAGCATATTTCAAAGTATCGGGTAACAGTTTAAGCTCAAACACAGGATCACCCTTAGGTGGAGGAGGATCCCCAAGGAATTCAACAGGTAAATTGTTTTTCACAATAGGCCCTTGTTTAAAGAATATTTCATCGATTTCCCTTCTTTCATTCATAAACATACCATTCTCATGGTCTAGCATATATTCTTCTAAAGGTTTAGTAGGAGGCACGGCAATAGAAGCAAGACCAATAATGTCATCTTTACTAGGCAATTCTTTATCACGGGATTTTCTATGAAATTTAGAGAAATTAAAATCATGAGACATATCCCCTAGTCCAATAACAATAATATTTTTCTCGCAGTCTATCCTAGCATCAACAGTGTTTAAGAAAGGTCTACCAAATATAATGGGACAAAAATTATCTTGTGGGGAACCAAGAACAAGAAAATCAGTAGGATATTTTATTTTCCCACACAAGACTTCAACATCTCTAACAATCCCAATTGGTGATATAGTATCTCTATTAGCAAGCTTGATAGTAACACCAATTTCTTCTAACTCAACAGGTACAATTTCATTCATAATTTCTTCATATAAGGTAAAAGGAATTGCACTCAAACTAGCACCCACATCACATAAGCCATGATAACAATGATCTCATTAACCATAACAATATTAGCTTCAAGCTTAATTTGTTTAGGTGGTCTAGGTGCTATAATATTACTTTTATTAACAACAGTTGAAGCTTTAGCATGATCCTTTATTCTAACAGGAAAAGGTGGTTTCTCAATATAAGCAGTAGAATAACAGGATCAACATTATAAGTAATAGTTTCTTCTTCAACTTTAATTGGTTCGACTACTGGAACTTCAATGGGAGGCTGATATTTAAACCACTTCTCCTTAGGGAGATCAACATGAGTAGCAAACACTAGTACGCGTCGGTGCTATACAAATGGTTTTAAACCCCTTTCCGCGACGATATTTGGAACCGTCGCCAAGGGTCCTTCCCACACGACCCAGAAAGCGTCGGGGATAGGGCCCCTACAGTACTCCTACTCGTTTATGCTCGCATTGCCATCGCAGTCGGTATTCTGTGGTGCTATGTTTACGATGCCCGGCCCATCACACACGGTTCCCTATTGTAGAACGTGTATGATGCGCGGCCCATCACAAACGGTTCACCATTAACAAGATTAGATAATCGTCGTACGAGTGTCGGACATGATTACGAAATGTCGGACAATCGTAACATCGTCGTACACGACAACTATCGCACACGCTATTTTGTGGTGCAACGTTTACAATGCATACTTCATCAGAAACATTTCATGGTTGTGAATCGTGATCGATAAGGCAACTAACACAAATGTTTAGCTTGCCCGCACCGTTTGTGATATTGTCTGACATCGCACACGCTTTGCAAACGGCAACTGTGTGCATGCTTGCACACGTTTCCTCTCTGTGAACCGTCTCGGATTATGGTGCATATCGCAAACATTTGTGTTTTACCAACCGTGTGTGCCGTAAAACCTAGAGAGCATAAATTCACCATAATTTAATTGCCGCTTTTCCAAATTGTACCGGATTTGGATTTTAATTTGAATGTATGATATAGCTTTATTCATATCCATCAGGTTCAAACAACCAATGCATTATTCGATTCATAGGTACATATGTTCAAGAATTACATAAGAACTAAATAAATAATGATGAACCACAGTTGTATATTTATACTATTAAAGACGGTAAAGAAAGAGGCCAAATATATTCTGGTTGCTAAACAAGGTGAAGCGGAATGCCCATATTGTGCCCTCGTCCATGCAGAAGGCACGCACGACTCTAGTCCAACCCCTTGTGATGGCCGACCGCCAATCCTTCACGGTCTTCAGGAAAAAATCTACGTAATCATCGTGTTCTGGTAGAAATACTTTAACCTTTGCATGCCCACCAATCATGTAGTTTGAGAGGTAATATTGAGTAAACTGCTTTGGCAACCACTGCAAAGGAAAAAGATTCAGACATTGTCATCTAACACAACTCATTATGGGCAGTAAAAAGAAGGCTGCAGAGTTCTTACTTACCACCCCGCTCGTTGTTGTCTTGGATAAAGTGTAAACAAATAGTTTAATTGCCATCTTTGGACCCATTTTACTAACAATCTTTATCAGCTTCCTCACTTGATGCTGGTTCGTCGATATCTCATTGCCCCATACGCAGAAAGGGTCGAAACACGGATCTTTACCAATGACATATGTACCTAAAAGCACCAAGTTAAAATTAGAAGATAAACAACAATTGCACAATGATGTAGTATGCCACTCTTTTATAATATGTCTATATACAGCTGTATGTGCTAGTCCATTTGAAATCTCTAAAAAGACAAATATTTAGGAATGGAGGGAGTATCTTATAACATCCAATATACTCACATATTAGATGAATTAACATCTTATATTATGGGCCGGAAGGAGTCTAGTTCATTCTTACAAATTATCGGTTGATTAACTGCTCGTGTATCCATGGGTTACAGTTAGTTTGAGCTAGTTCGGGCTCAAATAGCCCTAAAGTATATCACATGATGGATGTGTTGCTGTTGTTGTTGCTGCTGCTCTTCTACGTATATCGAAACATCATTAGAACATTAATGTAACACTCTTCCTTGTTGCTATGTAGCCTAGGATTGCATATTTAGACATTAAGTACAGTGCATGTTGCTATGTAGCCTCATATATATTACATATGGCCCTAGTTAACCTAACAAAAAATGGGTTGCAGATATACTCAGTTAAAAGTTCGATTCACTGATTAGTCCCTTATCAGCCGCTAGCCTATATGGTACCAACTATCGATATCCTGAACAGTGAGCAGATATAAGCCATGGGATGAAACTAACCTCGATGGAAAACAGCAGTCGTTCCCAAAATTGTCCTGTGTAGGTACATCGAGAAGCATGTTAAGCACAACAGGCTAAACATCAACCAAAATTATACATGGCGGACAAAATAATCTCCAAAAGATAGCTTCAGTGTGCAGGGTTAAGTACGCTAGTAAAGCAAAACAAGTGGAAAGGTGTGCTAACTGCAACAGGCCTAACATTTAAGAACAAGCAAACATAGTCATTCAAACTGGTATTGTGCCGGTCTAGTACACTGGTTATGGTTAAACAAAAATGGAAAGGTGTGTTAACTACAAGATATATCAACCAAATGTAGTCATTCATAGTGGTATTGTTGAAACTGGTACTGATGAAGTTGAACTGCACAGTTCATACTTGCACATATAGAACATCACGTTGTGAATAACTGGAATAAACAAGGCATACAATGAACAACCAAAGATAGCATTTGAAACTGAACATATACTAACTACAAACAACCAAACAATCAAAAAACTTTAAAAGAGGCATATGCTAGCTATAACAGGCTTAACAGCAAGCAAATATATGCATTCCTATCGGTATGTTTAAAACTGGATTGATGAAATGTGCTGCACAGTAAATAATTGCACATATAGAGCATCACATTGTGAACAACTGAAGTAAACAAGGCATACTGCAAACAACCAGATATAGCAATTAAAAGTGGACATATTCTCACTACACTACAAAAGGGACTCGACAAAACAAATCATGGGTTTCCCCCTGTGAAGACGCACGTCAAAACAAACATGGGTTTCCTCACTTGTCACAGATGGGCTCGTTCCTGTGGGAAGAGCACGGACCCTGGATGCGCTCCATGTTGTCGCAGATGGGCTCCTTCCCCTTGGAAGAGCACGGCTATAGGGTGCCCTCCCTGATGTCGCAGACGAGCGCTTTCCCCTCGGAAGAGCAGACAGGCTCTTTCGCCTTGGAAGATCCGGAGAGGGTGCCCTCCTCGTGGTCGCCGTAGATGAGGTTTGACTTGGAAGCTGTGGATCTCAAGCCAGCGTCACAGAATGTGTCCTTCAGAAATGATAAAAGGGGATCGATGGTGATGTAGAATGGCAAATTGTTGACAGCGAGCCAAAGGGGATCAGCGGCATGGCCATGGATGAGATCGACAGCGGTTGAACCAGAGGGGTTGGGGGTGGGCCACTTAACCTGTGACACAGCCCGCCTCAGGCCGTCGCTGTCGATGACCTCGATGTCGTAACCGGCGACCGAGACATGCCCACATACTCTAGTCTGCTGCTTGAATGCCTGCCATCATTAATTGTCGTCAGCTTCCTCGGCGATGTCGGGCGAAGAGACCGCTATACACCTCTTTTGGGCCAGTCGCTCCTCGAGCTCCACGGGAAGCGTAGCCGGGCTTAGGCTGCGACACTCTAGAGTGGGGGTGAGGATGGGGATGGGGATCTATGGGAAAGCGGGCGTTTGGCTGGCGCCATCTAAGAAACTCAGGGCGGCCTGGGTATGGAGATCGGTGGGTAAGATGCACGGGCAAACCAGCAGATGTTGACAATGGAGGCCTTGCGGCGGCAGCGGCAGCGGCGGCGAGGACCTTGCTAGGGTTTCGAGCGAGGGAGGGGTGTGTGTGTGCGTGCGCACGCCCGAAGAGGTTTTGGTGTGTGTGTGTGTGTGTGTGTGTGTGTGTGTGTGTGTGTGTGTGTGTGGAGGGGGGCGGGCGCGGGGTGTTTGAGGAAATGACGCGGGTACTGAAATTTTTACCACACAGGGGTCAAACGCGGGAGTGAAATGCCGGGATATTGAAAATTTTGATGATAGTGCATCGCACACGGTCTGGAGATAACAACCGTGTGTTATGAAACAGAAAACCCTCGTGGCGGGCAAATATTTTCTACGGGTGCAGGCGGGATTGGGAACAAGAAACATCGCACACGGTCCAGAGATAACAACCATGTGTTATGAAACAGAAAAACCCTCTAGGCGGGTAGATATTTTCTAGGTATGCAGGCGGGATTGGGAACAAGAAACATCGCACATGGTCCGGAGATAACAACCATATATTATCAAACAGAAAAACTCTTGAGGCGGGCAGATATTTTTTAGAGGGGGGGCCTCGTGGAGCCCAATGTACTGTGCGTATGTGTGCGTGATAGGTGCACCGGCGTGGCACACAGTTAGTTTGAGTGAACCATGTCTGTTGTGTCATCCGACTTGTCTAATGTTCATAAATTTTGCGAAAAGTGACGAGGGAGAGGGTCATAACACGAACACACTTGCATGTGGACCAAATTTACGTATCAAAAGGGTGGTTTGATTTTAAAATACCAAATGCAACTTTGATGTGGCACCTCTCTCGCAAAGCACACGGTATTGCTTGCCCCAACCCCCACCCCCCCTCGTGTCGGCACGAAGGGAATCCTAAGTTATGAATGCATGCCCCCTCCCCCCAACCGAGGTTCACCTAGCAAAGTGCGAAGTAGCTAGCAACCCCACTCCTCCCTCATGTCGGCATGAAGGGAATCCTAACCTATAATGCATGCCCCCCCAACAGAGGTTCATTCACCTAGCAAAGTGCGAAGTAGCTAGCAGCCCCCTCCCTCATGTC
>LR738714.1:143095195-143129215 GCA_902687465.1 Secale cereale | reverse complement strand
GGCGGGCCAGAGAGGCATATATCTCACCAAGATGGATTGTAAAACTGACCAAGAATAATCCACCTTGCGCGTACAACCTCTCTCTTGTTGTTGGTCAAAGTGATGGCCGTCCATGTGACCCAGGAGATGGGCTAGCTCGCCAATAATCATGCAAGTAGCTAGTCCCCGAAGACAACCACTTCATGTGTGTGGCCCAAACATATGTATGGAGAGGTGTGTTTTTGAGTAACAATGGAACAACTTTGATGTGGCACCGTGATTTCGAACTAGAAATCCCCACACTGAGTGAGGGTTAGGTTGACGATGCATATGTATGTTAAACGACACTTCAAGCTAACGACGGGGATGTTGGGGAACATAGTATTTCAAAATTTCCTACGATCACGCAAGATCTATCTAGGAGAAGCATAACAATGAACGGGGAGAGTGTGCCTACATACCCTTGTAGACTGAAAGCGTAAGCGTTTAGTAACGCGGTTGATGTAGTCGAACGTCTTCGCGATCCAACCGATCCAGGCACCGAACGTACGGCACCTCCGCGTTCAGCACACGTTCAGCTCGATGACGTCCCACAAACTCTTGATCCAGTTGAGGTCACGGGAGAGTTCCGTTAGCACGACGGAGTGGTGACGATGATGATGAAGTTACCGGCGTAGGGCTTCGCCTAAGCACTACGACGATACGACTAAGGTGTGTAACTGTGGAGGGGGCACCGCACACGGCTAATAAATCAATTTGTGTGTCTATGAGGTGCCCCCTGGCCACGTATATAAAGGAGCAAGGGGAGGAGGCGGCCGGCCTAGGGGGCGAGCCAAGCATAGGGAGTCCTAGTAGGACTCCCAAGTCCTAGTAGGATTCCCTTTCCTATTCGGAGTAGGAGAGAAGGAAAGAGAGGGAGAGGGAGAAGGAAAGGGGGGGTCACGCCCCCACCCCTTGTCCAATTTGGTTTGGGCAGGGGGGAGGTGCGTACCACCTCTTGGCCCTTCACCTCTCTCTCCACTAAAGCCCAATAAGGCCGATTACTTCTCCCGGTGAATTCCCGTAACTCCCCGGTACTCCGAAAAATACCCGAATCACTCATAACCTTTCCGAAGTCCGAATATAGCCTTCCAATATATGAATCTTTACCTCTCGACCATTTCAAGACTCCTCGTCATGTTCGTGATCTCATCTGGGACTCCGAACAAACTTCAGTCATCAAATCACATAACTCATAATACAAATCATCGTCGAACGTTAAGCGTGCGGACCCTACGGGTTCGAGAACTATGTAGACATGGCCGAGACACATCTCCGGTCAATAACCAATAGCGGAACCTGGATGCTCATTTGGCTCCTACATATTCTACGAAGATCTTTATTGGTCAAACTGCATAACAACATACGTTGTTCCCTTTGTCATCGGTATGTTACTTGCCCGAGATTCGATCGTCGGTATCATCATACCTAGTTCAGTCTCGTTACTAGCAAGTATCTTTACTCGTTCGATAATATGTCATCTCGTGAGTAACTCATTAGCCATTTGCTTGCAAGGCTTATTATGATGTGTATTACCGAGAGGGCCCAGAGATACCTCTCCGACACTTGGAGTGACAAATCCTATTCTTGATCTATGCCAACACCACAAACACTTTCGGAAACACCTGTACAACATCTTTATAATCACCCAGTTACGTTGTGACGTTTGATAGCACACAAAGTGTTCCTCCGGTATTCGGGAGTTGCATAATCTCATAGTCAGAGGAACATGTATAAGTCATGAAGAAAGCCATATCAATAAAACTAAATGATCATAGTGCTAAGCTAACGGATGGGTCTTGTCCATCACATAATTCTCCTAATGATGTGATCTCGTTGATCAAATGACAACACATGTCTATGGTTAGGAAACACAACCATCTTTGATTAACGAGCTAGTCTAGTAGAGGCATACTAGGGACACTCTGTTTTGTCTATGTATTCACACATGTATCAAGTTTCTGGTTAATACAATTCTAGCATTAATAAAAGACATTTATCATGATATATAAGGAAATATAAATAACAACTTTATTATTGCCTCTAGGGCATATTTCCTTCAGGGGATCCATGCATGCATGCATGCGTGCATAGTATATGCGCTCAAACTTAATTAGGTCTGAATCTCACCATGACCTATACTACGATAACACGAACCAAATGAAGAATCCGCCATGGTAACCTATCTCGTCGTTGGTCAAGGTGATCATGGATGTCCACGCGGACCCACAAATATAGTGGCTTGTCGCTGATAACCATGCGAGTGAGTGTATTGTTCGAAGGCAACCACACATGCATATGTATGGAGGTGATGTGTGCATGCATGTTTGAATACGCAACATTGATGTGGCGCGTGTGTCAAAAATCGTACACTAGCTCCCCACACAAAGCGAGACCGGTTCATGATGTGTCGTTGTACTAGCCACTTCGACTCGATGGGAAGGATTCATGCGTACAGATGCATGTTTGTGTGCTCAAACTGTATCATGCATGTCATCCTAGAGCAAAAATAATAATTCCCTCCTAAGTGAAGTTAACCTCTCTTGTTGTCAGGCAAAAAGTAGTGATGGACCAAGCGGGTCCATAGATGGAAGGCATTGATATCGCTGATAACCGCTTAAGTGGGTGCGAGAGGACAACCACCACCGCTTTGCATGTGGGCCAAACATATATATGTTGAATACCCAAAATGCACAACTTTGATGTGCCACATGCCTCGAAAAACGTAAATCATGCACCCACACAATGTGGGGTCCATATCAAGCGTACTACATATGATGGTCCCCTTCCCCCCTCTTCACCGCATACTACATGCTCCTGCCGTAATATATGTACAACCAAAAAGAATCCTCATCGATGGTGAAATTAATTAACCTCTCCTGATGTAGGTCAAAGTGATGCATGCATGCATCGACGATGGCCTCATGGGCCCACAGATTGAAGCGTCACACATGAGTGTCCTAGCTAGGATATGCATGTGGCCCAAAAAGGTGTTGTGTGATGTTTGAATAACCAATTTCATAATTTTGATGTGGCATGTGCCTCGATAACCAAAAAGTCCCGACACTGAGTGAGGTGTACTTGTTCACGGACGCGTACGTATAGTATATATGCTAGTCCCCTCCCACCTCTTCGACGTGTACTATATACCACCATAACACAAACAAAAAAGATTCTACCTTGCTGGTCAAATTAACCTCATTGCCGGCTGTTCGTCAAAGTAATGGACGACGCCCTCGCGAGACCACAGAAAGCGTCACACGTGAGTATCTAGTGTCGTGTAGGACAACCATCGACTGCATGTGGCCAAAACATTTATGTATGAAAGGGTTGTGTAATGTTTTAAATAACGATTTCACGACTCTGATGTGGCACCGACCTGCCTAACAAAAATGCCAACCCACACGGTGGCTCACAACTCGTAGTGTACTGCGAGCCACCCGCCACCCCCAGACGCACACACCCACACACACCGCGAATCCATCGCAACTACGATGCATGTTAAATTAATTATCCCGCGGTGAACATACATGTTACCAAAGGAGGGACGTTTTAATTTCAAAAAAATCACAGAGATCATTAAGACGTTTTAGTACATTGATTGATTGATTTTCTACGGGTATAATGTGCAAAAAATCAAATTTGAGGTACATGCACACGTGATAGTGCACCTAAATGGATTGCAAACACACATGTGTCTCATTCGGTGCATGTTTACTCCTCGTGCAACAAATTTCAAACATTGAGAATCTTGATTTTTAAATTCTAGTACATCCAAATCTTATTTGACGTTCATGAAACTTATTGTGTTGTCATATGACACCAATACAAGGTGGCATTGTACTTTATTTTGTTAAATTTGAGACCAGTTTTGATGTAATATTTATCTAATTACAAACGGGAGATTGTTAATAATTGGGAACCAATATCCCAAATGGATTATTTATTCGAACCGTGAGCGTTAGACCAACAATGAATACATGACATGCTTCGGTTCAGCAATAAAGCGGCAACATTTATCAGCCAAATAGAAAAACAATATACGTGCCGCCGCGCGACCCGTGTGGCGTGCGAGCAGGCGTGAGTTGACGGGACGCATGCGAGCAGTCCGCTGCGCACGCAAACGGGGAGGCGTGCGTGCACGTGTGTGAATTGAAGAAGGCGTGCTCGCCACGCAGTGTCATTGGGAGGCATGCGAGTAGCTGTGTGAAACTTTGGTAGATATGCCAGCAGTCCGATGCGCAGGCTCACCGGTAGGCGAGCCATCGGTTTGACCGCCGCCCGCCTCTCTCCCACAACTCCCACTACTCCATATTAATGGTGCGCCCGAGCGGCCGCACCCCCATCCTCGCTACGCGCACATAATCCTCTCTCTCCGCTTGCATCCTCGACGCCGCTCTCAGTCCTCAAAGCCGTCAGAGGATGCCGCCGAAGCGCCCCATCGAAGGGAGTGGCAACGCCGGGGCTGCTAAAGCACCAGAGCACAGCATAGAGATGGAGACAGAGGTTGCCGTAACCACCAGTGATTTATCGTTGCACCCCGACATCGTCGACGACGTCGAGCTTCCACAGTCAGAGGCAGAGTTCCACACCGACTCCGACGACCACTCCGGCGACGACTCCGACGACGACGGACAGCTGGTTAGTCATCTATACCCATTTATGTGTCAAATAGATCATTGGGTTTCTCTAGTTACTCCTGCCTCCCCCTTTTTAGAATAGAAATCATGTGGTTATGTTCTCCCAATCTCTGAAATCTGAGTAAGTTTCGTTAGATCCGTGTAGTGTATTGATTGTTTGAATGGTACAGGTGATAAGTGATTAGTTGTTTCATCTGTGCAAATGATTTCTGCTAGTAATCCGACTAGGGTTAGTGTTCGTGCTAATAATTCCTAGCCAAGACTTAACAATTGATTTTGCATGACCTATATATGTTTGTGCCATTATTTTCTTCAAGATTGGTCTGTACATAGACGACTGTGCTTAACAATCGAATCATAATCTCCGGATATGTATAAATAAATAGTCATAAATTCCTAATCCTACTTCACGGCATGTAATCAGTGATTTGATGCCAAATTTATTTTACTATTTGTATAGGTGATGTCTGACGATGTGGACAGCGAGGACGAAGATGCCCAGAGGAGATACAAGAGGCGAATCATGAGGGAGCTTTATGCGGGAATGCATAACAGGCGTATTAGGACCTGGAACGGCGGCTATGGATGTCCATTTTGCAACCACAAGCTTCATGACGCGTATCTAAGTGTTCTGGCGCATGCAAGAGGACGGGCCGCTAGCTCCTTCAAGCAGAAGTATTCTCGCAGGGTGGCGCACGGGGCGTACGCCGAGTACTTGGAGAAGCTTCAGGATCGTGTCGGCTGCATGTGAGATGAGATGTGGGATGGATCGAACTATGTACGCTTGAGCATGCTTAATGACGGTTGAACTATGTACTTATGGTTGAACTATGCTTATGTACATGTACACTTATTATCTATGTCTAAGTATGTTAAATATTTCGCCAAATTTTGTTAAAAATTACAACGGGGACCAATAAACCAGGACGGAGGTAGTACGTCAATTACACACGGTTCCCAAAATTGGAACCGTGTGCAATGACTTTCATTTTGCCTGCTGCGTCAATCACACACGGTTTTCTCTAGCAAACCGTCGACCCCAAAATTCTTTGTGGGACAGAAAACCCTCACCACCCAATTCAAAAAATAAAAAACAAAACCCTCACCATACCCACGTCACAAAAACCCTCACCCGCCCGCCACCCCCTCGGCCCCTCCGGTACGTTTCCCATTCACACCTGCACAAGCTCCTCCGTGTCTATGCCATGGCACTGCCTATCACGGCGATAAACACTTAGCTCGATGCATGCCGCCGCCGCAAGGCTGCCGGCAAAGCCCACCGCATTTCGCCACTTCCGCTTACCGCCGCCTATCGCGATCGACTTTCTTGACGCTGCTCGCGGTCGACCCAGCTCCGCTCGGTTGGGGAATCTGCCGTACTGGGGGTTCTTTTTCATGGATGACAAGGTAACTAACTTAATGAGATATTATCTCATCTCTTATCCCAGTTCATCTGCCTTCTTTAATCACCCGGCAGAAATCGCTAAAAATTCATTTTTATTCGAGCTGATTTGAGGGTTTTCTTTCATTCATAGAATGTACAATGCGCCGACACTTCAGGACTTTGCGACCGTCGCCAGAGATTCCATCTAATCGTACCAGATAACTTGAGGATGTGCCCGGTATGTTCAATCTCACCCTAAATCGGCTAGCATGTCTTACTTTGCTGAACATATTCTAAATATTGCTACATTTGGATAAAAGGTGCCACATGCACCATATACATCAAAGGGGATTTTTTTCCCCGCTTCTTTCTATATTAGGCAAATTAATAATGTATTGTTCTTTCGATTACTCTCATTTTTCCATGACATCATGTTTACCCTATCTGTTTAATTATAGATTTTTGTCCTTCGATTTCAACTGTTGTACAGTTCTTTCAATTTGGGCCCATATTTGCATGTTACCATATTTTCTTTAACAATCCAACCATTTTCTGTAGAACATCCCTCGCTATGCAACAGATTATGTAGTGCACAATTTTTCCCTTTACATAGATCAAGGCTCCACGGATGTCATACTGCACACAAACCATGGATTTACAATCGTTGCTACTGTAAGACTTGATGAACGCGGTGACTCATATTTTGGAACTGGCTTTTGGAATGAAATTGCAAAGTTTTATGTACTGAAAGCTGGCACTAAAATTGTACTGCACATAAAAGGGCCTGGTCATGAGATATATGCTAACTTCCCCGACAAAAACATCCGTCCAGACTTTGTTCGAAGTAAGTTTTCTTTTCACCTATCTGCATATGTAGACTTACCCATCAATGTCAAATCAATTGTGTAGTATTTGAGCAACCAATTGTTATTCCCTTTTCTTACTATATTCCTACCTAATAACTTCTAGTTACCAATACACTTTTCTATTGCCCTGTTTTAACTAAATATTCCATGTACTCCCATTTCTATCAGAAAGCGCCGCTGACAAGGAGACTCCGAAGGTGGAGAACGGGGCTGCCAACAAGAAAAGGCGGGGCGAGCTAGTACCGCAAGCGACTCCAGCAGGCCTAGACTTAATCAGCAGCCTCCCCAATGATATGTTGAGAGTCATCATCTCCCTCCTCCCAATCAAATATGGGGCGTGGACAACACTCCTTTCATGGCGGTGGTGCCCCCTATAGAACTCCAGCCCTCTTGACCTCATCGACACCCACGAGCTCTGCCATGGCTATCGCAAAAGATTGGATGCGTTCTCCAAGCTCGGCAGTCACCTTGGACTAACCAAAGGCCTTAGAATGGGCCAGTTCCGTTCCAACGGTAAGGACCGAGCCAAGCTTGACAACTGGTTCCGATCCCCCGCCCTAGATCAGCTCGAGGAGCTCACTTTTGATGATGGGCATATGCGGTCGCTGCCAACGTCTGCACTCCACCTCACGCCCATGCTGCGCGTCACCAAGTTCAGGAACTACCATTTCCTACCCCTTAATGACGCACCCGCTCTTATTCTACCACGACTGAAGCACCTCGAGCTCGTCGTCGTGTGCCTCTCGAAGGGTGACATGGAGCGCCTGCTCCGTGACTGTGCTACACTCGAGTACCTTCGTCTTCAGGCGATCAATGGGTTGAGTACCTTCCACATCACCTCCATGACTCTCCGAACTATTTATGTGTGTTGCTGGTGCGACAGGAAGACATCACAAGATGTGCACCACGGTATGGTCATCTAGGACTGCTACTTCTCGATCTTGCGTTGTATTCCCTCGAAGAGCAAAGGGTGATGCAGCACAGTAGCGTAAGTATTTCCCTCAGTTTTTGAGAACCAAGGTATCAATCCAGTAGGAGACTACGCGCGAGTCCCTCGCACCTGCACAAAAAAATAAGAACTTTGCAGCCAACGCGATAAGGGGTTGTCAATCCCTTTACGGTCACTTACGAAAGTGAGATCTGATAGATAGGATAGTTTGATATTTTTGTTATTTTTGGATATAAGAACAGAAAGTAAAAACAGCAAAGTAAAGTAGATTGTAGATTGATATGTTGAGAATAGACCCGGGGGCCATAGGTTTCACTAGTGGCTTCTCTCATGATAGCAGAATTCTACGGTGGGTGAAAAAATTATTTTCGAGCAATTGATAGAAAAGCGAATAATTATGAGAATATCTAGGCATAATCATTATATATAGGCATCACGTGTGTGACAAGTAGACCGAAACGATTCGGCATCTACTACTATTACTCCACACATCGACCGCTATCCAGCATGCATCTAGAGTATTAAGTTCATAATAACAGAGTAATGCTTTAAGCAAGATGACATGATGTATTGGGATAAACTCAAGCAATATGATATAAACCCCATCTTTTTATCCTCGGTGGCAACAATACAATACGTGCCTTGCTGCCCCTGCTGTCACTGGGAAAGGACACCGCAAGATTGAACCCAAAGCCAAGCACTTCTCCAATTGCAAGAACTATAGATCTAGTAGGCCAAACCAAACCAATAATTCAAAGAGACTTGCAAGTATATTATAATCATACATAAAAGAATTCAGAAAAGAACCAAATATTTCTCATAGATAATCTTGATCATAAACCCACAATTCATCGAATCTCGGCAAACACACCGCAAAAAGATTACATCGAATAGATCTCCTCGAAGACCGAGGAGAACTTGGTATTGAGATCCAAAAAGAGATAAGAAGCCATCTAGGTACAAACTATGGACCCGAAGGTCTGTGGTAAACTACTCACAACTCATGGTGAGGCAATGGTGTTGATGTAGAAGCACTCCGTGGAACATCCCCCCCCCCTCCGGCGGAGCTCCGGAGCAGGCCCCAAGATGGGATCTCACGGGAACAGAAGGTTGCGGCGGTGGAATTAGGGTTTTCTCTGTTGCTTCGATGTTTTCAGGGTACATGGGTATTTATAGGAGGAAGGAGTACGTCGGTGGAGCAACGTGGGGCCCACGAGGGTGGGGGCGCCCAGGGGGAGGGGGCGCGCCCTGGACCCTCATGGGCACCCCGTATCTCCTCTGCCTTGGTGCTCAAGTCTCTCGTGAAGATATCGTTCCAAAAATAACTCTCCCGAAGGTTTCATTCCGTTTGGACTCCGTTTGATATTCCTTTTCTGCGAAACCCTCAAATAGGCAAAAAACAGCAATCTGGACTGGGCCTTTGGGTTAATAGGTTAGTCCCAAAAACAATATAAAAGTGTATGATAAAGCCCATTAAACATCCAAAACATCATATATAATAGCATGTAATAATCAAATATTATAGGTTGGAGACGTATCAAGCATCCCCAAGCTTAATTCCTGCTCGTCCTTTAGTAGGTAAATGATAAAAACAGAATTTTTGATGTGGAATGCTAACCAACATAATTTACAATGTAATTTATTTATTGTGGTATGAATGTTCAGATCCGAAAGATTCAAGACAAAAGTCTATATTGACATAAGAAATAATACTTCAAGCATACTAACAAAGCAATCATGTCTTCTCAAAATAACATGGCCAAAGAAAGTTATCCCTACAAAATTATATAGTCTGTCTATGCTCCCTCTTCATCACACAAAATATTCATATCATGCACAACCCCGGTTTCCGCCAAGCACTTGTTTTCATACTCAATTTTTTCAAACCTTTCAACTTTCATGCAATACATGAGTGTCAGCCATGGATATAGCACTATGGGTGGAATAGAGTGGTGGTTGTGGAGAAGACAAAAAGGAGGAAGATAGTCTCACATCAACTAGGCGTATCAACGGGCTATGGAGATGCCCATCAATGGATATCAATGTGAGCGAGTAGGGATTGCCATGCAACGGATGCACTAGAGCTATGAATGTATGAAAGCTCATCAAAAGAAACTAAGTGGGTGTGCATCCAACTTACTTGCTCATGAAGACCTAGGGCATTTGAGGAAGCCCATCATTGGAATATACAAGCCAAGTTCTATAATGAAAATTCCCACTAGTATATGAAAGTACTAAACAAGAGGCTCTCTATCATGAAGAAAATGGTGCTACTTTGCAGCACAAGTGTGGAAAAGGATAGTAACATTGTCCCTTCTCTCTTTTCTCTCATTGTTTTTGGAGGGGCTTTCTCCTTTTTTTTAGCCCCTCTCTATATTTTTTTCGGGCCATCTCTTTTTTTGGCCTTTCCTCACATGGGACAATGCTCTAATAATGAAGATCATCACACTTTTATTGATTTACAACTCGATATTACAAATCGATAATAGAACAAAGTATGACTCTATATAAATGCCTCCGGCGGTGTACCGGGATGTGCAATGAATCAAGAGTGACATGTATGAAAAATTATGCATGGTGGCCTAGCCACAAATACTATGTCAACTACATGATCATGCATGGCAATATGGCCATATGAAGTGTGTCATATGAACGGAACGGTGAAAGGTTGCATGTCAATATATCTCGGAATGGCTATGGAAATGCCATGATAGGTAGATATGGTGGCTCTTTTGAGGAAGGTATATGGTGGGTGTATGGTACCGACGAAAGTTGCGCGGTACAAGAGAGGCTAGCAATGGTGGAAGAGTGAGAGTGCGTATAATCCATGGACTCAACATTAGTCATAAAGAACTCATATACTTATTGCAAAAATTTAAGAGTCATCAAAACAAAGCAATCAACGCATGCTCCTAGGGGGAGGTTGGTAGGAGTTAACCATCGCGCGCCCTGACCTCCACACAAAGGATGACACTCAACAAATACCTCATGCTCTAACTTCGTCACATAGCGGTTCATCATACGTGCATGCTACGGGAATCACAAACTTTAACATAGGTATTTCTCAAATTCATAATAACTCCAATATCATGACTCTAAAATCACCATCATCATATCTCAAAACAATCATCAAGTATCAAACTTCTCATCATATTCAATGCACTTTATATGAAAGTTTTTACTACATTCATCTTGGATGCCTATCATATTAGGACTAGTTTTATAACCAAAGCACATTACCATGCTGTTCTAAAAGACTCTCAAAAGGATATAAGTGAAGCATGAGAGATCAACAATTTCTACAAAATGGAAGCACCACCGTGCTCTAAAAGATATAAGTGAAGTACTAGAGCAAAACTATCTAGCTCAAAAGATATAAGTGAAGCACATAGAGTGTTCTAACAAATTCTAAACCATATTTATCTCTCTCAAAAAGGTGTGTCCAGAAAGGATGATTGTGGCAAACTAACAATAAAAGACTCAAATCATGCATGACGCTCCAAGCAAAACACATATCATGTGGTGAATAAAAATATAGTCCCGAGTATAGTTACCGATAGATGAAGACGAAAGAGGGGATGCCTTCCCGGGGCATCTCCAAGCTTAGGCTTTTGGTTGTCCTTGAATTTTACCTTGGGGTGCCTTGGGCATCCCCAAGCTTAGGCTCTTGCCACTCTTTGTTCCATAGTCCATCAAAGCCATACTCAAAACTTGAAAACTTCACAACACAAAACTTAGCCAAAAATCTCGTGTGCTCCGTTAGTATAAGAAAACAAACCACCACTCAAAGGTACTGTAATAAACTCATTCTTTGTTTATATTGTTGTTAAAACTACTGTATTCTAACTTCTCTATGATTCATATCCTCCAATACTACTCATAAATTCATCAAAATAAGCAAACAACACACGAAAAACAGAATCTGTCAAAAACATAATAGTCTGTAGTAATCTGTAACTTTCAAATACTTCTATAACTCCAAAAAAATTGAAATAAATTGGTAAACGTGAGGAATTTGTATATTAATCATCTGCAAAAAGAATCAACTAAATAGCACTCTCCAGTAAAATCTGGTGACTATTCTCGTGAGCGCTAACATTTCTGTTTTTTACAGCAAGATCATATAAACTTCACACATGTCTTCCCAAAGGTTCTACTTGGCACAAACACTAATTAAAACACAAAACCACATCTAAACATAAGCTAGATGCAATATTTATTCCTAAACAGAAGCAAAAACAAATAAAATAAAATTGGGTTGCCTCCCAACAAGCGCTATCGTTTAACGCCCCTAGCTAGGCATGATACAAGGATAGATATAGGTATTGCCATCTTTGGTAGGCTATCCATAAGTGGCTATCATAATAGATTCATATGGTAATTTGATTTTCTTTCTAGGAAAGTGCTCCATGTATTTCCTTAACGGAAATTGGAATCTAATATTTCCTTCCTTCATATCAATAATTGCACCAATCGTTCTAAGGAAAGGTCTACCAAGAATAATAGGACATGAAGGATTGCAATCTATATCAAGAACAATGAAATCTATGGGCACATAATTCCTATTGGCAACAATAAGAACATCATTAATCCTTCCCATAGGTTTCTTAATAGTAGAATCCGCAAGATGCAAATTTAAAGAACAATCATCAAGCTCATGGAAACCTAATAAATCACACAAAGTTTTTCGGATAGTGGAAACACTTGCACCCAAATCACATAAGGCAAAGCATTCATGTTATTTAATTTTAATTTTAATAGTAGGTTTCCATTCATCATAAAGCTTTCTACGGATAGAAACTTCTACTTCAAGTTTTTCTTCATAAGATTGCATCAAAGCATCAACTATGTGTTTGGTAAAAGCCTTATTTTGACTATAAGCATGCGGAGAATTTAGTACGGATTGCAACAAGGAAATACAATCAATCAAAAAGCAATTATCATAATTGAATCCCTTGAAATGCAAAGTAGTGGGTCCATCACTATGCAAAGTTTTAATCTCTTCAATCCCACTTTTAACAATTTTAGCATCAAGATCTAAAAACTCTGAATCATTGGGACGCCTTTTAATTAAAGTAGACTCATCTCCAGTCCCATATTTACCAAGATTCATACTAGAAAACAAGGATCTAATAGGAGACACATCAATAACTTTCAGATCTTCATCTTTATTTTCATGATAACTAGAAGAACACGCTTTCATAAAGCACTCTTTTTTAGCACGCAACCTAGCAGTTCTTTCTTTGCATTCATCAATGGAAATTCTCATGGCTTTGAGAGACTCATTGATATCATGCTTAGGTAGAATAGATCTAAGTTTCAAAGAATCAACATCAAGAGTAATTCTATCCACACTTCTAGCCAATTCATCAATCTTAAGCAATTTTTTTTCAAGCAAAGCATTGAAATTCTTTTGTGCTATCATAAACTCCTTACCACTAGTTTCAAATTCAGAAGGCATCTTTCCATAAGAGTTATTGTAGGAATTACCATAATTATTAGAGGAATTACTAGGAAAAGGCCTAGGATTAAAGTTTCCTCTATAAGCATTGTTACCAAAATTATTCCTACCAACAAAATTCACATCCAAAGATTTATTATTATTTTCAATCAACGTGGATAAAGGCATATCATTAGGATCAGAAGAAGCACTCTTAGCAGCAAATAATTTCATAAGTTCATCCATCTTTCCACTCAAAACACTAATCTTTTCGATGGCATGCACTTTTTTACTAGTAGATCTTTCGGTGTGCCATTGAGAATAATTAACCATAATATTATCTAGGAGTTTGGTAGCTTCTCCTAAGGTAGTTTCCATGAAAGTGCCTCCTGCGGCCGAATCTAAAAGATTTCTAGAAGCAAAATTCAAGCCAGCATAAAAGTTTTGTATAATCATCCATAAGTTCATACCATGTGTAGGACAATTACGTATCATTAATTTCATTCTCTCCCAAGCTTGTGCAACATGCTCATGATCTAGTTGCTTAAAATTAATAATATCATTCCTAAGGGAGATGATCTTAGCAGGAGGAAAAATACTTAGAGATAAAAGCATCTTTGCACTTATTCCACGAATCAATACTATTTCTAAGCAAAGAGGAAAACCAAGTTTTAGCACGATCTCTAAGTGAAAATGGAAAGAACTTCAATTTAACAATATCATTATCCGTATCCCTCTTCTTTTGCATATCACATAAATCAACAAAGTTGTTCAGATGGATAGCGACATCTTCACTAGGAAGGCCGGAAAATTGATCTTTCATGACAAGATTCAACAGACCAGCATTGATCTCACAAGATTCAGCATCGGTAATGGGAGCAATCAGAGTGCTAATAAAATCATTATTGTTGGTATTGGAAAAGTCACACAATTTGGTATTGTTCTGAGCCATAGTGACATGCAAGCAATCCAACACACAAGCAAACAAGAAGCAAGGGAACGGTAAACACACGGCAAAAAGAAGGGAAAATAAAACGGCAACGGTGAAGTGGGGGAGAAAACGAGAGGCAAATAAATGTAATGCGAAGGATAAGGGTTTGTGACAGCTACTTGGTATATGACTTTTGTGTAAGCCTCCCCGGCAACGGCGCCAGAAATTCTTCTTGCTACTTCTCGAGCTTGCGTTGTAGTCTCTCGAAAAGGAAAGGGTGATGCAGCACAGTAGCGTAAGTATTTCCCTCAGTTTTTGAGAACCAAGGTATCGATCCAGTAGGAGACTACGCGCGAGTCCCTCGCACCTGCACAAACGAATAAGAACTTCGCAGCCAACGCGATAAGGGGTTGTCAATCCCTTTATGGTCACTTACGAAAGTGAGATATGATAGATAGGATAGTCTGATATTTTTGGTTTTTTGGATATAAGAACAGAAAGTAAAAACAGCAAAGTAAAGTAGATTGTAAATTGATATGTTGAGAATAGACCCGGAGGACATATGTTTCACTAGTGGCTTCTCTCATGATAGCAGAATTCTACGGTGGGTGAAAAAAATTATTATTGAGTAATTGATAGAAAAGCGAATAATTATGAGAATATCTATGCATGATCATTATATATAGGCATCACGTCCATGACAAGTAGACCGAAACGATTCTGCATCTACTACTATTACTCCACACATCGACCGCTATCCAACATGCATCTAGAGTATTAAGTTCATAAGAACAGAGTAATGCTTTAAGCAAGATGACATGATGTAGAGGGATAAATTCAAGCAATATGATATAAACCCCATCTTTTTATCCTCGATGGCAACAATATAATACGTGACTTGCTGCCCCTGCTTTTTTTGCGGGAAAATTAGAGAGCTTTATTCATTAAAAGCACACTCGGTGCAGTCAGCCAAAAGGCTGGTCACCAAGAAGCTAGGGGTTTCATCGAGCCAGCTTTCCGTCACATTCAGTGTGCAAGCTCGCTTCGCACACAGATGCGTCGGAACGTTCGCCGCTCGATTTACATGCTGAATATCAAAAGAAGAAAAGGAGGTACAGAGCTCTCCTATTTCTAAAAGTAAAGGAGCCACAATTGAACGAGAATTGTGACGAGATTGCCAGAACTTCACCAGTTCCAAACAGTCGACTTCCATGATCACATGCTGAAATCCTCGAAGACAAGCAAAGCGGACTCCATCTCGCAGTGACAAACCCTCCATCATCAAGGGATCTGAAACTCCCATGTATGGTTTACACCATGAACCCAGGAGTGCAGAGGGCGATCGGGCCACTCCTCCTGCACCTCCCCGGCCTTCAGCAAAATCCAGAGCGTCGTCAGTTGTGATCTTGACCGAACCCACATCCGGGGGCCTCCAACCGTAACCCGGTAAAACCAAGGTTTCCTTACGAGGTAATTGAAGGAGGGAGATAGACTCCTTAATGTTTCTGATAGTTGCTGTAGGATCTCTCCCCTCCTCACCATGTTTTATTCGGTTCCTGGAGTGCCAAATTGACCACATGGTAGTAGTGATCTTGGCACGTTCATCGGAAGTGAACTGAGGATCACAAGTGATGTCTCGCGCCCACGTAACCGAGTGGAGATGGGGAAGGCGTAGACCAAGCCATGTCCACGCCTCTTCCCAGAAGCTCTGTGCATGTGTACAGTGTATCAGTGCATGCTTCAAATCCTCCTCCATAGAGCGGCAAACTTTGCAATGATGAACATCTATAATGTGTCGATGGTTGAGAGTAGTTTCATCTGGTAGAATGCCACGTAGCACTTTCCACTAGAACACTCGCACTTTTGGGATAACATTCAACTTCCACAAGGATTTCCACAACTGTTGATCGTCCGATGAGGTTTCGGTAGCCGTCCCTTCCTCTAGAGCCAAACGCTCGTTCTGAGTCACGAGAGCACGGTACGCCGTCTTTACAGTGTAGTTACCTGATTTGTCAAATGCCCATGCAAGAAAATCGTCACCCCCGCCTTGCCTGATAGGAATATTAAGTATGGCCGTGGCATCCTGAGCAGTAAAAATTTCCCTGGTCAATTCAAATTTCCAAGACCAATTCCGTGTGTCTATGAGATCTGACACCCGATCAATGTTTGTATCTGTAGGTCTCAAAGTTGGAGACATTGAGACCGTACCTGGGATCCATTTGTCCTCCCAAACTGAGATAGTAGAACCATCTCCCACTCTGGAGACCAAGCCTGTCTTCAGGGCTTCCCTTCCCACCACAATTGCCTTCCAAGTTGCCGAAGCTGACTTGGGAACTGGAGCATGCATGAAATCGGTGTCCGGAAAGTAGCGTCCCTTGAGAACTCGTGCGCAGAGCGAATTTGGGTTGGTGATGAAACGCCACCCATGTTTGCCCAGCATAGCAAGGTTGAAGAGATGCGGGTCTCGAAACCCCATCCCACCATTGCACTTGGGTTTGGATAGCTCCTTCCAGGAAACCCAATGCATTGATTTTTTGTCAAGAGCGCTACTCCAAAAATATTTTGCCATGGGAGAAGTCAGACTCTTACAAACTTTCTTGGTGAGAAGGAAAGTTCTCATGGGGTAAGTAGGAATAGATTATATTACAGACTTGAGTAGTGTCTCCCGGCCAGCACATGCAAGCAGTTTTTCCGACCACCCTTGCATCTTCCCACGAGCTCTCTCACTGATGTGATCAAAGGTACCACTAGTGATACGTCCAACCGCAATGGGGAGCCCCAAGTACCTCTCACTGAATGCCTCGGCCTGAATATTCAAGGTCAACTTCAAAGCTTGCCTGATGGTGTCCGGGGTGTTGGTGCTGAAATAAATAGAGCTTTTGTCCCGGTTTACACAATGGCCCGAGGCATCCCCATAGATCCTTAGAATTTCATTCAGCCGCAAAGCACTTGTAGTGCTTGAATTAATAAAGATTAGACTGTCGTCTACAAACAGCAAATGAGAGATCCAAGGTGATCTATAGCTCACTCTTAGGCCCCTGTCAATAGTTCCACCATTGTAATACTTCAGCAATGAGGAAAAACCCTCTGCACAAAGCAGAAAGAGATAAGGAGAAACTGGGTCACCTTGTCGAAATCCCCGAGTTGGTGTGAAGTAAGGAAGAAGCTCTCCATTAACCCGAACAGAAAAATGAACCGAGGTGACACACTTCATAATTAGGCGGATGAAAATGATGTTGAAGCCCAAACGAGACAGGATTGCTTCGAGGTAGTGCCACTCCACTCGGTCATAAGCCTTCATCATATCTAGCTTGACTGCACAAGAGAAATTCTTTCCTTTCTTCCTTCTTCTCATCGTGTGTATACTTTCATAAGTGACAAGTACGTTATCTGTGATGAGTCGACCGGGAACGAAAGCGCTCTGCTCTTCACTAATGATATCGTCCATGATGTATCGCAAGCGATTAGTAATGGCTTTGGCCGCAATCTTGTAAAGGACCGGACACAAAGCAATGGGACGATATTGTGAAATTCACTATGGGTGTCGTACCTTGGGAATAAGTGTGATTGAAGTATCGTTTAACCCCGACGGCAGCTCGCCCCCATTTAGGAAATCCAGAACTGCCAAGGTCACGTCATTGCCTATCAGGTCCCAATGTCGCTGATAAAACACTGCAGTAAAGCCATCAACACCAGGTGCTTTCGATGGAGCCATTTGAAATAACGCCACTTTGACCTCATCGGCGGTGTAAAGTTTAGTAAGATCATCATTCATGCCCTGAGTCACCTTGACGAGCAAATGTGATAATAAGTCACTAGCTTCAGCAAAACCTTGCGTTCGATACAAGTTTTGGTAGAAAGCTAGCACCTCAGCCTTGTCCTCATTTTCATTTTCACATACTGACCCATCTCCACGGCGTAAACCATGGGTCTTATTTATTCTTTTGCGTTGGGCAGCTTGTGCCTGAAAATAGGAAGTGTTCCTATCGCCCTCACAGAGCCATGGAACCCGGGAACGCTGACGGATCCAAACCTCCTCTTGGAGCAGGGCTTCCTTCAGCTTCTTGACTGTGATTTTCTCCTCTTCGGTTGGTCCCGTACCCATGGTACGACACCTGATGTGATCCAATTTCTTTTGAAGTTTTCTGACCGTGCGTGCCAGACAACCAAGGCCGATGGAATCCCTTGTAGCCCTGCCGTGTGTTTGATTCCCCGCCAAGTATCACGTACTAGGCGATCATAATCCGTGTGCGTCTGCCATACATTCTCATAGCGAAACTGTTTCTTGGCCCGCGGCCCGTATGGCAATATTTCCTTAACTTCAGCTACGACAAAACAGTGATCAGACTCGACAGAAGGGAGGTGTCTGACCCGTATATGTTGGAAGAGTTGCTGAAATTCCTCATTCGCAAAAGCTCGGTCTAGGCGTGCCTTCACGTTAAGTTCTCCTGCTTGCTGATTGTCCCAAGTATAAGGCATACCCGACCAGCCTAAATCCTGCATGGAAATCTCATCCATGACAACCCGGAACGCTCTCATATGAGCTTCCGATCTCGCTCTCCTGCTAAAGTGTTTAGATGCATAAAGAGTTTCATTATAGTCCCCCATACACAGCCAAGTTGCATGGGGTATAGCAGAGAGAGTACGCAAGAGCCGCCAGCTTTCGTTACAATCTGATGCTCTCGGCGCCCCGTAGAAACCAGTGAACCTCCAAACAGCTGAACTCCGATTATTGCTATGAACCACCACATCAATGTGACACTTGCTAGATTTTTTCAACTCAACGGACACGTCACCTGACTAGAATAGACCAATGCCGCCGCTAAGGCCGACACTGTCGACAGCAAAACAACCTCCAAACCGAGAGTATACTTCAAAGCCTCAACTCTTCTTGCTTGAATTTTCGTTTCCATAACAAAGAGAAGAGTGGGTCCTTCAAGCTTCACAATGCTGCGAAGCTCCCGAACTGCCTCGGGGTTCCCAAGCCCCCGACAGTTCCAGCTCAAGCATGTCATTATATCGGGCAGGACCGCGTCGCGGTCTCTGCCAAATTCTCTGGAGTGGGCTTCTTTTTCTTGGAGTCCCGTACAAAATCATCACCTTCCACTTCATTACTAGCAGAAGTCTCACTAGCCTTGCCAACAGATTCAACTCCAATGGCTGCGCTCGGTCCCCCATCCGTGAGCAGCAAGGTTTTCACCACCGGTCTGTAAACTTGATTCGGAGCATCTTTCCTCTTTGGTGGTTGCCTATTCTTGATCGGGGAAACAACCTCTTCCCCAGGTTCCTTGTTGGTGCTTGAGTTTCTAGTCATTGGCTTGCTGTTGGCACCCGTCTTAGGATCCTTGGAAGAGTTTTCACTACTCGCTGGCTTTCGAGACTCGTCAGGAGCTCTCAGTTTTGGGCCAAACGGAAGCTCGCCCTTCTCATCCCCGGAGCCAGGAGTTGGGCAGTACATATCCGAGTGCCCTAATCTGCCACAGGAGAAACAGAAGTACGGTATATGTTCATACTGGATGTCGTACATGTCTACCTTCTTCCTCCTGGCAGATTCTATCAGGATCCAGCGCCTGATTGGCTTGTCAACATCGATGGAAATTCTCGCTCGCAAAAACCCACCATTATGATCAAATTTTACCGAAAGAGCGTGCTTGTCAATCTGCTGAGCTATTGGATTCCACCATGCCTCATCGCGCAAATTGTATGGCAGGTTAACAACCCTAGCCCACACTTGCAGCTTATCAAACTTCACCTCATCCGGCCTCATACAATCATCGAATTCCGCTAACACAACCGCATTCTTATTAATATGCCATGGGGATCCGCCCCAAACATGATCCCTATCTCTCTGGTTCTCAAACTCTGCCACAAAGATGTTAACTCTGACAGATCTGAATTGAAGTCCTTGTGGATTTCCCCATGCCGGCCGCAAGGCGTTGGTGATAGTCTGGATATGCAGTTGATTACGGTGTAGCACCTTACCAACCAACAGCCACTTCACCGGTCCGTCCTCGATGCGATCGTCGAGTATCAAAGGAGTCGCCTCTTCCTCGGAGATGTCTAGTTTCCCTAGGGCTTCCTCCAATTGTTTTCTAGCCGCGCGACCCGCGAGTGGATCTCCGGCTCCAAACCCGCCGCAGAGTTGGCTCCTGCCATGCACAAGGTCCCTCCCCTACGGATCTCTCGCACCGGCGATAGATCATCGGACGAAGACTTGGTTTCACGTCCCAACCCTAGTTCGCCTCCAGCGCCGCCAAAGGGTTTTAGGGTTAGGGGAAAAGTGTATTGAGTTCATACGAACAGAGTAACACCTTAAGCAAGATGACATGATGTAGAGGAATAAACTCAAGCAATATGATATAAACCCCATATTTTTATCCTCGATAGCAACAATACAATACGTGCCTTGTTGCCCCTGCTGTCACTGGGAAAGGGCACCGCAAGATTGAACCCAAAGCCAAGCACTTCTCCCATTGCAAGAACTATAGATCTAGTAGGCCAAACCAAACCAATAATTCGAAGAGACTTGCAAGGATATTATAATCATACATAAAAGAATTTAGAAAAGAACCAAATATTTCTCATAGATAATCTTGATCATAAACCCACAATTCATCGGATCTCGACAAACACACCGCAAAAAGATTACATCGAATAGATCTCCTCGAAGACCGAGGAGAACTTGGTATTGAGATCTAAAAAGAGAGAAGAAGACATCTAGCTACTAACTATGGACCCGAAGGTCTGTGGTAAACTACTCACAACTCATGGTGAGGCGATGGTGTTGATGTAGAAGCACTCCATGGAAGATCCCCCCTCCGGCGGAGCTCCGGAACAGGCCCCAAGATGGGATCTCACGGGAACAGAAGGTTGCTGCGGTGGAATTAGGGTTTTCTCTGTTGCTTCGATGTATTCAGGGTACATGGGTATATATAGGAGGAATGAGTACGTCGGTGGAGCAACATGGGGCCCACGAGGGTGGGGGCGCCCAGGGGGAGGGGGCGCGCCCTGGACCCTCGTGGGCACCCCGTATCTCCTCTGCCTTGGTGCTCAAGTCTCTCGTGAAGATATCGTTCCAAAAATAACTCTCCTGAAGGTTTCATTCCGTTTGGACTCCGTTTGATATTCCTTTTCTGTGAAACCCTAAAATAGGCAAAAAAAACAGCCATCTGGACTGGGCCTTTGGGTTAATAGGTTAGTCCCAAAAATAATATAAAAGTGTATGATAAAGCCCATTAAACATCCAAAACATCATATATAATAGCATGGAACAATCAAGAATTATAGATACGTTGGAGACGTATCAAGGACACACCTGCACTTGAGAGATTACTTGTAGTTGATCAAGAAGGTTCAACAAGAATCAATGTCATTTCTGCGCCGAAATTGACAGTGGTGGGCTACTCGTCTCACAAATACTCCGAACTTGTTATTGGATCCACACCCGTTCAGGTACAACAGCCGCCTTCTACCTCTGCTTCTACAAATTAATATTATTTCTAATTTTGAAGTTGTTCGTTCGGCTGTCATTCAGAAAATGATTCCGACAAGCTTGACCCCGAAACTGCACACAGTGAAGGTCTTGGCACTAGAATCTATCGGGGCCGACCTGGAGCAAGTTGTCAGTTTTCTTAGATGCTTTACGTGCCTGGAGAAGCTACATATTGAGGTGATGTTCCTTTCCTGTTAAATGTTAACCATAAGGGAGTTCAATTTGTGACACATTTTTTCAAGTTTACAATGACAATGTACTATGATTTCTGAAGGATTATTTTGGAGGATTTCAGTACATACATGTTCCACCCCCCCCCATATTGGTTGCTTGATCCATATGGTTACAATCAATAAGCATTTCTCTTTTGGATTCATCTGCCCATGTTAATCATGTCAGATCAAAGATGGCATGTTAGTGCATTTTACAAAGCATGCAAACCAAATAGGCACTAACGCGTTTTCTTTTTTTGCAGATAAGACTAGGCCCGGTGGTGGATAATGTGATAGAATATAACAATCACGTAGAATGCCTAGATCTGCATCTCTCAGAAATTACTTTGAAATCCAAGTGAGGGACATTACCCGAGATTATATTCACCAGGTTCTTTGTTCTCACAGCAAGGGTGCTGAAGGAAATGAGGTTTGCCCTACATTTATTTCGCAAAAATGAATGGTTTCTTGATCAGCGTCGGCGCCTGCGGCAGAATGGAATAGGCTAAAAAAATGTTGAATCTCATTTCAGAACTTCAAATGACAGAGTAATCAGAAGTCATTGTGTCAACCCCATACATGACTTCTTAGTGGCTGACCCCTTTGCAAAAATTGTGAGGTTTCGAAACCAAACTAAGAAGTGGTCATATAAGTTTGAACCTCTCTGATATCCATGTTCAGCGGATCAGGGCGAGCGTTTGCAGCTGATGAGCTGAATTTCATTTCTAATATCAGTTTGAACCTTGTAATCTTCGAATTTGAGCCATATAACTCTGGAATTTGAACCTTCTAATATTTCGAGCTTTTGCGGTACAATCGGTGAAATGGCATCGTATGAGACTCGTATATTGGTAGCACTATTTTGACCTTAATATGCAATGGTATTAGATTTTATTAACCATTCTCCAATCTGTTTACCTTGTCGATCTCACAACACACAATTTGTATAGCTAACTCTACTGCGATCTTCGACACTATTGCACACAGTTGGTTTCTTCCACTTCTAGCCGACGCTTGGCCAAACTAGCCGGGCGGGAACCTTGCGCGATAAACTGCGCGGTAGCACGGGAACAGGCTCACCGACGATACATTTGGCGCCTCTTCGAGCCCACGTGTGCGGTGCGGTGTTGTCTAGCGTGCACTGGAATCCTCCGCTATGAACGCCATGACAAGACGTGACGATTATAGGCTGGCCGACCCCCATTTATTACAGCGTCCAACCTTTGGATCGCGCCCCACCATTGCAAGAAGCACACCCACCACGAGAAAATCTTAGAGGGTATCCTGCGCGGCTCCAATGGCGCTCCCAGCGGCTGCCGACGACGAGCAGCAGTTCACCATGCGTGCCGTGGTGGACACCCACAGAAGGTTCATGGACCTATCGGTGGTGTACACCAACGATCCGGTCTGGGTAGAGCACTCCATCCACATCATGGAGCTATTGCTTGCTGAGGAGTAGTACAAGGTGGTCGGGTTCGACCTGGAATACACCCGCGCTCGTGCCGGGTCTCGTCCCAAGGTCGTCGTCGCCCAGATGTGCGTGCGCCACCACGTCCTCGTCTACCACTACTGCCTGGCCACAAGGCCTTGCAAGGGTTTCGCCAGGTTTGTCAACAACCCCCACTACATGTTCGCTATGGTGGACATCACCAATGATGTAAAGGAGCTCGAGAATTCGGGCATCGCCTGCTAGAATCTTGTCGACATCTAGGGCCAGTACAAGATCTGGGGCAGTAAGGACGCCGAGGCCATCATCAACCCCTACTACAGAGACATGAAGGATTTGTGCAACAAGGACAAGCATGCCTGGCACTCGGCCTGGATGGAGAAACTCGACGAAGCTCACGTCGTGTATGCGGCCAAGGAGGCATACACGAGCTACAACATGTACAGGCGGATCATTGACATGAGGAAGTGCCTCCTTCCCCAAAACGGCCAGGGATCCACCCGGAAGCAGAGCAATGGCAAGCGTCATCGCAACACTAAGTAGATGATTAGATCCTCGTTTCTCCTACTTTAGTATGCATGTAATTGCTTACTTTGGTGTGTGGAAATGTTATGTGTGTAGTCATTTGTGTAATTGTATTTAAAATCATGATTCTGACAACCTTGCACTGCCTTAGCGATTCGACTAATACCTATTTATTTCCTGGCACATGAAGATTAGCGAACGCACCATTTGTCTCTTCATGTGGAAAAGTTTTTGAAATAATATAGGTCACAAGGTGCATACATATTGAAAATTGACCAAAGTACGTAGCTACAACCATAATGAAGGGCATGCACCGAGGAACAAAATCAGCTAATATATCTCTTTGCGCCCCTAAAGTTTATGGTATACCTATGTGCCAAAAGAAGCCTACATTATCTAGATTTAGCATTGAGCACAACTTATACCACTAGGGTAGGGCCAAAAACTGGACATAGTAAAGGCCAAGTTAAAATGGTTAAAGAATTGCACTACAAATCATACATGCTAAGCATTTAACATGGAAATGGCTACGAAATCCTTCTTGTGCTCCACAATCATGTTATTTGAACGGGAACCAGTTAACAATTTACATGCAATAATTCACATTTACTTAAAGGAATATTTCATGATTGCATTACAATTTTATTTCAATGGTAATCAAAGACACAATCACTACTACGGTGATATGTAGTACTTATGACATATCTTAGAGGTTTAATGAAGAAAATGGGGCGAAAGACTAATATATAACACGTGCGAGCAACTCATAATATCCGTGATTCTAGCATATCAACTAATTGAAATAATGCATAAATGTAATCTTCATTAGGGCGCTCCCAATGCATTAGCTCGTATCGCTTATCTTAGGTGGTGGATGAAAAATTAGAGACACCCACCCCCAATGCACTGTTTCTTATGTGTTGTAACTAATTGTATTGCATTTAATTAGTTTAGGGATCATGCTTGCATCTCTAACCTTGTGGCCTATTATGGAAATAAGGAAAGAACAGAACATAGGGACAGAAAGCCGCACCGGAGCAAGGCATTAACTACACTATGCATGAAAATGTGCTAAGGGTTGTATCTCCACTAAGATATAACCCTAATCACTCTCCTCTCTAATTGATGTGCCACATCAGCATTTTACCCATGAACATGTGCTAAAAACAGGAACTAGGAGTGTCCTTAATTTGATATCCATACATAGCATCTTATGAACAACCAAATTTCAACTAATCAATATAACACATAACTCACAATCTTCATGTTTCGATATAAACATGTTTTGTTTACAATGGTGATAAAATCTGCTTACATTTTCAAGGAAGATCTCGTTGGTTTTCAGCTTTGCAACGTGTGGTGTACCCAACCCTCAATTATCCATTATTAGTAAGCTCAACTTTGTTAAATAAAAAGGTTCCACAATAGTAATAACAAAATAAGCAAGAATTGCATGATTCCCATATCTCTTAGGAGCCGATTCATATGCCAAGACTCAGTGGCAAAGAAGTTCAAACATTTGTTGCCTAACTATCACTATACAACATCATATTCTCCTCGAAGTCCGTCTTTTGTAGTGATGCTCGGGGTCATAGAGATTTGACTTAGAGTTATCTTCTTGTACGTTCTAGAGCATTCCTACGTATACATGTAATGAGTTATGATCCCTCGATTGATTCAACAATGACTGTGGCCGACCATCTCCTCTTCACATGCGATGCTTTCCCATGTAAACAGGGATGGAGCCAGGAAAATTGTATGAGAGGGGCTTATTGTTGTTGCACCTATGTTGGGGAGGGCCAAAACCATTCAAATGCAAACTTTTTCCCAAAAATTTATATTAGTATCTCTAGTAATGTTGTTGTATCAATGTTGTCCAGGTCCCCAGCTCGCCCCCTGCTGGCTCTGTCACTGCATGTAAACCACGATGGGGGATGTTCTCATCTCACATTAATACAATCATACAACCTCATATGGGAGGTGAATCTGCTTACCAATCTACCAAAAGACTTGATATCAGAACTATCCTCTTGCATCTACATACAAAGTCCATGATCCAATCCCAAATCCATGGCATCCATATACATGGCAATGGTGACACTTGGTTCCCAGATTCGGAGAAGCAAAACTAGTAGAAATATTTCACATAGAAGGACCATGATCCATGCTTTGCATGGGCTGCACTATATGGCTACCTCAAATCCATCAAGGCACCATGGAAAAAGTTCGCCATTGATAATGTATGCAAGAGCATTTATATTGAGATGAATCCCACCTACACCGCATGGGTTGTACAAGATCAACAAGTCCTATCATATTTGCTCGTTTTTCTCATGAGATAAGTGTTGATGCAACTTGTGAGCATGGCGTGACACATGCAACCTGGACAACGCTAGTGAACGTGCACTTCTTGCATGCCCATGCCACCAAAGGGAACATGACAGAGGTAGCTTACTCCTGGAAGACGAGGAATCTTGGTGATGAACATGATAGAGGTAGCAAAGATGAGATGGTGCCATACATACTAGCAGGATTCTATATCTAGTACAACATGCTAGCGTATGTCTTGGACGAGAGTACATAATGCATCCCCCTAGGTAAATTGTACTCACTTTGACCTACACATGGATCTTAGGATATATCCCCAACCCTGGCTTCAAGCACTCCACTCTTGACGACTGCCATACGATATATTTCAAACACGTCCACTTTTCTGAACCCTTATGCATAGCTTTTGTCTTCGAAACTTGATCTAGTAAGTAAAACTAAAATAAGGATTGATGTTGTTTTCAATATACTTTCTTGGATGTTATTTATATGTGTAGAAAATCATCACAAAAAAGTTATACGAAAATATCAGAGGCATATATGCATCAAGACCACTGGGGACCTGGAGATGGGCCGGAAGGTGCCCAGGGACCCTAGGTGCCCAACCCAGGCTCCTGGTGCACCTTAGAACACCGGGGACCCTCATGCTCTCTTTCGAGTGCCATTGGCAATATATTGATTTGAAAACACCATTCGTATTTATCAACGATTTTTCAAGGCGGAGATGAGCACTATTGTTGATCTCTTCCCAAAGGGTTGCAAGAGGCTAAACCCTAGCCTCTAGAGATGGGCAAACTACATCATCGACTCCATCAACTCCTTCTGGACCATCACCATCATGATCTCCCCAACCATGTGTGCGTACTCTGCTATTGGCACATGAGATGGATGGGAACTTGATGAGATCCATTTTGAAATCGAGTTTACGGAGAAATGATCCATATATAATGTCACGCTTGTTCGAGAATTCATATTGATATGACTTTGTTGTGCCCATTGGTTATTACTAGGGCCTGAGTATGGTTTGAGTTCTGAACCATTTATGTCTTTGCGATATATATTTTTATCATGATTATACCTGCAAGATATATGCACTTATTTTAGTATTGAAACCGAAGACCCTGGTCGTGACAACCCAGGATATCAAATGGGAATATCTTTAGTTTAAGGATCACATGTTTTCATAGATCGTAATGCTTTGTTCCAATAGACTCGAAAAGGTTACCTTAACTACCCTTAGTTTTTAAGGAGGACGAGGATACATGGGAGGGTTGGACAGTAGATGGGGGCATGTTTGCTACATACGAAATACATACCTACAATAATTCAAGAACATGAGCTAGTGAACTTGATCCTTATTATTTTTTATCTTACACAATTGGTGGCATACATGCAATATCTGAATATCCATCTGTATCTATATGCCTGCGGTTTTTCACTATTGTTTATCATTTTAAAGTTACTTGTGCTTCACAAAACTACAACGTATTTTACAGGTTTGTGTTACCGTTGTGCTACGCACATCACTCCATCCACTACATTTTCATTTCTATTGATGATTCCTTCAAGCAAGTACTTGTTTCACATGTAGTTGATGAATTAACAACTCAACTACCAAACCTTAGACGTATGCACTCACTCCCATCACGTTGAATATAAATTAGGGTTGTAATACTTCCCAACAAAGACCATTGTGATCCCTTATCAACAAAAAATGGTGGCTTCGATTTGGTGGTGCTTCTCGAGTATCTTGCCTTGAGCTTTGGGATGCAAACCCTAAGTCTGACCCTGGTTGGTTACCCGACAATGATAGTGTTTTTGTGTCATTACCTTGTTGAAGACATTGCTCGAACTTGATCTTCAGGGCGAAAGCCCAAGATCTGCTATTGATGGTTGGATCCAGCGAAGGCGGTGCTTGAGTAATGTTCTTTTTCTGGAGGAGTTGCTGCTAGAGAACCTTTTTTTCTTTTTACATGAAAATCTTCCAATCTATTCATCAAACATTATGGAAGTACAAAGAACACAATAATCAATAGTAATTGCATTCATGTTCGTAGGCCATCCATCGACGACTACAAGCACTGAAGCGAGGCGGAGGAGCGTCGCCGTCATTGCCCCTTCTTCAACTGAGCCGGGGAAACCTTATCATAGTAGACAGTAGGGAAGTCGTCGTGCTAAGGCTCCAAATAACCAGCGCGCCAGGACAAAAACCGTTGTCAATGAAGAGAAGCATAGATCGAAAGGATCCAACTTGCACACACGCAAACATAGACGAACGAACACCGGATCCAAGCAGATGATCGAAGACAAACACCGATCACATCCCATAAATTCGCCGGAGACACACCTCCACACGCCATCCGACGATGTTAGATGCACCGTCGAGACGAGGCTAGACAGGGAGAACATTATTCCACATTGAAGGAGCCGTTGTTCCCTCGCCTTTCTGAGCAGGATATAAACCTACAGAAACTATTTTTTTTCTTCTAAAAACGGCGTTGCTGCTGGTAATCCAAGGATGCAAATCGGCATGTGTTATATATTTTGACACGGCACATTTCGCTATCACGACTCTTCCTTCCAAGGCCATCAAACTGGAGAGTAGGAGAAAGACAAAACAACACCGAATTAGCAGCGAGCACTAATAAAACATGTCAATCAATCCAAACCAACTACGACGACGCCTGTACATAATTAGAATGTACGTATATAATTAGCAGGTGGTGCAATAGAAAATGCAGACCTGGTGACGCAGAACGGGGCGCAGAGCCAACAAACGTCAGTAGTGACGATTGTGCTATGCTGAGCTGGCTAAATGTCTACTCCTCTTCTCCTCGGGATAAGCCAACTCTACGGCAGTAGCAGTAGACCGGAAGCTGCTGATCCACAGCTGGGACTGCGACGCGAGTCCCGCATTTTAAAACGAAGACGCAGATCGCCGACCTGAAGTGAGCTTAATTAGCACTAGTTTAGTCCGGAGGGGGGTTAGGCGATAATCATGTTTAATGCATGGCTTAAGCTTAGTCGGTCGGCTGTTGGAGGTCCCTCGGCACTCGCCCCGGTCCTGTCTATGGTTGACGCTGCATGCAGACAGGCGTATGGATGAACTGTCATCGAGCGTGCAAAGGACACACGAGCATCACACCATGTTAAGCTGGCTGATGCCCGCCAGCTCGGGGAACGGAGGGCAGACGAGACGAGAGGGGTGATACACTGATACACAAAACTTTTTTTTTTTTGCGAAATAATACACTGATACAAAACAGTTTCACGTGTGAATTTCTGTAATTTCAACAAGGTGGGGGTCTCAATATCATTTAAATGTTTTCAGACCGAGAACTGAAAAAATCATGTGCCTAGATTTGTATAAAAGGGTATTCTAGAAATGTATTATTTCTTGATGAGTATGATATATATATATATATATATGCTTGAAAGAAACATGTGATCAAATTTACATGGCCGTGTCGATATCTATAACGTCATTTCTTTATGAACCGAAGAACGTAGTTCAGCTTCCCCGGAGCATCGAGCGTTGTCTGCTCAATGACCTTTGTCCCTACCATTTGAAATGGTTGATGCCACTGGGAACCAGGCGCCGATTTGTTGGTGTGAAGCGGCGGTAGACGCAAATAGGCGTACTTTGTACTATATTTATTCGTCGTGGTTTTAGTTCAAATCGGAACGAAGGGAGTAGAAACTACACGTTCACTCGGGGAGAACTAGATTTCTTCATAACCTTCCAATGAGGTGAATGGCACGGGAACATATTCCCCAAGAAGAAAAGCGTTTAGCAGAATGAGTGGTTCACACTTCATACGCGAGGTCTTTACTCTTTAGGCAGGAATGACACACGATGATCAATCAATGTACTAGACCGGACCAACTAATGTGAAACTAGTACACTGGCAACACCCTTTTTCTTGTGGGGGCAACACTTTGAGTACACACACACACCTACAAACCTACTGTTAAGAAATGTACAATAGGTCAGATGCTACCAGGTAGGAGTAAATCTATGCGCCTTCCCAAAAGAGAGGCACACAGAGCGCTGAGAATGCATAATTAAAGAGGCGATAGAAAGGTGAAGAATAGATCCTACCTAAAATGCACAAAAAGCGCATGCATGCCCTTGCTCTACGAAGATTCTTATGCAGATAGCAAGTTGGCAGATTTTTTTTCTTTCTTTCTTTCTTTCCATGCAGCTAGATTGCAAAAGTGAAAGATTGGAATCTCATGCGTTCTACTGCTACTGGAACAGCACACTGTCCTGTCCTCTCTCCTGTCTAGTGGGATAAACTGTTCTTCAGTTGTAAATTCGCACTTGCGACTGATTTGCATAATATTTTCACTGTTGATTGAGACAAGGGAATGGCATGCTTCCTTTTCTTCTTGTTCCTATTGACAACTAAGTTGCATGCGCGATTGGGTGGGTGGTAGATACCACACCATGTCTGTACTTAGGAAAAGGTCGATTTATATCGATCAACTATTTTCTGAATTTAAGTTTGGTCCATAAACTCTACACTAGACAAGTTTGAACCATAACCTACCAATGGTGCCCGTGTTTTCGCGAATTTGACCTTGATAGTTGATGAATACTAGATCGGAAGTTTTCCTCGCACAAAAGAAGAAAGATAACCTAGTAAGTACAAAAGAAATTATTTTGCAGAGAAAGAATCAGTGGCGATTGAAATAACGGACCAAACCTAGAAAATTTCAGAGAAAAGTTGATCCAGAAAGTACTGGGAATTCGAGAGATTCTAAAAAAGCGAAGTAAACAAGAAATTTAAGCAAGGAAATTTTGTCAGAAGTATTGTTGAAAATAGGATTTTTTTAAAAAAAAAATATGGAATTAAGATATCATGGATTGCTTGGAATATATGATGACGATTAGATTTGAGCGTACATGGGAAGTATTACACGCACCTATATTTGTGTTGAAAGTAGAATGTGGTAGTAGACCAAACACGTCCTAGCTACAACTTAGGTTCTTAGACAAGAATCAGTATATAGAGATTTGAGATGTCGCAAGCATAGAATGATCTCAAGTACAATGCACACATGTACATGTGTCACACTCAGAAAATTCGATCACCACCACCACCATGAATTAGTCGTCTACGTACGTGCAGTTTGCTCTCCATCTTTTCTGCTATATTTCCATGGCGTCCGGAAGAAGAGATCAGAACCCGTATCAACGGCTCCCAGCCAAAAGTAGATCGAAAGCAGCAACCAAAGGGAGACGGTTCAACGATTGATGTAACCTGCCACCTGCTGCAAACTATGCGTACTTTGGCCGTTCCATTCTCACAGTGCAAAAGAGGACCAATAAGCCATGGGAAGAACTTTCCTCCACAAGGGGATATGGGCGTACATATGTACACCCATTAATTCTGGTAAGAAAGCACAATTTAATTAGATAAAATATTGCATATAAGCATTAAAAAATAACTAGGAAATATGTAAAATTCCGTAGACCCATTCAATGCCCTTACAGATATTGGTTCAAAAAAAAATGCCCTTATAGATATTCTGATAAGTCTAAATACACTTTCAAAAAGAGTATATTCAACCACTGTATTACACATGGATTTTAAAATAATTTTGTGACACTTTAAATTCGAGTTTTTAATCTTGTAAAAATCAAGAAATGGTAGTGAAACTCGTGCTTTCGCACAACTGTGTTGCTTATAGAACTGGCGTGAAAGGGCATAGAATAGTTTTTGGAGCACTTGCAAGGGTATTAAAGTGCTGTCAGGCTATGACAGGGCAGTGAGTTCACTTTGAATATTTGAAATGGCATATAAAATTTTGCCTGTAAAAAGAAGTAAGGACTCAAACCGAGGGAACTTTGAGTACACTTTCTAAATTTTGCCTGCAAATGGTATTGTGAAAATATATTTCACAACAAATTTTCATTTGGGCGTATCTAAATATTTGTTATGTATTACGACTCGAACTTAGAGAAGTTTGAGTGCGCTTTCTAAGATGCACATCCTTTATTTTCGATCGTGGGTATAGTGTGTATACAAAGGTATTCACTTTTCCTTGCAAATTTAGGTACGTTAAGGCAGCCTCCTAAAGACATAGGTCAAACTCCTATCTTAAGACTATAGTGGAAGAAAAGAAGAAAAGGAAACATGATTTGTGTGCATCACCAAGCAGGTTTCATGGGAATTGTACGAAAAGCACTCTTGGCCCTTTTTCTCCTCGAATACGCATACTCATGCGTGTTTGAGATTAAAAAAAAGGGGCTAGGAGTGCTTTGATCATGGGTCCTATTGTGAAAATCATGGTATGATGTTTTTGCCTATAAAATAATTAAAGATATACTCTATTGTGGAAATATATTCATGTCAAATACGTTTTATATGATTTTTCATCTGGTCATGTCTGAATATGTTTTGTATGTACTACGGCTCAAACTTAGAGAAGTTTGAGTATGCTTTTTTCAATCAGTGCTGGTAGTGTGTGTATACAAAATTATTCTCATTTCCTCGCAAATTTAGGTATGCTACGGCGTTCTCCGGAGGACATAGGTCAAACATGCTAGCTTAAGACTAGTGGAAGAAAAGAAAAGGAAACATGATTTACGTAGCAGAAGTAGGTTTCATGGGCATTGCACAAAAAGGGCTAGAAGTGCTTTGATCATGGATCCTTTTCTAGGATGGATAAAAGCTAGACACGAACATCACATAATTTAACCCACTTTTCTTGCCTTTTTTTCTTGCCTCCTGCTTTGATGATGTCTATGTGTAAATCAAGACCTTTGAGAAGGGTCGGCAAAAGCAAAGGAGGGCGGCTCAATCTTCCTCTACCTAGCTAGCTAGGAGGACCATGCTCATTTCCACTTCGTTTGGTACTTTGCAAGAAAGCTTACCAAGTAAGCATTCTCGGCCGTCCCTTCCTCACACACTTGGCTTTGTACCATGCACCAAAAGGGGCAAATGGATGTGCACGAGTGCTACTATACCTGGGACCTTTCCTTTCCTAGGGCCGATCATGGGTTTGCTTAGATATGCATGCCCTTAGATTGCGTGTGCGTGCTTTCCTTTTGTACGACAAACTAATTAAGTGCGTCGCCGTTCCTTTTCTTCTTCTGCTGCTGCTTTTGCTCTCCTTTACTTGTCAAAAACAAATTCACCACGAATGCTACACTTGCATAAGGGATATGCGTATTGTTAAGCGTTTCTTGGATTAATCAAGTACATGTGCAGGCTGTCCTCCCTTTCTTCATCCAAGTATAAACTAAGTCTGTCATTACCAACGTGTGCATAATTTCACCCGCAAAAAAAAAAACATGTGCATAATTTGACATCACATATAGGGTTTCTTACTCTGCCAGCGAAATCTCCCTTCGGATGGTTTTTGTCCTAGGAAACAAATCCCAAGGAAGATTGACATCTCCCTTCTTGTTGGTATTAGGGTTTTTCTTTCTTCATTGGATTCCATGTTTTGTTGTTGCAACTAATGTGATTATGGTTAATTTCACGTTACGAATTCCTATGCACGTTATGTCACGGGCACGGTAGCTATTCGATTGATTTAAAGCATTAGCATATGATGCATTAGGATGAGATTAATTATTCGCATGGATATGGGCATATAATCCATTCCTGATGTAAGAAATAAGATCCTTACATATGCTATGTCACATGAAAATAGACTGATGGACTAATGAAGCGGACTATCAGGAATAAATTCCTTTCGTTGTTAAATGTAAGATAAAAACTTTATAGAAGATGCAGTTGGCATCCTTATTGACAATGTATGATGCAGATGTCT
>LR738714.1:143004601-143087230 GCA_902687465.1 Secale cereale | reverse complement strand
CCCCCCACTCCCCCCAAAACCTCGATGTCTAAAAGGAATATGGTGGAATAACTAACCTGACAGGCCGCGTAAAACATTTGATGATTCGGATGGGCTGTGGTCCCTCTGTTCTGAAGGACACAATATTCATCGCACCAGTCCACTAATCTGGGTGAAGCGAATAAAGATGATTTTAGATCTGAGAAGAACATCAGGAAAATCACAAAGAGAAGAATTTCTTTACACACTTTTTGACTATACCAAGAACCGTATCAGCGGAAATAAACCTTGCCCGAGACAAATAGCTTCCAACATACGAAACTGCAGACATTCTGTATTTCAAAACATGAGTGGTAATTAGCATTTCTTCAACCTGTACGAGCTTATGCTATAAATGGGGATCATAACAGAATATACTACTGACTGTAGCCAGAGAAAATATGACGGGTGTATGTATGAATTGTCTGTGTAAACATTTCTTGCCACAATTGTGGCAACTTGGCAGAGAGACATGTCTATGACAGACGGCTGAAAGATCAAACAAAGCATGGCTCGACGCAACTGTTGTCACAATGCGAACACCAGCCACAAGATTATCAAACTTGCCAAACATGACTGAAGCAAAGTGTGGCAACAAAGCAAAGAACCAATGAATTGTCACAACATATAAAGCAAGCTGTGATCGTACGATGTATTCCTCACATGCTAAGACATACCTCGAAATTGGATCCTCTTCTTTCTTCAAAAAAATGTCGGTAAGAAAAAAAGCAAATTCAAGACCGCAGATTTTAGGATCCAGTGAGCAGGCATAGAACATGATAAACTGCAAAGTTACAACAATAGGGTGAAATATAAGGTGAAGTGAAAAGCAAAATGAGGAAACATGAAGGTGAATAAAACTCAATACAAGCTTCAAATCCTAGTGAATCTAGCTTACACATACACCAAATAATAGAGAATCCTGACCTGGCAAAATTTTGATCTGTGCACCCTCAGCACAGATGCTCGAAATATAGTCTTCAGAATGTCAAATTCCTGACCAGTTCAAACCACAAGGTGAGAAATGACAGATTGAAAATATATATACCGATCAGCTTCAACAGTTATGTTTCCTTGTTTACACTACTCCATGAAGTTCACAAAAAAGATGGCATTTTTTACACTGACACGGTCTTCAATATTTTAACTTTGAAAACTACTCCCTCCGTCCCATAATGTAAGACACTTTTTGACACTAGTGTAGTGTCAAAAAACGTCTTACATTATGGGACGGAGGGAGTAATTTGTAATAGAGTGTATGCATAAAACCTAAGATAACTATAACATTAAGAATTAAGTTAGGGGTACTAAAATATGATAACAGTTTTTTCTTTTCTTTCCAAAGAGCAGGATATACTGCAGAGTACATACTCACCTTATCTAGATACCCACGCTCCGCACATGACTTAAGGTGCTCGCATACAACAACCATTAAACTATCAAGCTTTTCGGCACATGCATTTCCTCCAAAAAGGACCTAGCCGACAAAATGAGTACTGAGTCAGCAACTTCGCTATTATTGCTACACGATTAGATAGGCATAAGTTTTAAGTACAATACATGAACCTTTGTTCCCGCTTGTCCAAGGCCATCCTCATCCAAATCTTCAAGCTCCATTTCAAATATACCTTTGTCATGCTCCCCTTGAATAATATCTTCCCAGGTTATATTAACCTGCAAAGTTCACCAATCAACAAATGTCAAGAATTAGTTGCAGGATAGAAAAAACAGTGGCGACACAAAAAAGGAGCATACATCCAACTCCGTAAGTAGATCCACAACTTTCGCCAGCAACGTAGCCCCAATAAGGTCCCCCATTCTGTCAGTATCTAGCCCCAACATACATTCGACAAACGAGACCATCTTCTGCAAAGACATAAGAAACAAATGCTCTATGAAATAATGAACAAAGTTGGTGGTTGACTTTTCCATGTATAAGTGATACAATTAGGAATCATATATTGTCAACACAAAGCTGATGCAAGGTAGCCCGATGCAAACTATCACTTGATATAGAAGAAACGATAACAAGTCGGCGTTGAGCTGGAGCGACCAAGATCCTTTTTCAGCATTTATGTATCGTTGGCCTAGGAGTTCACACAAATAAGGAAATGCAAGACATAAAATAAAACACAATTACTACAAAAACAGATAATATAATAGTGTCCACACGTACAGCTTTGTTATCAAATAACTTCGGCATACTCCGATCTATTATATCCCTTAATATCCTTGGTGCTAAGGGTACAGTATCGGAGATCGCTTTCAAACTCTCGCACAGATGAAAAAAAATATCCTTCTTCCTTGAAATCACCCATCTAGGCAGCTCATTGCGTTGAACAAGAGGCGGAGTAAAGTTGTTCACAAGCATCTGCAAACATTCTCTGAGATACTGATCTGCCACTGCAGCCTGGATGGACGAATAATCAATTAGTCAGACACCCATAAGCAGATTATGCAGGAAATAATGTAAGTGCAATTAGAAGAATACCAATCTGGTTATTAGGTCTAAGAAAGCATCCAATGTATCTCTTTGCAAGTACCAGATGCGGACGGTAAATATCTGAAATGCATGTTTTTAGTGAGATTCAGGTAACTCGACAATCCAAATGGAGAATTGGAGATGCAAGAGTAGTACTCAATATGACATTACATTGTTCAAAAGCAAATGATGGTACGTGATGTCTATTTTCGATACTGCTTCTGACAATGCCTTCAAAGTCGTCTGGAAAAATAGGCAATATGTGCATTTTATTAGAAGCGATGTTAAATACAAAAATAGTAGATAGATGAAAACAGGATCAATGTCTTACCACATACAAAGCCTCTTCATCAGGAGTCTTTTTCTTGCTAGTGTCTAGAGTGCTTACCATCTTATTATATTGATCCATGTCATATGGGTCAACTAGAAGCGGATCCTAAATCAAAGACAAGGGTGTCAATGTTTCCTGGAAAACAAGACAAGGGTGTCAATGGTTCAAAAGGCATTCTTGAAATATATATTGTTGTTTGATGCCACCCAAGAAAAACCATGCCCGACATGGACTCCTCTTGGTATGGGATCAAGCTGAAGAGTGAATTACCCGATAAGCTTAGTCAAAACAGGAACAGATTTTCACACAACATAAATTGCCCACGGACAACAGTACTTTAGATTGTATCTCTAGCAAGTATGGTATGACAGTCACTCTTGGTAGAATGCATATATACAGCAATAAGATCGGCTTGAAGAGATACTCGGTAAGCAGTCAGAACAGGAAAGAACTTCAAATGATGTCAATAAACAACATGTGTATTATTCTATCTAGCGAGTCAGTTATGGACTTATGGCAGTCCTCCATAAAATACATATCTACAGCAATAATAAGTAATCTCTAAAAAACTGGAAAAGGTAATGCCTGATGCCGAATGAATCTATTTGTTCGCCAGCAGAAACATGGAACGTCTGGAAGCTCCTAAGTGATTTTCATGTATGAATAGAAGAAATAACATGCACCTTGCTGCCTAACCCACAATGGCGTTCAAAAATTGCATCCATAGGAAAATAATCACCTTCCAATTTCCCTAACTCTCACACTGCACATCCATCTGGCAGTTTCCCTCACCGTCAATAACAGCTTTGAATTTCAAACTTGAACCCATTACTAGATGTGTCCATATTATTCTAAAGAGATGCATTATTTATAAATGATGATAAGGGAATGCATTTCTATATTCATTTCAATATTGCACAACGGATACCCCGAATGTTTAAGGGGTGGATGGAAGCACCTGGCTCCCCAAATTGACTTCAATAAACGCAACAGAAGTGAGCACGGTATATCAAGGGGTCCAGAACTCCATAAGGCCCCAGAACCCCATGTCTTCTCCCCATAGGAAGGATGCCTTTATGATCATTATATGCCCTGCCTTTGCCCGGGCAGTCCCAGGGAAGAAGATGCGAGCTGTATATCAAATTACAATGTTTACTTGTTTCTGACTTCCACAGAGTAACAACAGCAATTTGAACTAATTTTAAAAGGTCAGTCACCATCAAATTGAACATTAAACATTCCAACGAACTAAGCATTGCTCATATTCAAAGTGTTCTCACATTTGGTTATTATGTTAAAGTTAATATTACTATTAGCTAAGTCTCACCTCTTCAAAAAAATTAAATCATGTCTTATATCTGTTTCAAGGCATTCTTTAATGGGAGTGGCTAACTCTCATCTAGATGAGAATTAATTAAGTCACATCTAACTCTTAGTCTCTTACGGCATTTGATTTAACACGAAGTTTTGCGCGGATTTTTTTGTATTTGATTAATCAGATAGTGTAAGGGTTAGAAAATACTTTGTTATTTCTTTCTCATCTAGATGAGAATTAGCAAATCGATTCTTTAATATAGTACCATAGCTGAAGTGCAGAACCATTTGTTGCCTGAGAGGTTTTCCAATAGGATTACCGATCTAAGGGGCTTTTCAATGTGCATACTCTTGATTGATTTATGAAGTGCCGTAGTAAGCTATTCCGGAATTTTTCCAAACTCGAATTCTCTAAAATCAAAGCCAACGAACAAAGAAAAGAAAAAAGTAACAGTGGGAGCTTGAGAGTCTATTTTTACCAGCGAACGCAATCCCGGCTGTAAAACGGTAACGCTCGAGGCCGACGAGCCAGCAACAAAGGAAGCGTTTCCCCTGCTCCTCGGCCTCCCCGGTCTCGCATCACTCGGACCAAAAATGCAGAGAGGCGGACTGGAGCTACATCAGTGCAGGATACGTACCATCCGCACGGACTGGAGCACGTGCTCGACGAACCGGAACGCCACGGAGTCGCGGATGGGCTTTACCGCCGCCTCCGCCATGTCGTCGCGCCGCAGCTCCGCCCCCATGGCCTTCGCTCGCCCCTGACGCCTACCTGGGGGAGATATCACGCCTGGGATCCCTAGTCGAAGATACAAACTCCAGGGGCCAGTAAGCGCGGAGGCGAGCGAGCGAGCGAGCGGTGCGGCAAGCTCGGGGAGCGAAAGGGGCGCGGAGTCTTCACCGGTTGGCCGGCAGGGGGAAGGTCGGCGGCGTGTAGGCGGCGGCGAGGCGATAGAGGTCCAACTGCTACCCGGGTCCTGATTTCCTACTGGGCCGGGTCGCGGATAATAATTTTCAGCCCACAGCACATATAATTTGAAAAACTACAAAACACGGCAGGTATAAAAAAGCCTGGTCACGTCAAACTGGGTTCAGGTACCCACACAACCTGGGTGCTTCCGCAGTTATTTTCGAAGATTTGCTAGACTCAACTATACTTGAAGCCCAGGCATGCAATGAGGCTCTTGTTCTTGCTGCGGACTACATACTCACTCTGTATGCATGGCACCGGATTGCCTCGAGGTGGTTACCAATATTTATACTGGTCCCCATGCCGGTATTTTGCTGTTTTGGAGGAGATCAATTATAGAAGACGTTCCATCCAAGATATTCAGTTTGTGCATGAGAATAAAAAGCATAATGAGGAAGCTCATGCCTTAGCTAAGGCAGCTGCCTCTCTCTCTCCCGGGCGTCATGTGTGGCTTACTTCTTTGCCCGACATTATTTGTATCCCTATGTGTTTGAACATTCAATAAGAATATTTTTTCGCTAAAAAAAAACACAACTTGGGTCATCCAACTCGGAATATCCTAACGGACACTCATTGCGGCAGAATGTCGAGCGAACGCACAGAGGGCGAGCGACCTAGCAATCAAGATGGGCCGGCCCAAATACGGGATACAACATGCGCTACAGTATCCGTTTTGGGTACTTTCTGGAAGGTTCCTGGCCGGTTTTGGGAACCTTCCAAAAGGTTCTTGAACCGGCTTTTCATTGGGGTTTTTCTGCTTCTTTTTTCTTTCTTTTTTTCTTCTTTCTTTGTTTTTCTGTTTATTTATTTCATTTTCAATTCCTTTTTCTTCTCTTTCTATTTTCTTTTTGTTCTTCAGATTTTCAAATCCCTTTCTGTTTCTTTTTTCTTTTCTTCTTTTTTCGTTTTTTTCTGTTTGTTTCTTTCTTTGGTTTCTTATTTCATTTTCTTTTTATTTTCTCTTTTTTCAAAATATTCAAAAAAAAATGCCTTTCCATAAAATGTTCAGTTTTTTCAAAAATGTTATGAAAATAAATAAAAAATCTCGTCACACAAAAAGTTCAAAACTTTTCGAAATTAATATAATGTACCAGAATTCAATTTTTCTGTTCATGTTTTCAAAAAATGTTCGTGCTTCCAAATTTGTTCGGGATTTTTCAAATTTGTTCTCAATTTCAAAATTTGTTCTCAATATTCAAAAAATGTCCATGCTTTAAGAAATTGTTCGCGCTTCCAAATTTGTTCTACGTTTCAAAATTTATTCTCAAGATTCAAAAAAAATGTTCATGCTTTACAAAAAATTCCGCGCTTCCAAATTGTTCTCCGTTTCAAAAAAAATATCAAGATTAAAAAAATGTTCGTGCTTTAAAAAATGTTCATGTTCAAATTTTGTTCTCGATTTCAAAATTTTGTTCCCTAAATTCAAAAAATGTTCAGGATTTTGAAAAGTGCTCATTTTATCAAAACTTTGTTCAGGCTTTTTATTTTTTCTTCTAAAATTTGGAAAGTGTTCGCTTTTATAAAAACACTTTTTTCAAAATAATTTTCGTGCTAAGAATTTGAGAAAAATTTGGACCTACATTACATTTAGCTTCGCGCGTCATGGCAAGCCAAGAAAGCTTCTCTATCGCGTTGGCTAGGCTCGTGCATACAAATATGGTGGTCCCTGGTTCGATCCCTTCATTGACTGTAGTTTTTTGGAATTTTTTCACTGCATTGCGCTAATGGGCCGGCCCAGCTGGAGACGCGGCTGTGCGTCCGCTCGACAATTCGCCGCAACGAGCGGCGCATAGGAGCTCCCATCCAACTCTTCTCAAGTCCACGTTGATCTTCACAGTGCCATCAGCGGTAGGGAGATCCAGGAGAGGAGGAGCAGTAGCGGTGTTATGTCGCGATCGGGAGGGTAACTACCTGGGTTCATCAGCGGTGGTTTACTATGGAATCACTGATCCATTGTTGTTGGATACGTACGCTTGTCGTGAAGCGCTTGCACTAGCTGACGACCTTGCAGAGCAAAAGGTGTGCGTTGCCTCGGACTGTCAAGAGGCGGTGAACGACATCAACAGAGGGACGGGAGGTCCTGATGCGGCATTGGTACATGAAATAAGGAATCATTGCAGTAGTTTTATTTCTTGCGCTTTTGTTTTCGAGCCTAGGATTTTCAATTTCGAGGCTCATAATATTGCCAAGTTTGCTTGTACTTTAGACATAGGTAGACATGTTTGGTTGGGCTACCCCCATGACCCGAACCTTGTACCTATGACAATTCCTTTGAATGAATAAAGCAGGCGAGATTTCTCAAAAAAAAAATCCAACTCTTCTAAAAAAAACTTGGGTCATCCAACTTGGGTGGGATACTTGTTGTTTTTCAAAGCAAATGGTACGGTTGCTACCGAGGTGAACCAAGTGTTGGACTCTATTGTTAGGCAACAGGTCAAAGAATCAATTATGCCAAATCATCTATAGCTTTTAGCAAGGGAGTCCCCGACAATGTTCGTAATGAGATCAAAGGTATTCTGAATGTTTCTAATAAAACTTTAAATGAAAAATATCTAGGCACGCCCTCTAATATTGGGAACTCAAAAACCGACACATTCAAGTATCTTAAGGACTATTTGTGGAGCAAGGTACAGGGCTTGTTAAAGCAGTGGCCCAACCAATTTCGGTGTACTCTATGTCATGTTTCAAACTCCCCGGGGGATTGTGAACATCTTAATATGTTGATCAGGAAGTTTTGGTGGGGTAGTAAGGACGGTCATCATAAACCACATTGGGTCTCTTGGAAGGCTATGACGCAACCTAAAGGTATGGGAGGTTTGGGTTTCAAGGATTTCGAATTTTTTTAATCTAGCTATGCTAGCTAGACAAGCATGGTGGCTCTTGCAACAACCTGATTCCCTTAGTGCATCGGTTTTAAAAAGTATCTACCATCCGGAGACATCCATATTGCATGCAGAAATAGGAGGTCACACAAGTCGGATTTGGCGAGCAATTGTGGAAGGCGGAAACACTTTTGAAACAAGGCCTGATCAAGCGTATAGGCAATGGCGAGGACACAAAAATCTGGACTGAGAACTGGCTCCCCAGAGACGAGATGATGCGGTCGTATGGGTGCTTGACACAAGACCCGTCCACTTATGTTGCTGAGTTAATAGATGTTGCCTCGGCTACGTAGAATATGCAATGACTACAACAGGTATGCTTTCCCTTTGACGTAACGGTTATCACGAGCATTCCATTGTGTACCATGAACATCTCAGATTTCTGGAGCTAGAATTTCGAGAAGAACGGTATGTTCACGGTTAAGCCTACATATAGAATGCTAGTTGAAACAAAGCAAAGAAGAGAGGCATGGCTTGAGGGCACGACGGGGTCTTCGGGCACGAACACATAAGAAGGAGCATGGAAGTCATTATGGAAAACTGAGGTACTAGGCGAAATAAGAATGTTTTTGTGGAGACTCTCGAAACAATCAACAGAAGATGTACGAGCGTATAGACACATGAGATCGTTGAGCTCTTGTGAGTTATGTGGATCACCGGATTCCTGGCGCCACTCGTTGCTGGAGTGCACAACCTCAAGGTGTTCCTGGGCACTTGTTGATGAGGAGCTTGGGCAATGTCTGGTCGCCACAACAGAACCTAATGCAAAGCAGTGGCTCTTCTTCCTTCTTGATACATTAGCACATGAGCAGTTTGTCAGGATGGTAGTCACACTTTGGGCCATTTGGACTTCGTGATGAAAGGCTATTCATGAAGGGATATTCCAAACTCCAACGACATTGGATGCTTTTGTGGACAACTTCATACAGGAACTCCAAATTATACAGAAGAAAACGCCTAGGACATCTACTACAGGTCTAGTAAAGGCGCATGTGGAATCTCAACGATCGAAAGCTGCAGCCCCTGGCCATGCTAAATTTCACGTTGATGCGACTGTTAGGCTAGGCAGTGGTGGATCGACGCCGACCATGTGTAGAGACAGTGATGAAAACTTTCTAGGGAGCTCTTCCCTAATAGTATCAGGAGTTTGTGACCCAGTGTTGTGGGAGGCAATGGCATGCCTAAAAGCTCTTTCATTAGCACAATACCTTTGTATATACAATCTTCTCATAGCATCCGACTCAAAGCAATACTCACTAAGATCAAAACCAGATCAACGGTGTTTTACTGTATCTTTAATTTTGAAGATTGTGTGGTCAATGCTGACGCACATAGTTTAGGTAGATTTTCGCCTTCTTTAGCTCCATGTTGTCATGTTTGGTTTGGCCATCTACATGACCTAAATTTTATCCCATTGTTTGTGGACTTTTATTAATAAAATTCGGCCTTACCCCTATAAAAAGGTACATGCACAACTATGTCTCAAAAATGGCTACCCACACAACTTTCTATGGAAAGTTAAAATGCCCCCTCGGGTCAAAGTGTTCACGTGGCTCGCTTTGAGAGGGAGCATTATAACTAAAAATAACTTGATTAGAATGGGGTGGTCTGGAGATAGTAAATGTTTTTTGTGGGAGGGAAGAAGATATTAATCATTTCTTCTTTCATTGTTCGATTGCTAGATTGTTGTGGATGGTCATGAAATGCTCGTTTGGTATGCATGACATCCTTGATAACATCCAGCACTTGTTTGGGATCTAGATCAGAAAGTTTAATAAAGGTGATAGAGATCTTATCATAGTATGAATTTTTGCTATCTTCTGGACATTATGGAAACTTAGAAACAAAGTTGTGTTTGATAATAGCAGGGTTACTGATCCCTGCGTTCCAGTTAACATGATCCTTAAATGGTTGCATCATTGGAATGTGTTGCAGAAAAACCAAGAAAAAATAAAGTGAATGACGGCGGGCGTAAGGCAGGTTGAATAGGTTGCGGACGAGTGAAAGTGCTTGTTATCGACTAGTGGGGGGTGAATAGGCGATTTTTATAGAAGTCTTCAAGAGAGGCAATGTCTTCGAAGACAGACAATCAAATACTACCTACAAAGTATACAGCGGAAGATAAACTACACTAGATAAGCCATATCTAGGAGAAAGTACTGAGTAAGCACGAAGACAAATAACAACTAGGTAGAGTGGATCGGAATAGGAAGACAGTATGAAGCTAATAATGAGAACAAGAGTATGTCTTCACGCAGTGAAGTCGAACAAGGAAAACAAGCAAAGACTTCACGAAACTAAATAATGAGTAAGGGTGAAGTGATAGAACCAATTGCTTGACAAAGACAGGGATTTGGTAGACCAGTTCCAGTTGTTGTGACAACTATACGTCAGGTTAGGAGGATGAGAATAAACTCAGAAGACCGCGTCTTAACCTTATTCCCCTTGAGCTAAGAACATTTAGTCCTCGCCCAATCACTCTGGTAAGTCTTCAAGGTAGACTTCCAAACCTTCACAGGCTTCGTTCACTAGCAATCCATAATGGCTCTTGGATGCTCGGAACGCGACGCCTAACCGACTGGAAGATACGCAGTCTTCAACTGTACTAAGTCTTCAGATCACGTGGACAAAAAGACTTCAGTGATGCCTAACACTCTTTGGCTCTGGGTGTTTTGGGCTTTGTCCTCGCAAGGATTCTCTCTCAAAGGATTCGAAGGTGGGTTGCTCTCAAACAACAAAAGCCATGTATTAAATACTGAGCAACCACCGATTTATGGTGGAGGGGTGGGCTAATCAGGAGGCAACCCGACATGATTTGTCTGAAATGACCCTTGGTCATTGGGGAACTGAAACGTGTCCAACGGTCAGATTTCAAACACTCGCGGCAGCTTGACTTGGGCTACAAGTAAAGCTGACTTGTCCAACTCAGGACAAGATTTTCTCTCATTGTCTTCACTCGAAGACATACGAAATGGGTTGAGCATCACATCAGTTTTCTGACTTTGTTCACTTGGACCCCACTTGATAGATCGGTGGTTCCTATGACTCAAGTAAGAAGAAAATGAAACAACGAAACAACTATGTCTTTGTGCTCCATTGTCTTCAAATGAATGTCTTCACATGTCATTGTCTTCGACATGAATGTCTTCATGAAACACCATAGTCTTCAATGTCTTCATACATTTTTAGGGGTCATCTATGGTAGGAAAACTGAATCAATGAGGTACTTCTACCGGTGTTATCCTGCAATTCTCACAAACACATTAGTCCCTCAACCACGTTTGTCGTCAATACTCCAAAACCAACTAGGGGTGGCACTAGATGCACTTACAATCTCCCCCTTTTTGGTGATAGATGACAAACTGGTTGAAGTTTTCAACGGGGATAAAAATATGTGAAAGTTAAAGAATGCGGTGATTGGCTTCATAAGTTGAAAAGGCTCCCCCTGAAGATGTGCATATAAGTAGTTTGCCTTTGAATGCAAATGCACATGGTAGGTTCTGCTTTGTGGAGATCTCCTTCAATTTTATGAAGACAATTCATCATGCATACAAAAATGTAGTGAAGATAATGATATGCATAATAAAAAATGGGTGTCTGCTGAATGATTTTATGCACATAAGATAGAAATTCAACCACGCAATAAAGACGACAGAAAGTGTAGTAGACTTCCCATATGGACTTAAGTGTTACAACTCAAAAACCAAAAGTTCACGAACGAGAGTTGCAAGACTTAACAAAATATAGCACCCGACCCATATGGACCCGCTTCAAGATATCAACCCATATGCTTCTCCCCTTTTGTCATCGGATGACCAAAAAGTTGTGAATACATAGGGTGTCTAAGCGTTTCCCAAAGGTGTTGGTGAAGATGTTGGGGCAACCAGGTCGACGTTGGAGTTGGGCGATGCAGTGGGGCCTGATGAAGAATCATGATGAAGTGAAGCCATAGTAGGTGAAGTGGCGTCGTCTGCCTCATCAATTACTCTCGCAACAACAGTTGGAGCCGAAGATGAATACTCAGAATCTTCAGTGGAGGGAGTTGACCGCCAAGTTGCTGACTGTGGAGGCATGGGTTAAATTTGAAGTGTTCAGTGAAGCCATCTGCTTGAAGTTCATCTTCAGAGCATAGCAGTGTGAGGCTCTTCCAGGCACACCGACAGGCTTCATGAGCAACAAACGAGTTCTCGGTGGAGAGATTGCGTTTGTGATTGACATCCACAAGAAGATGATAACCCACAAGTATATGGGATCACAGTAGTTTTGAGGGTAGACTATTCAACCCAAATTTATAGATTCGACACAAGGGGAGCCAAAGAATATTTGCAACTATTAGCAACTGAGTTGTTAATTCAGCCACACATGGAGATTAATTATGTGTAGCAAAGTGATCAGTGACACAGTAATATGATAGTTCTAATAGTAGCGATAGCAGCAATAGTAACGGTAACAGTGATAGTAGTGATTTTGTAACAATAGCAATAGTAGCAGCAGCAATAGTAACTAAGCAAGATCAATATGTACGAAATTCATAGGCATTGGATCAACAATTTGTTGGATGATACTCATCATGTAACAGTCATAACCTAGGGCGATACAGCACTAGCTCTAGTTCATAAATGTAATGTAGGCATGCATTCCGTAAATAGTCATACATGCTTATGGAAAGAACTTGTATGACATCTTTTGTCCTACCTTCCCATGGTAGTGGGGTCCATAAGGAAGCTAAGGGATATTAAGGCCTCCTTTTAATAGAGTACCGCAACAAAGCATTAGCACATAGTGAATACATGAACTCCTCAAATTACGGTCATCACCAAAAAGTATCCCGCATATTGTCACTATAGGGTTTACGGGCCATAACACGTAGTTGGTGACTATGACTTGCAAGATCGGATGTAGAACATAGATATAATGGTGATAACATAAACGAATCGGATCTGAAGTCATGGCACCGAGGCCCAAAGTGTCAAGCATTAAGCATAGCAAAGTCATAACAACATCAATATCATAACATAGTGGATACTAGGGATCAAGCCCTAACAAAACTAACTCGATTACATGATGAATCTCATCCAACTCCTCACTGATCAGCGAGCCTACAAAGGAATTACTCACTCCCGATGGAGAGCATCATGGAATTGGCGATGGCGGAGGGTTGGTGATGACGAAGACTGAAGATTCCCCTCTCTGGAGCCCCAAACGGACTCCAAATCCAGCCTCCCCAAGAAGAACAGGAGGCGGCGGCGGCTCCGTATCGCGAAACAAGATAATTCTTCCTCCCTATTTTTTCTTCAAAAATGTGATTTATAGTGTCAGGGTTGGAGTCTGCGGGGCCACAAGGCGGGGACAACCCACCTGGGCGCGCCAGGAGGGGGCGCGCGCTGGTGGGTTGTGTCCACCTAGGTGCCCCCCTCCGGTGGTTCTTGGCTCCAGTAATTTTCTTTTATTGAATAAAAAATTCTCGCAAAGTTTCGTTCCAATCCGAGAACTTTTATTTCTGCACAAAAACAACACCATGGTAGTTCTGCTTAAAATAGCGGCAGTCCGGGTTAGTTTCATTCAAATCATGCAAAATAGAGTCCGAAACAAGAGGAAAAGTGTTAGGAAAAGTAGATACGATGGAGACGTATCAACTCCCCCAAGCTTAAACATTTGCTTGTCCTCAAGCAATTCAGTTGATAAAGTGAAAGTGAAAAAGAAAAACTTTTACGAACTCTTTTGCTCTTGTTTACATAAATAAGCTTAAGTGTCATCCAAGTTTTCATCAAAGATCATGACTAACCATGTTGTCAATAACCCTTAGAAATTATATTAACTCATATCAATTGAGGGAGTCCTGGATTTAGGGGTCCTCAGGTGTCCGGGCTACTTAAGCTAGGCCAGACTGATGGGCCGTGAAGATACAAGCAGAAGGTTATCCCCCGTGTTCGGATAGGACTCCTATGTATGTAGAAAGGCAAAATAGATGTCCGGATGTAATGATTCCTTCCTCCCCAAGTCATCTTTATACAACCCTAGGCCCCCTTCGGCGTGTATATAAGCCGGAGGGTTTAGTCCATAGAGGCTAGCAGAATCACAATTACATAGGCTAGACTTCTAGGGTTTTAGCCATTACAATCTCGAGGTAGATCAACTCTTGTAACCCTATATTCATCAAGATCAATCAAGCAGGAAGTAGGGTATTACCTCGATAGAGAGGGCCCGAACCTGAGTAAACATCGTGTCCCTAGTCCCTTGTTACCATCGATCCTTAGACGCACAACTTGGGCACCCCTACCCGAGATCTGCCGGTTTTGACACCGACAATGGTGCTTTCATTGAGAGCTCCGTTGTGTACTCGCGAGAAGCGATCGGTGGCTCGTCTTGTCATCAATGATGACATCACCCTCAGAAAAAGCCCGGCTCTTGGCCAGGTCCTCCAGCTCGGCGGGTTCGCCATATGCGCCCGCGTGGCCGTTAAGCCAACTGTGTCCCCTGTGGTCACCGAGCACCACTCCTATATCGGCTCCGAACACTCTGAAGACGCGAATCCGGCGGACTCCTCGTCCTTAAACGAGCTACTGGGTCGCATTGCCACCCTGGGGCTTTCAACATCCCATGATCAGATCGGGCCTAAACCAGGTCAAGAGGAAGACAATTCCACCCCGACCGCTCACCTCGTGGCAGCCGTCGAGGAACGGATCGAAGACACTTCTCCTCCTGAACCGAAGACTGGCGGTGTCCGGATCTCCAGACCCTTTGAGCTGAACATCCTTCCTTCGGGCGGGACTCCGTATCTTTCGAGCTCAAGGACAGACACCGAGCCCGGGGAACGCTCAGATCCTGCTGGGCCTGGGTTGTCTACACCAGAGGTTTTGCAAAACCCGGACACTATATTGGGTCGTTATTCAAATTTTACCACACCCACCCACCACAATCAATACTCTCCAAGTAACTCTGACCCTCCAGACATATGCGACTTAATGTACGTGCGGCAACAGCCTCAGGAGAGGTCCATCACTTCTGGGCCAGATTCCTACTTGTTAAAAACAAGATTAAGGACTGTTGCGACGATGACGCGGTCCCAATATTTCACCGCAATTGCACGGATGAGGGAGTCTTGAACGCCCTCAATCGTCATTGCGTACAGAGTTTTACAGAGTTGTCACACTTAGTATGAAAGTACTGCACCATGGAAAGTACTTGGAAGGCCCAGAATACCCATCTGGAACAACCTGTCTTCGGACAATATGCCGCTAAAGCAAAACGGACATACCCTAGCAGGGCGTCCGATCATATGACCACCGACAAGAAACATACAGCTTTTATAGGACACATGTCCGTTCTGGACGAATTCCTAGATAAACCTTGCCCGATACATGCAACCCCGGGCATGATCCCAACCCACACCCTTCAAGCATGTTGGGTACTCCGGCAGGTAGCTAAAAGCGGTGAAGCCATCCTCGGCACTACAACTCCAGAAGAGGACAATTTTGACGTCCTCACGGTCTTCGAGACCTTCTCTTCAAACAACCGGCGTAAGAGAGCACATTGCGAACTCGCCGAGGTTCATCAAATAACCGCTACAAGCCCATGGAACGACGAGGCAATCACTTTTGCTGCCGACGACGAACCACGAGTCCGGCCAATTCGAGCCCCAGCCGCTCTTGTACTAAACCCAATAGTAGATGGCTTTCGCCTTACCATAGTGCTCATGGACGACAGCAACGAACTCAACCTCATATGCAAGGACACGCTTGAAAAAATGCAGGTCGATAAAACCCGCATTGAGCAGAGTAATACAACCTTTCAAGGAATCATCCCCAGCCGGGAAGCCCGGTGTTCGGGAAGTATTAAATTTGACATAGTATTCGGCACGCCCGAGAACTACAGGTCAGAGGAACTGCTCTTCCACAGTGTCCCCTTCAACAGCGGATACCACGCCTTCCTAGGACGGGACGCTTTCTCACGCTTTCAGGCCATACCCCATTATGAGTACATGAAGCTTAAAATGCCAGGGCCCAATGGAATAATCACAATCATAAGTGATCCGGGCAGAGCACTCCGTGGCAAAAACAAAACCGCATCCTTGGCCCTAGAGGCACTATCCGAAGCCTTTGCGGCCGAAGAATTAACCACCTTACGATCCATGGTGGACAAGGATGGCGTAGTCCTTGATAAAAGATCTAAATCTACCTCCTTTAAGCCAGCAAATGAAATTACCAAATTTCAGGTGCATCCTACGGACCCCAATAAGACAGCATCCATTGGAGCACAACTGGACCCAATGGTAGACAGCGCTCTGCGCGCATTCCTATGAGAAAACTGAGACATATTCGCCTGGCATACTTCAGACATGCCTGGGATCCCACGCAGGCTGGCCGAACACAGCCTCAACATCATCAAAGGGTTCAAACCGGTCAAGCAGTCACTGCAACGATTTTCCTAACCCAAAAGACAAGCTATGGGGGAAGAGTTGGCCAAGTTACTGGAAGCTGGATTCATCAGGGAAATTAAACATCCAGATTGGCTAGCCAATTTGGTCATGGTACCGAAGAAGGATAAATCCTGGCGCCTTTGTGTTGATTTTAAACACCTAAACAAGGCTTGCCCTAAGGATCGTTTTCCGCCGCCTCGCATCAATTAGATCATCGATGCAACAGCAGGACATGACTCGTTATGCTTCCTCAACGCTTACTTCGGATACCATAAGATAAAAATGAAGGAATCCGACAAAGCCGCGACGGCATTTATCACTCTGTATGGGCCTTTTTGCTTCAACACTATGCCCTTTGGGCTCAAAAACGCTGGTGCCACATATCAATGCATGATTCAAACATGCTTAGAGAAACAATTTGGCAAGACAATGGAGGCATACATCGATGATGTGGTCATCAAGACCAAACGCGTTGAAACATTGGTGGACGATCTCTGCCTCATGTTCAATAACCTCCGAACATATGACATACGGCTCAATCCGGAAAAATGCGTCTTCGGCGTTCCGACCAGAAAGTTGTTAGGGTTTATCGTCTCCTATAGAGGAATTGAAGCGAACCCAGCTAACATCCGAGCCTTGTCACAACTGGCTATGCCAACCAATCTAAAACAAGTCCAAAAGCTAGCAGGGTGTGTAGCGGCCTTAAGTCGCTTCATCTCTAGACCGGGACAAAAAGCATTAGCACTTTATAGAGTGCTAAAGTGCACGGGCAACTTTGAATGGACGGATGCGGCCACAGCCGGAATGGAAGAAATAAAGACCCTCTTAGCGGGCAATCCAATCCTAGCCGCTCCAAGTATTGGCGAACCAATGTTGCTTTATATCTCAGCAACTCACCAGGTCGTGAGTGTTGTACTCGTCGTCGAACAAGATGAAGAGGGACATAAATTCCCTGTCCAAAAACCAGTATACTACGTATCAGAGGTTCTTACACCGTGCAAGTCACGATACCCCCATTATAAAAAATCGCCTATGCGGTGTTCATGGCATCTCAGAAGCTCCGAAACTACTTTCAAGAGTGTTCGATTACAGTGGCATCTGAAGTACCACTCAGTCATATCATAAAAAACAAGGATGCCACAAGCAGCATAGCCAAATGGTCCATCGAGCTCTTTCCATTCGAAATAACAAACAAACCACGTCGGACTATTAAATCTCAGGTGTCGGCTGATTTTGTCGCAAAATGGACTGAGGACGAACTCCCTAAAGAGTACGGAGCATACTCCCACTGGACCATGTATTTCGATGGCTCAAAAATGCTAGCCGGATTGGGGGCTCGCGTCATCTTGATATCTCCCACAGGGGATACAGTCCGCTACGTACTACAAATCATGTATACGGACTCAAACAATGCTGCCGAATATGAGGCGCTACTACACGGCCTCCGCATGGCTGTATCCATGGGCATACAACGCCTAGAGGTGCGCGGAGACTCGAACCTCACAATATCCCAGGTAAACGGAGAATTTGATGCGAAGGATCCAAAGATGGCGGCTTACCGGAATGCCATATTAAAAATATCGGCTCGGTTTGAGGGGCTCGAATTTCACCATGTTGCTCGGGATAGTAATCAGCCAGCGGACATACTCGATCGCATGGGTGCCAAGCGCAACCCGGTCCCGCCTAACACCTTTGTAGAAAGGTTGTTTAAGCCATTAGTAATATGGCAGGACGAGAGCAAAGATGCTAATTCAGACCCGATCGCACCCCCACCAGCCGAACTCAATACATATGTCATTGGGGATTCGGATATGGGGATTACATCTTCGGCTCACGAGATCATGGCTGTCATTGCCCCTGGACCGAACCCCTATTGGCCTACCTTAATAGGCAAGAGCTCCCTGATGATCAAAATGAGGCATGTCGCATAGTTCGGTGTTCTAAAGCCTATAAAGTACACGAAGGTGAACTATACAAGAAAATCACTACTGGTATTGTCCAAAGGTGCATCTCTGGAGACGAGGGACGTCAACTGCTAGCTGAAATATACGCTGGCATGGGTGGCCATCACGCCGCAGCTCGGGCTCTCGTAAGCAAGGCTTTCCAAACAGGTTTCTTCTGGCTAACAGCCCGAGCAGATGCTCAAGCCCTAGTCCAAAATTGTGTTGGATGCCAGCTTTTCCCCAATCAAAGTCATATGCCTCCCACCGCCCTGAGAACCATCCCCATTACTTGGCCTTTTGCGGTCTGGGGGCTGGATATGGCCGGACCCCTTAAAGGGGGAAGTCACAAAAAGAAATGTCTACTGGTTATGGTGGATAAATTCACTAAATGGATAGAAGCCAAACCAGTAAGAACGGCTGAAGCAGGGCCAGTGATAGATTTTATATCCGGCGTAGTACACCGTTATGGTGTTCCGCACAGTATTATCACAGATAATGGCTCCAACTTTATAGCTGACGAGGTGAAGAACTGGTGCGCCAAGTTAAGCATTAAACTTGATTATGCCTCCGTGTACTGATACGTCTCCAACGTATCTACTTTTCCAAACCCTTTTGCCCTTGTTTTGGACTCTAACTTGCATGATTTGAATGGAACTAACCTGGACTGACGCTGTTTTCAGCAGAACTGCCATGGTGTTGTTTTTGTGCAGAATAAAAAGTTCTCAGAATCGCCTGAGAATCAACGGAGAATTATTTTGGAAAATATAAAAAATATCTGCAAGAAGATCCACACCAGGGGGGCCAGGGCCTGTCCACGAGGGTGGGGGGCGCGCCCCTGCCTCGTGGGCCCCCTGGTGCTCCACCGACGTACCCCCAGATCCAATATCTTCACTTTCAGGGAGAAAAAAAATCAGGGAGAAGTAATTATCACGTTTCACGAGACAGAGCCGCCGCCAAGCCCTAATCTCTCTCGGGAGGGCTGATCTGGAGTCCGTTCGGGGCTCCGGTGAGTGGAGATCGTCGCTATCATCATCATCATCAACCTTCCTCCATCACTAATTCCATGATGCTCACCGCCGTGCGTGAGTAATTCCATCGTAGGCTTGCTGGACGGTGATGGGTTGGATGAGATCTATCATGTAATTGAGTTAGTTTTGTTAGGGTTTGATCCCTAGTATCCACTATGTTCTGAGATTGATGTTGCTATGCTTAATGCTTGTCACTAGGGCCCGAGTGCCATGATTTCTGATCTGAACCTATCATGTTTTCATGAATATATGTGTGTTCTTGATCCTATCTTGCAAGTCTATAGTCACCTACTATGTGTTATGATCCGGCAACCCCGAAGTGAGAATAATCGGGACCACTCCCGGTCATGACCATAGTTTGAGGAGTTCATGTATTCACTATGTGTTAATGCTTTGGTCTGGTACTCTATTAAAAGGAGGCCTTAATATCCCTTAGTTTCCAATAGGACCCCGCTGCCACGGGAGGGTAGGACAAAAGATGTCATGCAAGTTATTTTCCATAAGAACGTATGACTATATTCGGAATACATGCCTACATTGCATTGATGAACTGGAGCTAGTTCTGTGTCACCCTAGGTTATAACTTCTACATGATGAATTGCATCCGACATAATTTCCCATCACCGATCCAATGCCTACGAGCTTTTCCTATATTGCTTGTTGCTTATTTACTTTTCCGTTGCTACTATCACAAAAACTACAAAAACACTATCGTTACTTTTATCGTTGCTACCGCCACTATCATATTACTTTGCTACTAAACTATCTTGCTGCAGATACTAAGGTTCCAGGTGTGGTTGAATTGACAACTCAGCTGCTAATACTTAAGAGTATTCTTTGGCTCCCCTTGTGTCGAATCAACAAATTTGGGTTGAATACTTTACCCTTGAAAACTGTTGCGATCCCCTACACTTGTGGGTTATCATGTACCACCCTTAAACAAATGGTCAAGTCGAAGGACCAATGGCTTAATAATGAGCGGCATTACACCCCGACTGGTGCGCTCCGTACAGAGTCAGATAAACACTTGGTTGAGGAGCTTGACTCCATACTCTGGGGGCTGTGGACCACCCCTAACCGGACAACCGGATACACACCTTTTTTCATGGTATACGGTGCAGAGGCTGTATTTCCCTGCGATATTATTCACGACTCACCTCGAGTGCGTATGTATAAAGAGCGAGCGGCCGAGCTCGATCGACAGGATGACCTAGGCAACCTTTAAGAGGAGCACGATATCACGCAGACTCGTTCCGCATTCTATCAGCAACAGGCTAGACGATATCAGAGTAGAGAAGTGCGGGCCAAAACAAACAACGTTGGTGAACTCGTTTTGCGCCTCCCGGAGAAGAAAAAGGATAAGCTCAAACCAAGATAGGAGGGGCCCTTCATCATTGACAAAGTTCTCACCGGAGGAGCCTATCGCCATCGAAATGCATCAGACAATCGCCTTGAGCCGAATCCATGGAACGCTGCCAGGCTCTAGCAATTCTACGGATAGTTTGGTAGTACCTTTTATTTTTCTATTTTTTGTCTAGGTTTCTTCCTCTTCGTTTTTTGTTTCTCATTCCCAGTAAGTGTTCAGCTACACCGAACTGTTAGGGGTGAACATCTTTAAATGTATATACCTAAAGATACATGGGGGCTTCTATAACGAAGCCTATTATTAAAGCTTATTGCTTACAATACTCATGTCGTCTATTTCATACAGTCTCTTCGCCATTATATGCACATTTATGACTTAAGTTTTTGCCAAGCTAGGTTGCATGGCTCCTGTGTTTATACCCTACGTTCTCGATTGTTTAGCTAGGGTGTAAAGGGAGCACCTCTGCGATTGTTAGAACCAGGTAATCTGGACCTGTACCTCAGACGGGTGAAGCTAAAAGCTAGCGTTTTGCCTTTTTGCACATAAATTTTCAAAGGATGAGCTTCATGTAATCCTACTTTTTAGGATCAAAGCATAAGCATGCATAAGTACACATGCTGACCTAGGGAAAGGAACCCTTAACGGAACTATTCTCCCTGGAAGATGTTTCTTACGTTAAATAGTAATATAACATAACTCCCTGAACAAAACTTGCTTGTTCAAGCAAAATGACCGAATTGCCTGGTTTCCGAACATACTAAGTGTTCACCACAAGTATAGTATCCAAAAACACTCCAACCCTTGAGTTTCGGAGGTCGAAGCCGAAGGTCTGCCATGACAACTTTTTACAAGTTGGGTTGGGGATAAGTTTGATGATAAAATACATTGTTACATGGAATCAAACGCCTATTCTTCACCTATACCATCTATAAGACTGTCTAACCTATAGTCTTCTTGTGAAAACTTTGCGGCAATCATTACTTGGTCATACACCAAGCTAACGGGAATTTCTTTTCCATCCGGTCCCCGAGGTCCAACCAGGGCCATATGATTTGGATCAAGCCCGGTATAGCGCGTTTTCACCTTGGCCCAGTCTCTCGTGCACCTTCTCGACATGCCGACGCCTTCCATAGTTCAAAGTGACATCGAGCTCCTTTGAATAAGTTCGCCAGCTCCTCCATAATTTCTGGAGGAGAATCGGATGGCCACAATGCTTTAGCCATGCTCTTCATGGCTTTCTGAACTCACTCATGCACTTTGGAGAGCTCTTGTAGCACGTTGCCTTGAAATCTGGATACTTCTCCTTCGGGCCGCCCAGTTAACAAACCTGCAGGAATAGCATTATGCAGCTCTGAATCATGGGATAATATGAAAGCTAAGTTAAAGGTCATACTGAATATGCCGCCTTTTAACTTTCTATTTTCTTTCAAGGCATCCGACAGTTGGGCCCGTAGATCCTTTAGCTCTTCGGCTTGCTTGACATTTTCATCCAGCAGTTTGTTTTTCTCCTTAATGGTTCGTGTTAATACACGCTGACCAGCGGCTTCTTGCCCTTCGGCATGTCGTTTGTCCTCCTGAGCAGCCCTTAGCTTCTCCTCAAGTTGATCTATCGATTCCACCGCTATAAATGAAACAATGTATGCTTAAACATCATTGATGGCGCAAATTCGTATTTTTTGGACACCTTTTGTCCTTACCATCAGATCCCTTCTTGGATTTCTTCAAATCTCCAGATCCCTTCTTGGTGACAACATTTAGCTTGATCCGGTTTGCTTCAAGCTCTTTGGCCAATGCGTCATTCTTTTCCTTGAGAACCTGCGGGAATAACGACCCTTAAATGAGTTGGGCCAACTATTTCAAGTCTCGGGGGCTATTGGCATATGCTTATTAAATTTACAAAAGTTTTTACCCGCATATCCTTTGAAATCAGGTGAGTGGCTCCAGTAAGTCCATCCCGAGCAGCTCGTATATACGCATCCATAGAGCTGAGGGCGTTGAACGCCTCCTCCATAAAAACTGGATCAGACATGGCCTCTCTTCGCCACCGATGGTTCATCGCCCTCTCCACTTTGGAATTTGTAACTGATACATTATCCGAATCCTCCTGAAGAGGACAATCCAGCATCATGCCCGTATCGGCTCTTGTCCTTGTGGATGGGCCCGGGGCCGGATTGGTTGGTGTTTGGCCAGCAGGGTCCTCGGACACAGTTCGGCGTATACTCCTCCTGAAATAAGACGAAGGGAAATATATGACAATCCGGCCTTGCTACCGGGCACATGTTGAAAACTGTACCTCTTCGATGAAGGGGGGGGGGGGCTCCACGGTGTCCCCTGTTTCCTTTCGCTTCGAAGACTCGCCCTGCGCAGGCGTTGTCTTCTTAAGAGATGCCCTTGATGTAGTACGGCGAGACGAGCACCGCCCCTTTGGAGCATGAGACAGTGCGGTGGCCGGTGGGTGAGGTGGGAAAGGGAGGCTCTCTTTGAGGGGATGTCTCCTGGGTACTTACATGGGAGGAGGGAAGAAGGCCAGGGTAATTGGCTACAATGGCGACTTCCGTACCATCATGACTCGCCTGATGAAAAACTCTGTTAGTAAGCTCTATGAATATGTCCGGAGCTTCTTCAAATCCGGGATCTTTGCCGCGAACATGGTCCTCCGGTTGTGGAGCGGGGCAATAAACCCCCTCGATCACCTTCCTCCATTCCTGTTGGAAACAGACGAATTTAGTTCGGTTAGCATATCTCAGAAAAGATATTGTATAAAGCTAGCAATCGAAATAACTCTCTCAGTCGATGGGGTTATACATAGAAAAACCTTCCTGACATTTTAAGCATATGAAGTCTTCCTTCTCCCCCTTATAGGGATCTGCTAAGATGGCAGCCAAGGTGGCAGGGGTATCTGGACCCTCGCTTAGGAAGCGAGAGGCATCATCTTGCCCATTGTAATGCCACATGGGAAACCCTCTGGACTGAAGTGGATGAACGCATTGCTTTACCGTGATGGCCATTACTTCAATTATCAAAAGTTCGGAGTGGGCGAGTACTCTGATTTTGCTGACTAGCCTCTTAATCTCCGCACTATCTTCTTCCTTGAGGCTTCGGGGACGCCAGTTGAAGCATTTCTTCAAAGGAGCGCTGCAGAAATCGGGAAGACCTCGCCGGATTGGGTCCGGAAGAACAATGTCTTCGATATAAAACCACTCCGAAGGACACTCTTCGGATGCCTTCTTAGGAGTGCCGGACAGGTAACCTGTCCCTACTATGCGCCACATTTTGGCGCCACCCACCTCGAATATGGATCCCTTTTGGGAGCGGGGGACGAGGCAAAAGAATTTCCTTCATAGCTCGAAATGAACCTCACAGCCCAAAAATAGCTCACAAAGAGCAACAAAGCCCGCAATATGCAGGATAAAGCATGGCGTGAGACTGTGCAGTTGGAGCCCATAAAACTCCAGGAAACCTCTAAGGAAAGGATGGATTGGAAATCCTACGCCTCTCAAGAGGAAGGAGACGAAGCACACCCGCTCCTCTTTATGGGGTTGGGGAAGTTTTCCGCCAAGGCTTTGCCGTCGATCGAGGTTAATCCAGCCCGAACGGAGACTAGATCTGCAGGAGGGAGATATCCCTCCGTCTGAAGTCTGTTCAGATGGGCATGAGATACCGAGCAGCTTTCCCAATCGCCTACTTGAGGGCCGTGGGGGCGTGAGGAGGAGCCAGGAGTGCTGGCCATAATTGGAACATTTTCCGTGGCTGGCTCTAAGGGTTTCTGCATGGTGTGGAATGGCATCTGAGATCCAATCTCTTTAAATAGATGCCATCCCCACGCGGCCAAGGTTTTGTTTGTAAAAAGTACATGGACTGTTCGTATTCGTCTGACATATGGAAGCCGAGGCGACGCCATGAAGGAATCAACAGGGCACAATATCAAAATCAGAACCGAATAGTCATTTGTTCCGAAGAAGAACCTGCCTTGCAAGACCGAAGACATGAAGCCGGATACAACCTCGTCATTGGAGGCAAGTTTGGGGGCTACTGAGGGAGTCCTGGATTTAGGGGTCCTCAGGTGTCCGGGATACTGAAGCTGGGCCGGACTGATGGGCCGTGAAGATAAAAGGAGAAGGTTATCCCCCGTGTCCGGATAGGACTCCTATGTATGTAGAAAGGCAAAATAGATGTCCGGATGTAATGATTCCTTACTCCCCAAGTCATCTTTGTACAACCCTAGGCCCCCTCCGACGTGTATATAAGCCAGAGGGTTTAGTCTATAGAGTCTAGCAGAATCACAATTACATAGGCTAGACTTCTAGGGTTTTAGCCATTACGATCTCAAGGTAGATCAACTCTTGTACCCTATATTCATCAAGATCAATCAAGCAGGAAGTAGGGTATTACCTCGATAGAGAGGGCCCGAACCTAGGTAAACATCGTGTCCCCAGTCCCTTGTTACCATCTATCCTTAGACGCACAACCTGGGCACCCCTACCCGAGATATGCCGGTTTTGAAACCGACATCAATAACATAAACAACTAGAGAGCAATAATAAGATATCTCAAATGTCAACACATTGTCACAACAACCATGATATAATATGACAATAGTGGTATCCGCTAGCCCTTTCTGAGACCGGAAAACATAAATGCAAAGCACCTCCAAAGTTCAAGCAGTGACTAAACATTGTAATCCATGGTAGAGATGATCCAGTCATGCTAACACCCAACATTCACTACACACAATGCATGAGGATGACAACAGTGCTTTCAGATCTAGCGCTTATTCGAGAAGGTGATGGCTCAACCTAAAAGTAAATAGATAGTCCCTGCGCAGAGGGAAGCAGTGATTTGCAGAGGTGCCAGAGCTCAAGGTTTTAAAACAGAGATAAATGTAATTTTGAGAGATGCACCCTTCATATTTACTTCGCGACCATCAGTTATCAATATCTTCCATGCTAAACACATTAGTAGCGGTTCCCAAGCGATAAAGTAAAGGTTTTTGCTCCGTAGGATTTTTTGTTTGATTATTTGTAAGTCTTTTTATTTTTGAATTTGTGACTGGGAATCCCTATTACCGCCCCTCTCGTGCAAGGACAAGTGAATACACACTCGTCATGAGAATAACCCGCTTAGCATGGAAGATACCGAGTACCTCTTGTCACTCTATGAACATTCCAGGCACACAAAAAAGATGTTTATTTGAAGTTTTTTAGAGGTGACACATGCAAATTTACTTAGGACGACGGGGTTATGCCGCATATAGGTAGGTATGGTGGACTCATCTGGAATAACTTTGGGTTTGGAATTTGATGCACATGCAGTATTTCCGCTTAGTACAAGTGAAGGTTAGCAAGTAGGTTGGGAAGCGGCCAGCTAGAGAGAAACAATGGTCATGAACATACATTATGCATAATAGACATTGGATATCAGTATGAGTAGGATATAGACACCATGAACATAAACATTATAGAGGCTATGTTGGTTTTGATTCAACTACATGCATGAACACGCGCCAAGTCAAGCCACTTGGAACATTCGGAGGAGGATAACATATCATCATACTACATCACAATCATTTTAGCACAATGTTGACCTCCAAGATAATTCATTATCCACCCCTAGCTACTTAAGCATGGCATGGGAAACTATAATCTCTAAATGTCATTGCAAACATGTTTGATCATAATAGGCTGAATCATGGATACTAGGTTAAACATATTTACAAACACAAAAACAAGTTGAGTTCATACCCGTTTCTCTCTTCCACAGCCAGTTCACCAAATATCTTCATTATTTCCTTTCACTTGCACGGGCGAATGATAAGAAAAATAATAATAGTGCAAGGGTATCGTGGACTAAGCTGGAATCTGTAAACATTTTATTCAATAGGGAGAAGACAAGGTAACATGAGCTCTTTATTAGATCGAGAGTAATGCAAATGAGAGCCACTCAACATTTTCATCGCGGTCTTCTCCTTGGTACAACTCAAAAACTAGAAAAGAAATTCAGAGAAACACATGGAAATATTTTTTTGGAGTTTTTGGTTTTCCTTAAAGAAGGCAAATAAAGAAAGAAAACAAAAACAAGAAAAACTATTTACACGGGAGAGCTCCCAACAGACAAAATAAGAATCAAGAAATCTTTATGGGTTTTCTTTTAAATACTACAACTAACTGAACTAGAAAGAACCCGAAAAGAAATAGGAAATATTTTTGGATTTTCTCGAAGTTTTCCAAACACACAAGAAGAAAGCAAGAAAATAAGTCTAGCATGGATAATACAATGAAAAAGTGTGAACACGGACAACTAGAATGAAATGTGTGAACATGAATGTAATGTAGGTGGAAATACATACTCCCCTAAGCTTAGGCTTTTGGCCTAGCTCGCTAATCACCATCCATAGTAGCCATCCGATCCCATGTCAAAATGTTGTGGTGGCGATACTTGAGCGTCCCACTCGTGAGGCTCCTCCTCAGCAGTTGCCTGGGCATCCCGATAGGCAACAATATCTGCTGGCATAATCCTATATCCGCCCCTCGCAATAGAATCAAACAAGGCAGGTGCAGGCAATGGAATAATATCATGAGTAATTGCACTAAATACTAAGTTATAAGAAACATCCATAGTAGTGATCTCGCCGTCAATAAAGAGGTATATATCATAGTGTGACGATCTAAGTAAACCTTGGGCAAACCATAATCATGATGGCGTATGTGAATGTTCAAACGACTCGCTAAGCGAGTAGCATAAATGCCGCCATGAATTTTACCCTTGGACCTATTAAGGTGAAGACAAGGTTCCACAATATCCCCCAAGCTATAAGTGGTGTCGCCCTCAAGTGCGCGACGTAATACAATGAAGTCTGGGGCATTGAGTGCACCAACCTTCTCTCTAGCCAGTAAGCACTTTGCAATAAATAGAGCAAAATAATGCACATCAGGAAAATGCAAGCTAGCAGCAGTAACACTCGACACCCCTCCCTCATCTCCCACTGTCAGAGTGCGGTAAAAACCTTCAAACTTTGCGGTCCTAGGTTCTCATAAATCCCCATCAGAAGGGAGCAAACATATGCCACAAAATTCAGTGAGTGGTATCTGGTCGGGCTCAGCATATAAATTAAACTACAGCTCAGGGGGATTGTTCTACTTAAGAATTGAAAACTTTGCACAAAGGAACTCGTGAGGAGATGATACTGTTCACACTCAGCTGCGATGAAGTCGGTGAGGCCGACATTAGTAGCAAATTGTGCAAACTCTTGACGGATTCCTGCTCCATCCATGAATGGGTTGTGCGGCCATTCGCACGATCGTACCTCCGCCATTCTCCGGAAGCAGGGATCGTTGTCAGATGACTCTACGGTAACCCCCTTGGAGTTCTTCTTGGAAGCAAACTTCCTAAAGAAACTCATATTTTTCCTATAAACAAAATTCTGAATTTTTTGTCCACAATTCTGTTCTCAACAAAACTTCACAAGATTGATAGCAACTATTCATGGGGATGCATAGAGTCCATTTTGAGCATTCAAACTACTTAGAACTCTAATAATTTAACATTCAAGCTTATCTATAGCAGCGCCAAGAGTAGCTAATTATTCAAAATATAAACCACTAAAGCAAAAACTAATTGGAGCAATGGGGGAGTCACACACCAAGTAGCAACCCCCCCCCCCAAACAATTTCGGAAATGGAGCTTCGAGCAAAAAGATCGAAATCCATGGGTTTGAGAGCAAGAACACAAAAGAGAATGGTGATTTTTTTCTGGAGGTAGGGGACGAAGTGGAGTAAAAAGATAAGTGAGGGGCCCATGTGGCGACCACAACCCATCAGGGTGGGCCTGGCCCAGGCGGGTTGTGCCCACCTGGTGCACCCCCCTCTGATGTTATTTGCACCAAAAACTCTAAAATAATCAGAAAAACATCGTGTTAAATTTTCAGGGCATTCTGAACACTTTAATTTTTGGGCCATTTTTATTGCACGGAAAATCAGTAAATAGGCAAAATATGGCATTTTATTTTATTAGACTAAGAAAAACAGAAAATAAAAGGTAGGGACAGAAATTTGTGCTCACTAGATTCCTCAACTTCATACCTCTCGAAAATGATTAATTAATAAGGTTGATCAAGTCTTATTAACAACCACTTCCAATTAGCATGAGACCGAAGAATTTTCGCAAAACACTAAGTTGCCTCAACGGGGATATGCCCATCCCCAACAATAAGTATTTCATATTTCTTTTTGGCAGTAGGTGGAGGGATGTGGAAACTCCCAATAGCGAGTGTTGGAAAATTTTCAATAATATTGATACCATTCACTTGGAATTGTTTCTTCGGAGAGTGAACCGTGTGCTCATTACCATTGATATGAAACGTGACCTTGCTTTTATTGCAATCAATAATAGCCCCTACGGTGTTTAAAAAGGGTCTAGCAAGAATAATAAACATATTGTCGTCCTCGGGCATCTCAAGTATAACAAAGTCAGTTAAAATAGTAACATTGGCAACAACAACGGGCACATCTTCACAAATACCAATAGGTATAGCAGTTGATTTGTCAGCCATTTGCAAAGATATCTCAGTAGGTGTGAGCTTGTTCAAATCAAGTCTTTTATATAAAAAGAAAGACATAACACTAACACCAGCTCCCAAGTCACATAAAGCAGTTTTCACATAATTTCTTTTTATGGAGCAAGGTATAGTTGGTATTCCCGGATCTCCAAGTTTTTAGGTACTCCATCCTTAAAAGAGTAATTAGCAAGCATGGTGGATATTTCAGCTTCTGGTATTTTTCTTTTATTAGTGATGATGTCTTTCATATACTTTGCATAAGGAGCCATCTTTAGGATATCCGTTAAGCGAGTACGCAAAAAGACGGGCCTAAGTATTTCAGCAAAGCATTCAAATTCTTCATCATCTTTCTTCTTAGTTGGTTTAGGTGGAAAGGCCATGGGTTTTTGTACCCATGGTTTTGTTTCCTTTCCATGTTTTCTAGGAACAAAGTCTCTTTTATCATATCTTTTATTTTTGGGTTGTGGGTTATCAAGGTCAACAGCAGGTTCTATCTCAACATCATTATCTCGTTGAGTGTCTTTATGAATATCATCATTATATTTTTCATTATCACTAGATGAATGTTCATTACTAGATTGAGTATCAACATCAGAGATAGAGACATCATTGCTAATCTCACGAGGTTTTCCAGGTTCACTAGAGGTGTGCAAAGTCCTATCATTTTTCTTTTTCTTTCTAGAAGTAATAGGTGCATTAGTGTTAAGTCTTTGTGAATCTTGTTCAATTCTCTTAGGGTGTTGTAACACCCCGAGAATCGTGGTACAGTAATCTCATGCCTAATGATGCTCCGTCTCGTGATTAAGTTGCTAATCCTCACTGTGTTCCAAACCAAGCTCAACTTCAAATTTAAAATGAAGTCAAATAAATTATTTCTTCAAACGGTAAGACAAAAATGTTCTCTAGGTTGCAAATATTCAATAACTAATTGTCATGAATGATTCAACCTCATTTGAGATATTTTAATTTCCCCAGGAAATTAAAACAGTTCCAAATGAGCATTTTTAAATGCTTTTTTTTTTCATTTGTGAAAAATCTAAATCAATTCAAACTCCTCCCAAACATTTTTGTGGCAGTGCCAAATACCGTAATGTATTTATGTGGCCAAGTTCTATTTTTTTTACAAAGACCAATTGACAGCTCAAATTAGTGCAAATAGATTCTGTAAAAGAAAAACAAATATTAATTTAACAAAAAAAGGAAGCCTAACTACCACTGTGCACTTGTAGCCCATTGGTATAGTGCACAGCCCAGCCCAACAACGCCTTTTTCCCCTTCCTCTTGCTACAGGAAGCAGAGGGGGATCATGGAGAACATCCGACCGGCCATGGCCGCGCCATGGCGCGTGCCGGCCATCCCCCGGTCTCCTTGGAGTATAAGGCCGAGCCCCCAACACCCCCGGTGAACCCTAGCCCTCAATCCCTTCTTCCCCGCGCCGCTTTCTTCTGTCCCGAGCAAAGCCGTCGCCGCCGCTCACCATAGCCATGGCCACCAGCCAACCCTCGCCGACCTGAGGTGTCCAGGAGGACCCTCGTCTTCAACCACGTCGCCTGCGCCCCTAGATCGAGGAGGGGGAACCACCGAACATCTCCTTCGATCCGCTCTTCTCCGCCACGGCCACCGTGACGTCGTCGTCGATCTGCAGCACCACGACCTCCCGGGCCTACCCGTGCTACTCCTCGACAATGCTGTGAGCTGCCGGTTCCCGTGCACCCTCTACCCCTCTCCCTCTCGCTCTATAGCTCGCCCGCGTGGCTCCACCGTCGCCGCCGATTGTACTCGTCGCCAGCATGCATGGTCTCCGGTGACCAGTTGGTCATGTGCGTCGCCGGTAGCCTCATTAGTCCCCCGTGAAACAAAGGCAACGATCAAATTGATCGATTTCAGACCGAAGCATTACCCCGTTCGGACTTATACTAGTGCCGCCGCCGGACGACGACGTTGTTGTTGAATCCGGCCACCCCACAGCCTTTCGCGGGTGCTCCTGGATGCGCTCGGACAAGGGCTGCTCCCTAGTGCGCTCGGCTCGACCTACTGCCGCCTGTAGTGCCGCTCCGGCGAGCGTCCGCCGTTGCTTCTGAAATCCCGTGGCCGCACCCGGAGCTTCGCTCCCTCGCGCCTGCCTCGCTCATGTTGTGCCCCTGCACCTGCCCGTATCCCCGCACCCCCCGCACCTGTCGCTGCAATGCTCGCCACCTCGCTGCGGTCGGACGGCCTCGCCCCCAACGGCGCCCAGCCGCACCCACCGGCCCCCGCGCCGCTCCCCGCCCCGCTCCACTCGCGCGCGCCCCCTGGCCGCCAACGCTCCGGCCGTGGCCCGAGCGCCCGCCGTCGCCGCAACCGCGGCCCTCCCCGTGCTGCTCCCGCCCGTGCGGCCTGCTCCGGCCGCCGGCCCTCGGAGCGCTCGCCGGCGCTGGCCGCCCATCTGCTCCGGCGCCGCACTGGCTGGAGCCCATACCCAGCCGCGCCCTCTCGCCTCGGGTGCGGGCGCAAGCACATGCGCCCCGCCCAGCGCCCGCTATGCCACCGCCCGGTTAGCCCCGATGGGCCACAGATAGATGGGCCCAACGCCTTTTTTTTAATAATAATAATTATTATTATTAAAAATTTAATTAATCAATTAACATATTAATTAACTTAATTAAATTAGGTTAATTAACTTAACTTAATTAACCTGTCTAATTAGTCTGATTAATCTAGGTTAATTAGCTATAGTCTATGACAGTGGGCCCCACTGCCCCTTTTGACCAGTCAACCAGTCAAAGTTGACTGTTGACCCTGCTGACATCAGCATAACGTCATGCTGATGCAATAAGTCTTTTTAATTTAATAACAATTTCAGAAAATGTTTAAAACTTTACAAAATCATATAAAATAATCCGTAACTCGGATGAAAATGTTTTATATATGAAAATCGCTCAGAACGACGAGACGCATCCGAATACATGATCCGTACGTTCGCCACACGTCCCTAGCATAGTGATCCTGCAACTTTCCCCCTCCGTTTCATCTGTCCGAAAACACGAAACACCGGGGATACGTTTCCGGATGTTATTTCTCTTCGCCTGTATCACCGAGCACCGCGTTAGGTCACACATAGCACCGCCTTTTGCCATGTTATGCTTTGTGATGCTATTGTTTGCTCTGTTATTTATTTGTTTCCCCTTCGTTGCTTATTTTCGGTAGACTCCGATACTATGATAGACCCCGAGACCATTGATGCTTCGGTGTTCGACTACGACTACGCTTCCGAAGATTCCTTTCGTCTGCAGAGCTTCCAGGCAAGCCCCCCCCCTTGATCACCAGATATCGCCTATTCTCCTCCCTCTTACTCTTGCATTAGTTTACTATTGTTGTTGATTCGATAACTCCTATTCTGATGCATAGCCTGTCATTGTTGCTACAACTGTTGATACTTTACCTGCCATCCTAATGCTTAGTATAGGATGCTATTACCCCATCAGTGGCCCTACACCCTTGTCCGTCTGCCCTGCTATTCTATCGGGCCGTGATCACTTGGGTGTGATCACGGGTATATACTACATACACTTTACATGATACATGATGTGACTAAAGTCGGGTCGGCTCTTTGAGTACCCGCAAGTGATTCCGATATGGGGGCTGAAAGGACAGGTGGCTCCATCCAGGTAGTGGTGGGCCTGAGTTCCCGACGGCCCCCGAGTGGATCTTTGTGGCGGAGCGACAGGGCAGGTTGAGACACCCAGTGGAGAGGTGGCCTGGCCCTGGTCGTTGTCCGCGGTTATTTCATAATAACACGCTTAACGAGTTTGGATATTTGATCTGAGTCTGGCCGTTGGCCTATACGCACTAACCAGCTACGTGGGAATAGTTATGGGTACTTGACGTCGTGGTATCAACCGAAGCCTTCTTGACATCAGCGATTGAGCGGCGCGCGTCGGGTTGGACTGCGTAACGTAACTTCCTTAGTAATGGAGGTTGCTAGGTCTGCTCACCGGCCGCGTACGCAACGTGCAAGTGTGCGTTGGGCGATGGGCCCGGACCCCTGCGCGCCTAGGACTTAGACCGGCGTCCTGACCTCTCTATTGTGCTTAGGTAGGGCTGCGACGTGTTGATCTTCCGAGGCCGGGCATGACCCTGGAAAGTGTGTCCGACCAAATGGGATCAAGCGTGCTGGGTTATGTGGTGCACCCCTGCAGGGAAGTTAATCTATTCAAATAGCCGTGTCCCTCGGTAAAAGGACGACCCGGAGTTGTATTCCGACCTCATGACAACTAGAACCGGATACTTAATAAAACACACCCTTACCAGTGCCAGATACAACTCGGTGGTTGCTCTCTCACAGGGTGATGTGCGGGAGGATCGCCGAGTAGGATTATGCTATACGATGTTACTTGGTGAACTTACCATCTACTCCCTTCTACTGCTGCAAGACAGAGGCTACGAGAAGCGAGGATACTTGTTACTTCCAGCTACTCTCTTCTTCTGCTGCAAGATGGAGGTGGCCAGAAGCGTAGTCTTCGATTGGATTAGCTATCCCCCTCTTATTCTGGCATTCTGCAGTTTAACCCACATATATTATCCCTTTACACAGATACCATTGCATATGTAGTGTAGATCCTTGCTCGCGAGTACTTTGGATGAGTACTCACGGTTGCTTTTCTCCCCCTTTTCCCCTCTTGTTCCTTCTTCTCGGATGATGCAACCAGATTGATGGAGTCCAGGAGCCAGAAGATCCCGAGGATGTTTCTACGTGGAGTTCGGCTTCGAGGAGTAGTTAGGAGGTCCCAGGCAGGAGGCCTTGCCTTTTCGATCGTTGATGTTTTGTGCTAGCCTTCTTAAGGCAAATTTGTTTAACTTATGTCTGTACTCAGATATTATTGCTTCCGCTGACTCTTGTGTTTTTGAGCTTATGTATTCGAGCCCTCGAGGCCCCTGGCTTGTAATATAAAGCTTGTATTATTTTAATTTGTGTCTAGAGTTATGTTGTGATATCTTCCAGTGAGTCTCTGATCTTGGTCGTACACATTTGCGTGCATGATTAGTGTACGGTCAAATCGGGGGCGTCACAAGTTGGTATCAGAGCCGACTGCTTGTACGAATCCCCCTTTCCAACTCCTTGGCTGAAGTTGAGTCTAGTCATTGAAAAACTTTTTACTAACTTGGCTGTGTGGCCTACGGGCCCACGTCACCATTGGGTGGTAGTAGGATCTTTTATTCCTCGTCTATACTCTGGGACTCTGATCTCTCTTCTATTTGGGTTAAAAGATTTTATGAACTCTGACTCTAGGTTCTCGCAACTATTTCTCTCGGAGAGCCCTCATTACGGAAGGTCGTCTGCTTCGTCAGAAGATTCTGAGGATATCCCTCGATATTTTTTTCCCGAGACCCTTATGCTCATCCCCTTTGCAATTCACTGCCACCGATATATCCCTACAAATATTTGTGTGCATTTGTCATTCTCACGATCGTTACTCGTCGCTCTTGTCGTTACAAGATGCCTCGAAATATTCTCCGTTGTCCTGAGAATCCTTTGAGTTTACTGTCTTGCAGTTTTATTTCACATGAAAACCCTTACGATTATTTCCTCACAATTATCGAGGATCCGTTCTTCTCAGTTGTTCATGTGTCTAACCAAATTCTTCAGAATACTTTTCGATCTTTCAAAAAAAAAATATGCAGCCTGTTACTCTTGAAATTCTTACCTGCTTGCATTATGGTTAATTCCATATGACTAGTAGTCTTCGTTAACATCCCTTGCCTTATCCATTTTGAGCCTATTGATTCAATGTGTGCGTATGCACACAGTCATCTGGTTATCCTTTTTAAAAATTATCTTTCCGGCTCAGTCGTCATTCCGGACATGAGTTGGTTCTCGGCAATTCAAACCTTTATTGATTGTCCAACTAAGTGTTTTCAACTTATCCATCCTTGATCAGAGCGTCTGCTCTTGATCCTTCCTTTTGGAAATCATAATTTCTTTCTATTTCAAGCATCAGACTAATAAGGTGATTCTTGAATCTGATGCGTCTGCATTCTTTCTTCCTCTGAGTGAGTATCGATACTCACATCAGCTCCGTTGTGGATTGCCCGATCCATTGTTGGATTGTTATCCGATAGTATCCTTCATATTCAATCACATTGTGAGTTTTTCCCGGATACATAACGCCTTGGTAAATTGTATCCTCTCTCTTTAAGTTTGTGGTATACGTTCCTAAGATGCCCCTATGGGTTGAACCTATGCCTTCCCTAATCCGTGTGAACCCGAGAGTTTTCATGAGTTATACTCTTCTGGTGTTTTGCCAGATATAATTTCAATACTACGACTTCATCGGAAGCGAGAAGTGAATGGAAGGTTATGCATTGAAGAACTGAGAGTCAACCTTGAACTTTGTGTTCATGCCCATGGACCCGAAGTGGAACTTATCATGGAAGCTTCTTGTAAAATAATAATAATCCCCTTGATATAAGTTCATCTTGTATCTATGCTTGGTCCTTTGCAACTGTGGTTTCGACCATGATTGTTTTCTTTTATCCCAGTTCTCGGTCAAGTTAAAACGCTTGTCTTCTACAGATCAGTGTGGTTGCCCAACGTCGATTTTGCTCTACCTTCGAGTATTACCCCGTGGTATCTCGATAATGTCACATAACCATATTTCTTCTTATGAATTCTTCAAGTATTACTTCCCACCGATTCCAATTTTCCACGGGATCTAAGTTGTTAGACACTCAAGGACACCGATAAGTGAATCAATTCCGCACTCCGATTCAATAACTCTAAGTAATCTCCATTGCTTATGAGTTATTAATTCTTCAAGTCATATCTAGCCTGATCGGCTATCTCATTATCGTGCATCTTTTAACTGTGCTACCGCGTCCTTCTTCCCGGAGCACAATTTCGACGATGAGCTAAGCTTACGCCGATCTTCCTTGGCATATCATTTCGCCTTGAACTACTAGCTTGATTTCAAGTTTGTATTGTACTAGTGGTTTCAATAACCTTTCGCTCCATCATTCATTTGACTTGATGTCATCGCCGATCGATTACATATTAATGAAATTTCTCGACAAATGTGTCGTGATCATCATCAACAATGATTTGCCTTCTTCCAAGTTGTAAATCGAATTCATGATGGGAAATACCATCCTTTCCCCTCGATGAATTGTTGCTGAGCCCGTCGGTCACATACTCATCTTTTCCTTGCTGAAAAGGTAAGACTTATTCTATAAGTTGTTCCTGATGGATCCTTTATGTATTCAAAGTCTGACCTTTGCTTGAAGACCATGTCGGTGCTATCTCGAAGCATGTGTGTGGTAGTCCGAAGATCCACAAGAACATTGTAAGTGCAATGCTAAATGTTCTTGGTCAACTATCCGATATCGTCGTGTGGGTACATATCATAATTCTTCTTACCCCTTTTTATCTATATGGTCATGACTTTGATCTCCTCACACGTATATCATGCCCTGCTTAATCTTGGGAATGATATACTCCTTTTCATTGTGTTTAAACACATTTTCCTTTCCATTTGTTTGTTTGACCTTCCTTTGATCGACATATAATCTAAGCAGTAATAATTTTCTGCTTACGTAAACACCTTGGTGTACAATTCTGTCAGTAAGACCCTGTTACTATTGTTGATAACATTCCGGTAACCACCCATGGACGAGAACTTTGCCTATTGATCCGCCTCATTTCAACGAGCATGAAAGTGGTTCTCTTCGTCCCTCGCCCTTGGTACCAACGTTGTTGCCAACATAATTGACAATCTATGCTCTGACATGCCTTACTATAATCGCCCTTCCTACTTTAACCCACATGGTGGGCCCATAACCCACAGTTTCTCAGGATCGAAACCTCACTGTCATGTACACCTCCCCCCCGTTTCCAAGGTTATTCCTCACGCTTTCCTTCGTGTGCAATTCGCGAGCCACCTTCCTAGTGATCTATTCTGGTATCAGACACAATACTTATTCTCGTTGCTCTGGACCCCTTTCACACCTTGTTTTAGGCAACGACGATTGTCTATCCGCTTGAAACCTCTTATGATATCTTCTTACCTTGCTCATGATGGGCTTCATTTGTTCTACTAGAGAGATACTCATGTGTTCATTCTTGGGATACCCCCAGATGATTTTCCCTTGTAACATTCTATCGTTGTGGAGCTGCCCCTTACCTATTCGTAAGTATGATGTAGTTTCCGAAGAAAGGACGACAACTTCATCATGAAGCTTAGGAATACAGAAATGAAGACAACGATGATATGGATCAACCTCTTCAATGAGAGCAACAAGAACAAGAAGATTCATTAGAATTTCGAAATAAATTCCTTTCCTCTTACTCCACCTCTTAAATCTCGGGACGATATTTCTTGTAGTGGAGGAGATTTGTAACACCCCGAGAATCGTGGTACAGTAATCTCATGCCTAATGATGCTCCGTCTCGTGATTAAGTTGCTAATCCTCACTGTGTTCCAAACCAAGCTCAACTTCAAATTTAAAATGAAGTCAAATAAATTATTCCTTCAAACAGGAAGACAAAAATGTTCTCTAGGTTGCAAATATTCACTAACTAATTGTCATGAATGATTCAACCTCATTTGAGATATTTTAATTTCCCCAGGAAATTAAAACAATTCCAAATCAGCATTGTTAAATGCTTTTTTTTTTCATTTGTGAAAAATCTAAATCAATTCAAACTCCTCCCAAACATTTTGTGGCAGTGCCAAATACCGTAATGTATTTATGTGGCCAAGTTCTATTTTTTACAAAGACCAATTGACAGCTCAAATTAGTGCAAATAGATTCTGTAAAAGAAAAACAAATATTAATTTAACAAAAAAAGGAAGCCTAACTACCACTGTGCACTTGTAGCCCATTGCTAGAGTGCACAGCCCAGCCCAACAACGCCTTTTCCCCTTCCTCTTGCTACATGAAGCAGAGGGGGATCGTGGAGAACATCCGACCGGCCATGGCCGCGCCATGGCGCATGCCGGCCATCCCCCGATCTCCTTGGAGTATAAGGCCGAGCCCCCAACACCCCCGGTGAACCCTAGCCCTCAATCCCTTCTTCCCCGCGCCGCTTTCTTCTGTCCCGAGCAAAGCCGTCGCCGCCGCTCACCATAGCCATGGCCACCAGCCAACCCTCGCCGACCTGAGGTGTCCAGGAGGACCCTCGTCTTCAACCACGTCGCCTGCGCCCCTGGATCGAGGAGGGGGAACCACCGAACATCTCCTTCGATCCGCTCTTCTCCGCCACGGCCACCGTGCCGTCGTCGTCGATCTGCAGCACCACGACCTCTCGGGCCTCCCCGTGCTACTCCTCGACAATGCTGTGAGCTGCCGGTTCCCGTGCACCCTCTACCCCTCTCCCTCTCGCTCTATAGCTCGCCCGCGTGGCTCCACCGTCGCCGCCGATTGTACTCGTCGCCAGCATGCATGGTCTCCGGTGACCAGTTGGTCATGTGCGTCGCCGGTAGCCTCATTAGTCCCCCGTGAAACAAAGGCAACAATCAAATTGATCAATTTCGGACCGAAGCATTACCCCGTTCGGACTTATACTAGTGCCGCCGCCGGACGACGACGTTGTTGTTGAATCCGGCCACCCCACAGCCTTTCGCGGGTGCTCCTGGATGCGCTCGGACAAGGGCTGCTCCCTAGTGCGCTCGGCTCGACCTACTGCCGCCTGTAGTGCCGCTCCGGCGAGCGTCCGCCGCTGCTTCTGAAATCCCGTGGCCGCGCCCGGAGCTTCGCTCCCTCGCGCCTGCCTCGCTCATGTTGTGCCCCTACACCCGCCCGTATCCCCGCACCCCCCGCGCCTGTCGCTGCCATGCTCGCCGCCTTGCTGCGGTCAGACGGCCTCGCCCCCAACGGCGCCCGGCCGCACCCACCGGCCCCTGCGCCGCTCCCCGCCCCGCTCCACTCGCGCGTGCCCCCTGGCCGCTGATGCTCCGGCCATGGCCCAAGCGCCCGCCGCCGCCGCGACCGCGGCCCTCCCCGTGCTGCTCCCGCCCGTGCGGCCTGCTCCGGCCGCCGGCCCTCGGAGCGCTCGCCGGCGCTGGCCGCCCATCTGCTCCGGCGCCGCACTGGCTGGAGCCCATACCCAGCCGCGCCCTCTCGCCTCGGGTGCGGGCGCAAGCCCCTGTGCCCCGCCCAGCGCCCGCTAAGCCACCGCCCGGTTAGCCCCGATGGGCCACAGACAGATGGGCCCAACGCCTTTTTTTAAATAATAATAATAATAATTAATAATTTATTTAATTAATTAACTTAATTAAATTAGGTTAATTAACTTAACTTAATTAACCTGTCTAATTAGTCTGATTAATCTAGGTTAATTAGCTATAGTCTATGACAATGGGCCCCACTGCCCCTTTTGACCAGTCAACCAGTCAAAGTTGACTGTTGACCCTGCTGACATCAGCATAACGTCATGCTGATGCAATAATTTTTTTTAATTTAATAACAATTTCAGAACATGTTTAAAACTTTAGAAAATCATATAAAATAATCCGTAACTCGGATGAAAATGTTTTATATATGAAAATCGCTCAGAACGACGAGACGCATCCGAATACGTGATCCGTTCGTTCGCCACACGTCCCTAGCATAGTGATCCTGCAACTTTCCCCCTCCGTTTCATCTGTCCGAAAACACGAAACACCGGGGATACGTTTCCAGATGTTATTCCTCTTCGCCTGTATCACCGAGCACCGTGTTAGGTCACACGTAGCACCGCCTTTTGCCATGTTATGCTTTGTGATGCTATTGTTTGCTCTGTTATTTATTTGTTTCCCCTTCATTGCTTATTTTCGGTAGACTCCGATACTGTGATAGACCCCGAGACCATTGATGCTTCGGTGTTCGACTACGACTACGCTTCCGAAGATTCCTTTCGTCTGCAGAGCTTCCAGGAAGCCCCCCCTTGATCACCAGATATCGCCTATTCTCCTCCCTCTTACTCTTGCATTAGTTTACTATTGTTGTTGATTCGATAACTCCTATTCTGATGCATAGCCTGTCATTGTTGCTACAACTGTTGATACTTTACCTGCCATCCTAATGCTTAGTATAGGATGCTAGTACTCCATCAGTGGCCCTACACCCTTGTCCGTCTGCCCTGCTATTCTATCGGGTCGTGATCACTTGGGTGTGATCACGGGTATATACTACATACACTTTACATGATACATGATGTGACTAAAGTCGGGTCGGCTCTTTGAGTACCCGCAAGTGATTCCGATATGGGGGCTGAAAGGCCAGGTGGCTCCATCCAGGTAGTGGTGGGCCTGAGTTCCCGACGGCCCCCGAGTGGATCTTTGTGGCGGAGCGACACGACAGGTTGAGACACCCAGTGGAGAGGTGGCCTGGCCCTGGTCGTTGTCCGTGGTTATTTCATAATAACACGCTTAACGAGTTTGGATATTTGATCTGAGTCTGGCCGTTGGCCTATACGCACTAACCAGCTACGTGGGAATAGTTATGGGTACTCGACGTCGTGGTATCAGCCGAAGCCTTCTTGACGTCAGCGATTGAGCGACGCGCACCGGGTTGGACCGCGTAACGTAACTTCCTTAGTAATGGAGGTTGCTAGGTCTGCTCACCGGCCGCGTACGCAACATGCAGGTGTGCGTTGGGCGATGGGCCCGGACCCCTGCGCACCTAGGACTTAGACCGGCGTCCCGACCTCTCTATTGTGCTTAGGTAGGGCTGCGACGTGTTGATCTTCCGAGGCCGGGCATGACCCTGGAAAGTGTGTCCGGCCAAATGGGATCAAGCGTGCTGGGTTATGTGGTGCACCCCTGCAGGGAAGTTAATCTATTCAAATAGCCGTGTCCCTCGGTAAAAGGACGACCCGGAGTTGTATTTCGACCTCATGACAACTAGAACCGGATACTTAATAAAACACACCCTTACCAGTGCCAGATACAACTCGGTGGTTGCTCTCTCACAGGGTGATGTGCGGGAGGATCGCCGAGTAGGATTATGCTATACGAAGTTACTTGGTGAACTTACCATCTACTCCCTTCTACTGCTGCAAGACGGAGGCTGCGAGAAGCGAGGATACTTGTTACTTCCAGCTACTCTCTTCTTCTGCTGCAAGATGGAGGTGGCCAGAAGCGTAGTCTTTGATTGGATTAGCTATCCCCCTCTTATTCTGGCATTCTGCAGTTTAACCCACATATATTATCCCTTTACACAGATACCATTGCATATGTAGTGTAGATCCTTGCTTGTGAGTACTTTGGATGAGTACTCACGGTTGCTTTTCTCCCCATTTTCCCCTCTTGTTCCTTCTTCTCGGATGATGCAACCAGATTGATGGAGTCCAGGAGCCAGAAGATCCCGAGGATGTTTCTATGTGGAGTTCGGCTTCGAGGAGTAGTTAGGAGGTCCCAGGCAGGAGGCCTTGCCTTTTCGATCGTTGATATTTTGTGCTAGCCTTCTTAAGGCAAATTTGTTTAACTTATGTCTGTACTCAGATATTATTTCTTCCACTGACTCTTGTGTTTTTGAGCTTATGTATTCGAGCCCTCGAGGCCCCTGGCTTGTAATATAAAGCTTGTATTATTTTAATTTGTGTCTAGAGTTATGTTGTGATATCTTCCAGTGAGTCTCTGATCTTGGTCGTACACATTTGCGTGCATGATTAGTGTACGGTCAAATCGGGGGCGTCACAGGTGTCCCTCAGGATAAAGTGGTTCCTGACTCATTCTACCTCCTCTAGTCACTACTCTATTAGCATGATCATTCATATTAGTATTCATTTCATCAAGTAATTCTTTCTGAGATTGAGCAACTTGTTCTAACTGAGTTTGAACCATAGAAGCATGTTTTCCCACACCCCTAACATCATAAGAGATTCTAAATAACAAGTCACTCAAGCAAGAAATCATATCAGAGTTGTATTTCAATTGTTTCATGACATTGGCATTGAAGTGATCTTGTTTTCTAATATAGTTATTAAACTCATAAAGGCATTGACTAGGATGCTTATTGTAAGGGATGTCACCTTCATCAAACTTTAACAAAGAATTTACCTCAACCACCTTGGGTGGTGGTATGTTAAGTCCATGTATCTCATCAATAGGCGGTAAATTCTTAACATCCTCCGTTTTAATACCTTTTTCCTTCATACTTTTCTTTGCCTCTTGCATACCTTCGGGACTAAGATATAAGATTCCTCTATTCTTCGGAGTTGGTTTAGGTGATGGTTCAGGAAGAGCCCAATCATCATAATTTTTCAACATATTATTCAATAATTCCCCCGCTTATAAATTCAAGAGTCCTTTCCCTGTAAACACAACCAGCACAACTATCTAGGAAATCCCTAGAAGCATCGGTTAGTCCATTATAGAAGATACCAAGTATTTTATTTTTCTTAAGTGGATGATCAGGCAAAGCATTTAGCAATTGGAGAAGCCTCCCCCAAGCTTGTGGGAGACTCTCTTCTTCAATTTGCACAAAGTAAAATATTTCTTGCAAGGCAACTTGTTTCTTATGGGCAGGGAAATATTTCTCGGACAAGTAATAAATCATGTCCTGGGGACTACGCACACAACCAGGAGTAAGAGTATTGAACCAAGCTTTAGTATCACCCTTTAATGAGAATGGAAATAACTTGAGAATATAATAGTAGCGAATTTTCTCATCATGAGAAAATAGGGTGGCTATATCATTCAATTTAGTAAGATGTGCCACTACGGTTTAAGTTTTATAGCCATGGAAAGGATTAGATTCTACCAAAGTAATTAACTCTGGGTCGACAGAGAACTCATAATCCTTATCATCAACAAAGATAGGTGAGGTTGCAAACTTAGGATCTCATTTCATTCTAGCATTCAATGATTTTTCTTTCAGTTTGCATAGTAATTTCTTAAGGTCATATCTATCATTGCAAGCAAGAAAGCCCCTAGTTGTCTCCTCATCCATAACATAACCTTCGGGTACTTTTGGCAATTCATATATAGGATGGCTAGATGTAATAGGTGTTTCAAAATTTTCAGTTTCAAGCACTTCATCAGTTTCAATAGTCTCATCAACTGCAGCATTCTCAATATCATTAAGTCTAGCAAGTTGTTCATCAAGTAGTTCACCCAATGACACAGTCTTATAAAGCAAGGTACTAGCATCATCATAAGCATGATTCATAGCAGAAGTAGCTGTTGGGGAACGTAGTATTTCAAAAAAAATCCTACGATCACGCAAGATCTATCTACTAGAAGCATAGCAACGAGTGGGGAGAGTGTGTCTACGTACCCTCATAGACCGAAAGCAGAAGCGTCTAATGACGCGGTTGATGTAGTCGAACGTCTTCGTGATCCAACCGATCCAAGTACCGAACATACGGCACCTCCGCGTTCAGCACACGTTCAACTAGATGACATCCCACGAGCTCTTGATCCAGTTGAGCGTCATGGGAGAGTTTCGTCAGCACGACGGTGTGGTGACGGTGATGATGAAGCTACCGGCACATGGCTTTGCCTAAGCAATGCAACGGTATGACCGAGGTGTGTATCTGTGGAGGGGGAACCGCACACGACTAAAACAATGTTTCTTGTTTTTTTTCTAGGGTGCCCCCTACACCTATATATAAAGGAGCAAGGGGCAGGGCCGGCCGGCCCTAGGGGCGCGCCATAGAGGGAGCAATCCTACTCCTAGTAGGAGTAGGACTCCCCTTTCCTATTCCTACTAGGAGTGGGAAAGGAAAGAAGAAGAGAAGAAGGAAGGAGAGGGGCGCCTCCCCCCACTCCTAGTCCAACTAGGATTCCTTGGGAGGGGGCGCGGCCAGCCCCTATGGGCTGCCTCTCACTTTCCTTCATGGCCCACTATGGCCCAATACTCCCCCGGGGGGGGGGGGGTTCCGGTAACCCCTCTGACACTCCGGTTTTCTCCGAAATCACCCGGAACACTTCCGGTGTCCGAATATAGCCGTCCAATATATCAATCTTTATGTCTCGGACATTGAGACTCCTCATCTTGTCCGTGATCTCATCCGGGACTCCGAACTACCTTCGGTACATCAAAACTCATAAACTCATAATACCGATCGTCATCAAACGTTAAGCGTGCGGACCCTACGGGTTCGAGAACTATGTAGACATGACCGAGACTCATCTCTGGTCAATAACAAATAGCGGAACCTGGATGCTCATATTGGTTCCTACATATTCTACGAAGATCTTTTTATCGATCAAACGGCATAACAACATACGTTGTTCCCTTTGTCATCGGTATGTTACTTGTCCGAGATTCGATCGTCGGTATCATCATACCTAGTTCAATCTCGTTATTGGCAAGTCTCTTTACTTGTTCCGCAATACATCATCTCGTGACTAACTCATTAGTCGCTTGCTTGCAAGGCTTATTATGCCATGTATTACCGAGAGGGCCCAGAGATACCTCTCCGACACTCGGAGTGACAAATCCTATTCTCGATCTACGCCAACACCACAAACACTTTCGGAGACACCTGTAGAGCATCTTTATAATCACCCAGTTACGTTGTGAAGTTTGATAGAACACAAGGTGTTCCTCTGGTGTTCGGGAGTTGCATAATCTCATAGTCATAGGAACATGTATAAGTCATGAAGAAAGCAATAACAGTAAAACTAAACGATCAAGTTGATAAGCTAACGAATGGGTCTTGTCCATCACATCATTCTCCTAATGATGTGATCGTTGATCAAATGACAACTCATGTCTATGTCAAGGAAACATAACCATCTTTGATCAATGAGCTAGTCTAGTAGAGGCATACTAGGGACACTCTGTTTTGTCTATGTATTCACACATGTACTAAGTTTCCGGTTAATACAGTTCTAGCATGAATAATAAACATTTATCATGATATAAGGAAATATAAATAACAACTTTTTTATTGCCTCTAGGGCATATTTCCTTCAGTAGCATCATCAATAACTTGTGACATATCAGGATTAATAGCAGAGTGTGGTGTAGGAAGCTTACTTATAACTGAAGGAGAATCAAGTACAGAGTGTGATGGAAATTCCTTACCTCCCCTCGTAGTTGAGGGAACGATCTTAGTTCTATTGTCCTTTAGATTCTTCATAGTTATAAATAGATAATAATACCAAGTGACTCAACAAATATAGCTATGCTCCCCGGCAACGGCGCCAGAAAATGTCTTGTTAACCCACAAGTATAGGGGATGACAACCGTTTTCGAGGGTAGAGTATTCAACCCAAATTTATAGATTCGAAACAAGGGGAGCCAAAGAATATTTGCAAGTATTAGCAACTGAGTTGTCAATTCAGCCACACCTGGAGATTGATTATCTGTAACAAAGTGATCAGTAGCACAGTAATATGATAGTTTTGATAGTAGTGATAGCAGCAATTGTAACGGTAACAGTGATATCAGTGATTTTGTAACAGTAGAAATAGTATCAGCAGCAGTAGTAACTAAGCAAGATAAATATGTAGGAAATTCGTAGGCATTGGACCGACAATTTGTTGGATGACATTCATCGGTTAACAATCATAACCTAGGGTGATATGCCACTAGCTCCAGTTCATAAATGTAATGTAGGCATGCATTCCGTAAATAGTCATACGTGCTTATGGAAAGAACTTGTATGTCATCTTTTGTCCTACCTTCCCGTGGCAACGAGGTCCATAAGGAAACTAAGGGATATTAAGTCCTCCTTTTAATAGAGTACCAAAACAAAGCATTAGCACATAGTGAATACATGAACTCCTCAAACTACGATCATCACCGGAAAGTATCCCGCATATTGTCACTACAGGGTTCGCGGATCATAACACGTAGTAGGTGACTATGACTTGCAAGAACAGATCTAGAACATAGATATAATGGTGATGACATAAATGGTTCAGATCTGAAATCATGGCACCCAGGCCCACAAGTGTCAAGCATTAAGCATAGCAAAGTCATAACAACATCAATCTCAGACCATAGTGGATACTAGGGATCAAGCCCTAACAAAACTAACTCCATTACACGATGAATCTCATCCAACTCCTCACCGACCATCAAGCCTACGAAGGAATTATTCACTCCCGGTGTAGAGCATCATGGAATTGGCGACAGAGGAGGGTTGGTGATGACAAAGACCGAATATTCCCCCTCTCCGGAGCCCCAAGTGGACTCCATATGTGGCCTCCCAATGAAGAACAGGAGGTGATGGCGGCTCCGTATCACGAAATGAGATAATTCTTCCTCCCTGATTTTTTCTCTGTAAATGTGATGTATAGTGTGAGGGTTGGAGTCCGCGGGTCTACCAGGTGGGGACAACCCACCTGGGCGCGCTAGGAGGTGGGGCGCGCCCTAGTGGGTTGTGCCCACCCAGGTGCCCCCTCCGGTGGTTCTTGGCTCCAGTAACTTTCTTTTATTGAATAAAAATAATCGCAGAGTTTTGTTCCAATCCGAGAACTTTTATTTTTGGACAAAAACAACACCATGGTAGTTCTGCTGAAAACAACGTCAGTCCGGGTTAGTTTCATTCAAATCATGGAAATTAGAGTCCGAAATAAAAGGAAAAGCATTAGGAAAATTAGATACGATGGAGATGTATCAGGAGACTTTGAATTTGGCGCTTCATCCAAGCATTATTCATATCGTGCTTCTGACGAAGAGAAACAAGAAGTTCTCTGTCATTTAATAAACGCGCACGCTTCTGAGGTCTTTGAGCTACTGTGCTAGCTGTAGCATTAGTTGGAGCATGATGCGGAAGCCGAAGCTGACCGACAAGAGGACCAACAGCGGTAGGGGGATTTGGCACATGGACACCTTCGAGCGATTGAGTGAAGCTTTGGAAGTGAGCATTGTCTTCGCGGACAGGTTCCTTGGCAGGCTCGGGATAAATGGCTTCTTGGGACATATCCACTTCGGTCAGAAAGACAACATGGTTGTGCCCTGAAGCTTGATAATTGATGGTGGAGTGAAGCTTAATTAGACGCATGACCCATGGTGCATAGAACTTGAGGCCAAACAGATCAATTCCAGAAGCTGCCAACTGACGAATGAAGAAATCTTGAGTATTGAACCCGATGCCATTGACGATGTAGAAGACCAAAGTCTTCATAGTGCCTTCAAGCTTAGCGTGAGGAGAATGCCCTTTGATTGGCCATAGAGTATGCCTCGATATTTGATAGATGATGCGGGGTAAATACTCGAGGTCATTGGCGAAGAATTCCACGGGGTACTCAGCATCAATAGGCAATGGTTTCATCATGCTTAACATTTAACTCATGTCAGGCTCTTGCTTCTGAAAGATGCTCTGCAATTCTCGTTCATAGCGCTGACAACCTGGCTCATAGAGATCACCAGGAGTGGACAGGGAAGTTAGCTCGATAATATCTTGAGCTTTGGCTTCATGATGTACATCACCTGACATCCACTCAAGGACCCATGTCTTCCGATCCATGTCGTAGCTAGAGATATGAAGAGTGGCATCGAATTGCAACAATAGTTCTTCATTCCAGTGCTCCTTGTTGACGAAAAATGGGAGCAAGCCAACTTCACGAAAACAGTCGAGAGCTTCTTCAATGCAGGGGAGTCCAACAATGGCATTGCAGCACATGCGCTTGTGGGGGAAGATCATGTTCTAGTTGTACAGAATACATGAGTAATAGCTCTGTTGCTGGTGATTCCAGAACCTGCCAGAGGAGATCTTGGGCTTCTTGTAAGGATTCTTGGCCTTGTCAAAGAATGTGTTATGCTCTCTGAAGCTGAGGACACTGAATGAGCCCTGAGTGGTAACAATACTTGGAAGCCTTGGCAGCCTGGGCTTGGGCTTCTGCGTCTGAGGCCTTTTCTCCACATGGTAATCATATTGGGGACCAGGAGCAACCGGAGGTGTCATGATGGGCCACTTGACAGTGATGAGCTCACCATGATAGAGTGCACATTCTATAGTGTGAAGTACAGGAGGACCAGCAGCAACATCCAAGGTGGATGGTTGAATGTCTTCGGTTGCATCATGGGCTTCGGTCTGAAGAGGGGCTGCGAGCTGCGTATTGTCTTCAGCCATGACAACGTCATTGGCTTCAATAGCAGTGGCATCAGCGGCCACATTTGCTTTGGCTTCAGTGGCTTCAAGAACTGGTGGGTCAGGCACAATCACATCTTGATTCTCGCTTGGTTCAACGTTAGGGGAAATAGTAGCTTGATCTTCTTGTCTTTCATTGGCTGATGCAGCCGGAATATCTTCAGCCTCTTTGGCTTCAGACCCTTGAGCAGTTTCTGAGGGGATGGCTTCAGGGAACACTTGACGTGCTACGGAGCTTGTGGTGTGCACATCCTCTTCAGGAAGGCTGGACATGGAGACCGTTGGCCTTGGGCCTCGGCGAAGCCTTCGAAAAGAGGGCGACACCTTCAGAGAGGGAGTGGTCTTCTTCCGCCAATGCTGATAGTTTCATTGTGCAAAGGCACATGCGATGATACTGGGTTCTGGGAGATCTGAGGAAGGACGTCATCATCATCATGTCTTCAGCTGTGATATCATCAACAACGGGAACCTCTTTAGTGTCATGGGCCTCTGTAAAAGCAGGCTCATGCACAATCAATCTGCGATCCTTGTTGGAGCAGGCTGGAAGGGTAACGGGGATAGGCTTCACAAGCAATGGCTCTACAGAAGTAGTTGGAGTTGTGGATGCTTGAGCCTTTTGAGAAGCCTGTGAAGACATGGTTTTGTGCTTCTTCAGAGAGGGAGCAGCGTCAGAGGCTTCATTATTCTTTCGCTTCTTGGCCTCTGCCTCAGCTTGCTTAGTCTTCTTCCTTTCGGAAGCAACAGATGGAGCATTTGGCTTGGAAGCAGCGAAGCCCTTGGGGAAGACTATGCGGGGCACTTCTGGCTGGGAAGCAGCTCGTGCAGCTGGCTTCTTCTTCTTCTTTGCTGAAAGCTTGGGGTCTATGCCTTGATGGCAAAGAGATTTCCTCTTCGGGGCGTCATTGTGTGCCTGAACGCACTTTTCAGCATACAGCTTGAGACGCTCACGAGAGCCTTTAGCTTCATCACGATGCTTCTGAAATTCAGCCTTCAAATCTGTCATCATGGTCTTGAAGCTTTGAATTTCCGCAACACTCAGCTTGGCAACATGCTTCTTGAGTAGAGTCTTCTCATGATCAATCTTGTGCTTTTGCTCCAATACTCTGTGAGAAAGAGTGAGCTCTTTGCTAACAAAGCCTTGAAATGTGACATTAATGTCAATGGGCAACTAAAGATCATCAAGGGAGATAGATGGATCATCAAACCACTCATCAATAAAATTGTTCAGAATGTCAGCGTCAAAGAGCGGCAGATCCTAGAAGATAATAGCCTCTTCTTGCCTGTTTTTGATCAGGAGCTCCAGAGGATCATCATCAAGATCTTCATCACTTGAAAGATCAATACTATCCCCATCATCATGCAAGATGCTAGAAGGAGGAGGAGCTTGACCAATAATGTCAATAGTTCTCGGGGAGGTACAAGACAAGTCTTCAGACTGCACACTGGATTCAGGAGGTGCAATGTTCAAAGGCTTCATCTTGGAAAATTTTGGTGCAGAAGCTTCTTTGGAGATTTTTCTCCCCTTAGGTTATGAAGCATTTACCTTCTTCACAGACTTCGGAGGTTCTGAGTCTTCAGACTGTGGCTCATCTTCAACGTTGGCCCTTTGCTCAACAATATATGTGAGAAGCCCATCAACATTATTGAATGGACCGATTAGATTTGGTTTGGCCTCATGGCTTCCATCAGGCCGTGGTCTGGCTTGACCTGGGTTGAAGTCAATCCCGAAGTCCTTCTTGTTTTGAGCAGCAGAGTTCTTGGCTTTCAAAGAGATCATCCTCACGACACCATGTGAGACTGGATGCGTCTGCATTGGCTGACATTGGCCCCCTTACCATACAGGGGTAGAACCCTTGTTGAATGGCTTCAGCCTTGGTCCTTGGGTGAAGCTTCTTGTACACAATATCAGCCCAAGGTGGTCTCACCGCATTCTTCGTAGAGTACTCTGGGGTAACAAATTTGTAGTGAAACCATTGCTCAGCGTAGTACCTACGAATCCATTGAACACGGGATTTGCGCTGCCTGTACGTTTCGTCAGGATGAGACTTGTATAGCTCAAATAGATCTTGAGGAAGATCCTTTGCAGTATCTGTGCGCCTATGTCTTCCTCCTTTTCTCGTTGGTTTATCACCAGCCATTGGGTTCGCAAGGTTGATTGGCTTCACATAGGTGATAGGCTTCACTCTACTAGTCAGACAGGAGTTAGCTTTAGGAGATTCAAGATGACACTGTAAGAAGTCTGCAAATGAATTCAAACTATGAGAACCGAGTGACTCACCCACGGACATGTACCCACTTGTAAGCGTCGGTGCTATACACATGGTTTTTAACCCTTTTCCGCGACGGTATTTGGAACTATCGCCAAGTGAGTGAGGGAGATAAGGGGGTCCTTCCCACACGACCCAGAAACCGTTGGGGATAGGCCCTCCTGGCACACAGGCTGGGACAAAATGAGCTCGTGTGTGATCGGGCGAGGCATCGAAACCCAATCATTTCCGTTCGTATGTACCTCCCACACGGTGAATCCCAGAAAAAACATTTCCTTTCGTATGTATATCACACACAGTCAATCCAAGGAATACGTTTCCATTCTTATGTACATCCCACACAGTCAATGCAGGGAAAACGTTTCCGATCGTATGTACATCCCACACAGTCAATCTAGGGGAAACGTTTCCGTTCGAATGTACATCCCACACAGTCAATCCAGGGAAAACATTTCCATTCATATGTACATCCCACACAGTCAATCCAGGGAAAACATTTTCGTTTGTATGTACATCCCACACAGGTTTATTAACAGGCTCATGTGTGATAGGTGTAACTATCACACACGCTCTGCCTTGGTTAACCGTTCGCTTTTATCAACTACGTCACACACGATTTGATGAAGAAACTTATGTGGCATTGGGCTATTCATCACAAGCGCCTTTACTGCTAGAACCGTTTGCAAAGTTCCATGGCACATTTAGCAAGTTTATTAGTTTACAATTAATAATTCCAATATTACGCAAATTCACATTTCATATCGAACAACTGTTTGCCAATTTCATATCAGACACATAAATATATTTTAACATCACAGTATGATAGCTACCTGAAAACAACACAATACAACATATAGCTAGTTCAACTTCATAAGAATAATATTAGAACAATATATTCATTTCCCTAATCGAGATCGGCCAGGCTCGTCTTATCCACCTCTACTTTTAGTTTAGTAAGAACCTGTTTTGCACTGGCCAACTGGGAAAGTGCCTCCTCCTTCGCCAACACCATATTAGCAAAGTCTGATTTAAAAAATCTGAGCTCATTCTCCACCTTCCTCTTTTTATCCCGCATCTTCAAATATTCTTCAGCGTTGACAACACTTTCTCTAATACTACCTCTATTCTTGAAAGTGCGTTATATTGACTAGAGGGCGGCGAATGGGCGATTTTTACAAATTCGTAACTGAGGAAAAACTAGCCGAGGAATTTCCTAGGCAACAAACTACTTAGCAGCGGAACAGATACTCAAGTGCATGCACAACAAAACAGTAGCATGGTCATCATGATGAAATTAAAGCAAACACAGAGTACGAGTAGCGTGTAAACAGGATAAGCAGGCTGAAGACTGAGGACTGAAGAAATAGGGTTGATGAAATTGAGAAAGTCTTCAGTCAAAGTCTTCAAACAGTACAGATCAAGTTCATCAACACATGAATGAGTAAATGGACGGGTTGAGGAAATAGAACCAGTAGGCTTGGTGGAGACAATGATTTGGTAGATCAATTCCAACTGCTGTGACAGTTGTACGTCTGGTTAGGGCGGCTAGGTATTAAAACACGAGGACACACAATCTCGGACACCCAGTCCTGGACACACAGTCCAAGACACCTAGTCCTCACCATATTCCCCTTGAGCTAAGGTCACACAGACCTCGCCCAATCACTCATGTTAAGTCTTCACAGGTGACTTCTAAACCTTCACAAACTTGGCACTCGGTGATCCGCAATTCCTCTTGGATGCTCTAGACCATTGACGCCTAACCGTCTGGAAGATCAAAGTCTTCAAAGGTAACAAGCGTCGGTTCCACACAAGAACACACTCTTCAGTGATGCTCAGTCACTTTGGGGTTTTAGGTGTTGGGGTTTTGGGTTTTTCCTCACTTGATGATTTTTGCTCAAAGTCCTCGGAGGATGGGTTTCTCTAATAACAAGTGTCAGTTTCTCTCAGAGCAGCCAACCAACTAGTGGTTGTAGGGGGCGGCTATTTATAGCATAGGGAGCAGCCCGACATGACAAGACATAAATGCCCTTAAATGATATGACCGTTCGATGGATAGGATATTTGGGACAGCTGGCGCATAGCACATGAACGGTCGGAAATTTGAGCTCTCAAATTCCTCAGGGCTATCATGTTTCTCACTTGTAGGCAATCTGCACTGGCGAATTCCTAACTCCTCATAGAATAGAATAACTTCATCTCTGTCACTGAAGAAATTGACTGAACTGTATGAGATTTCCAATGGCTTCACTCGAAGGGATTGGGTAGTGTAGGCTTTGAGTTGAGCATCACTTGGAAATATGTTTCCTTAGTTTTATCTCGACCCCCTTTAACAGTACGGTGTTTCCTATGACTCAAGAAAGAGAAAATGAAACTACGAAAACAAAAGTCTTCACGCTTCATAATCCTCGCATGAATATCCAAGTCTTCAAGGTCACACCAATTTCCTCACTTTCAAAGTCTTCAAGAAAACTAAAGTCTTCAACTGAAGACATACATTTTTAGGGGTTGACTTTCTTCTTAAATATCAAACTCCTCATAGACTTATATGACCTATGTACACTCACAAACACATTAGTCCCTTAACCTATAAGTCTCCAATACACCAAAATCACCAAGGGGCACTAGATGCACTTACAGTTTCCCCCTTATTGGTGATTGGTGACAAATAGGTTAAGTTTTCAACAGGGATAAACATATGAAGTGTAACAACTGATATTAAGGAATTTGATTATAATATACAGAAGAACTCCCCCAGAAGATGTGCATATTTGAGGATTTTTCTTGAGTAGCAAATGCACATTGTAGAGTAATATCATGGAGATCTCCCCCTATATCTTGTAATTCATACAAGCATTTAACATATGATATGAAGAATTTGAAATGCATGATGAAATATGGTGTTTGACGAAATTCAGCATGCGTGTATTAAGGTACTGAGGAAATAAGCATGCAGAAAGCAGTTCAAAAAGTGTCAGACCACCATTGGACTTAAGTTTACAACTCATCAGAGCAAACACCACAGAAGAACGAGAGTTGTAACTTAACAAAAATATAGCCCATATAATAGACCCGCTTGAAGACTAACTCAAATCCCCCCTTTGTCATCAAATGACCAAAAGGGACAAAAAATGAGGACTAACACCCCTGAAGAATATCATCATGATGTCGATGGAGGAGCGCCAGCGTTGTTGGGGTCATCCGTTGATGTAGGGCCTGCCGCAGTGTAGTCCAAATCCGCAGCTTCATCCGTCGCGCACGATGAGGAAAATGAACTTGTGACCACCTGAGGAACTTTGACCTTCTTAAATTTCTTCAAAGGTGGCCGAGACCAGTCAAAGTCCTGTTGGAATTCCATCTCCTTGAGTTCTTCAGCATTAAAGTGATGTGAAAGAATAGCCCAAGTGCGATCGAAGATTTCATGCGCATATAGTGATTCTTCTTCAAAGTGTTCTGTGTGATAGTCATGTTCTAAAGAATTACAACAAACTGGCGCTTGACCCACTTGTGATTTCGATCAACTTTCTGATGAAGACTAAGGAGAAGCTCACGGTCAGTCATCACTCGTGGAATAACTGCTTGAGGAATTTGCTTTGAAGCATTTGCGGCAGTGTCTTGGGTTGCAGAATCATCATGGTAGAATAAGATGCAGCTTTGCGAATCTGGCCATCCAAAGGACGAGTACCTTCATCAATGATAGCAGCTTTGCCCTTTCCGTCAACTGAGGAGATAGTCTGTTTGAGGACTTCAACACGAGGCAAATAGCTGAGGGCATTCTGAAAGTCAGCCTTGTATGCAATTGAAGACCTTGTTCTAATGAATCTCATAATCCAGGGAGCATAAGGCTTCAACTCAAAAGGTGACAGTGCAAGATTCGCCAAAGTCCTCATGAAGAAATCGTGATAGTTGATGGGAATCCCATGCATGATACTGAACAGTAGATTCTTCATGATGCCAACAATGTCTTCTTCTTCAGAGTTGTGGCCCTTAATTGGACTGAGGGTTTTGGTTAGGATGCGGTAGGTGGTCCTTGGCACATAAAGCAAATCCTTCACAAGGAAGGTTGTTCTTGGAGGTTGGCCAGCCTTCAAAGGCATCAACACTTGCATCAGATGATTTGGAAGTTCAGGTTCATCATACATCAATCTTGCGCCTTCAGTAGGAGGGTGAACAGGGATGGCGTGAAGCAATTCATATGGTGGTGCTTAGTAGTGAGTGTTGTCAGTCATCCAGTCAAGCACCCAGGAGTTGATGTCATCAGCATTACCAGTCAGGTGCAAGGTTGCATAGAATTGAAGAATGAGTTCTTCATTCCCATCACAGATATGAGAGCAGAAACTCAGAAGCCTATCTTTGTGAAGCAAATTCAGCACATGCTCAAAGCAAGGGATGGACTCCATGTCAACATGAGGAATTTGACAATGCTCAAATACCTTGTCCTTGTCGAAAAGCAGTGAAGAATATAAATTCATCTGCGTGGCTGTCCAGAACCGTTTGCGACGAAGTCTTGCTGAGTCATAGGGGTTGAATTCAGCGAAGAATCTATGTTCAGCAAAGAAATGATCAGCCTTGAATTTCTACTTTGTTGCATGAGGGTTCTTCTGCTTGGGCTGAAGATTTACAGATGATGATTTTGCAGCCTCTTGATGCGTAACTTCTGAAGCTGCTGCCTGAGGAATTGAAGCTTCAGGTTCTTCAACAACTATTGGTTGTTCAATTTCTTCAGCTGTTGCAGTTGGAGCTTGTTCAGGAAAGGACATAAGTGGAGTGTGAAGTTCTTCAGAGCCCGCGTGAATTTCTTCAGTTTGAGTAGGGGACTGAGAAATTTGCTACAGTGGTGTGGTCAATGGTGAATTTGGATGAGTCTTCTCCCAATAATCATCATTGAGCATAGGAGTTGTAGACCCAATATCCACATCTTCATCTTCTTCCATTTCCTCAACGCGGGCCTCTTCAGCAGTGAACTAAAGCATGTGTGATGATACCAGAGGGGTTGAAGGGATTGCTTCCGCTTCAATTTCATCATCCAACTGCTCTGAAGAAGCACCAGAAGGATTTTCTTCAGCAGTGTCATCAGGAATTTCATAATCCTCACCAAAGGGAACAATCTCCTTTGATGGCACAATGGATATAGGAACAACATCAATGGGATTGGTGACGGAGCTTGACAAAGTCCTCACTTTCTTCGGAGCTGAGAATTCTGCAGTTGAGGATTATGATGCCTTTGATCTCAGTTTGTAGTTTCACAAGGTCCTCAGGAGTCATGTTCGCTATATTTTTCTTCAAGAGACACTCCTTCTTGCTGATCTTTCTTGGCCTTCCCGGCTTGTTTAAACTTCCATTTTTCTTCACCAATGAAAGCAGCCAACATGTGACTTTGACCAGGAGTGAGGTTCATGTCAGGGAGAGGTGTATTGGGATATTTATGCCAAAGATCAATGTAATCGGGGATCTTTTTAGGATCCAGCATGAGAAGCACAGAACTTCACTTGGCACTAACGACCTTCATCTGTCTGTCCCTGATGATTTCAGTAAGTTCTTCATCATCAGCTTCATCGTCATCAAATGGAACTTGAAAGGCCACTTTCTTATGAGGACTTGGCCTCTTTCCACGGCCAGCTGTGGTCTTCACTTTCAGCAAGGTTGGACCAGGTGAAGATTGTGGTGGAGCTGATGAACTTGTAGAGGCTCCTGAAGCAATTGAGAACCCCGCAGTCCGTTGACATGTTGCAAGGTGCACATGACTTGAGGACTTTGCAGCAGCAGCTAAGGATTGTGCAGCAACAGAGGGGATTGAGGCGTCCCTTGAGGAAGTTGCTTGAGGGATGTGTCCTGAAGGCTTTGAGGAACTTGGCCTTGAGGGCATTGCTGTTGAGGAATTTCGCGTGATGGCCGATTTCTTCATCATAGCCTTCTTGGGCTTGCTGGCAGAGGCCTCAGTAGCAGTGGCAGCAGCAGTCGAGTCTTCATTGAATTTCTTCACTGCTTCTCTGGCTGCATGTTGAAGCTTTGCTTGACGCTTGGCCCATTCCTTTGGAAATTCCTCACCACGCCTAACGCTTGAGGGATCTGCAACTTGGCCTGGCGCCAAAGGAGGTCTTGTGCAAGGGGGGTTTACTGTGAATTTCTTCATGTACTTTGGAGTAACATAGCGGTATTCCTTCCATTCCTTTGCCCATCTCCTCTCAATCCTCTGAATGCGGACTTTGCGCTGATTCTTGTTCTCTTTGCCATGAGTTTCTTCATCTGGAGTGCAATATTTATCATATATGTCTTCAGGGATTTCAAACGCAGTGTTTGTCTCAGGTCTCTTTCCTCCCTTCTGTGGTCTCTTGCCTTCGGCCATTTTCCTCACTTGAGGATTTTGAACAATTGAAGTTTCTGAGGAAGTATGTAACTTTTCTTCGAGGAATGCTGCAAATGAGTTAAGTTGATGAGAACCTAGAGATTCAACAGCAGACATTTGTAGCTATGAACAGAGTATAGGTGCGAAGAATTTGGAGAGGTCATATGCGTTCTCAGATTTTTTTCAAAAGTATCAAGTTTGAGGAATTTGACCATGGGAGTCTTGAAGAATTTCACTAAGCATTTTTGGTTTAGGTTCCAGAGTTGTATAGATCGGAAATCCACACAATTGAGGAATCATGAAGAAAAACACAACTTAGAGAAGCAAATTAAGAACAAATAGATTTAGGTGTTTAGGTAGTGGGAAGTTGAAGAATAAACACCTTTTGAAGAAATTGTGAAAAACATGAGTATCAAAGAAGGGTAGCAAAATTAGATTTTAATTACCCTTGGTGAAGAACATGACGAACTAGATGAACTTTGGAGAAGCTCGTCGGTCCAGATCTCCCACACCCTAACTTGGCAGAAGGAGACAACTACGGCGGTAGCGAAGTAAAGATTTCCGCGACCAGCGCGAGTACGACGACGACGAGGTTGAGGCAGCGAAGCTCTTCCTCACCGGCGTCGACAAAGAGTAGCAGCGGCGCTAGGTCTGAGAGCTCAAGCGAGATGGTGGTCGAGCAAAGTAAATGAGGTGCGGTGAAAGGGGGGGGGGTATTCATAGCCACTGTGGAAAACCGCTCGTCCCAAGAAATTGGATGAACGTGCCCCTGCCCTTTGCTATCCTAGCGACATGTGTCACCCATGTTCTGAGGGGTAAAGATCATGGAGATTGTGGGAGAGTTGTTTAATCCATTGTGGGATGCGGAACAGTTTGAGCGACAAAAGCCAAAAATTTTGGATAAGAAAATTTTAACATTGCGTTCACAAATTATTCAGTTGTCAAGGACACAGTGAAGATTTTGAACAAGTTTCAAATAGAACGCATATGAAGGAATTGTGAATAGACTGGATTGAGTTAAGAATAGAGGGGGAAGGATCCGATCACATTCACTTAGAGGAAAAATCAACTTGAAGAATTATCAATAAGTGAATGTTGTAGAGGACATAAAAACTCAATATATATGTATATATAGCCAATGAAGAACACCAGAAAAAGTTGAAGAAATTGCAAATTTTGAGGAATTTGAAAATTTGAAGAATTTGCAAATTGAAGAAAAACTCAAATTCCGACTTTGGTTGGTGGCGTGACCCACCGTATAAGAATGATGATTTCAAACACCGCGTACAATTATCGTAGGGCTCTGAGAATCAATTTCTTCCTTAATTTCTTCACACTTAGAGGGTTAGTCTTCATTGATTGAAGAAAAACGTTACTTCGTGTGTTGCACATCAAAGTCATCAAATTTTGCGTAAGTGTTAGGATGTGTGTCCTTTCAAAGAACACTCGAAGATTCTAAGATATTTAGCTCACACCGCAACTTGCAAAATCTCTTCTCATCCAAGGGTTTAGTGAAGGTATCTGCCAGTTGTTCTTCAGTCTTCACATGGTATATGGAGATGTCGCCCTTGAATACATTATCACGAAGAAAATGATGACGAATCTGGATGTGCTCTATCTTTGAGTGCTGAACTGGGTTGTGAGCAATCTTGATGGCACTCTCATTGTCACAATGGAGTGGCCCATTCTTCATGTTGGCGCCATAGTCCTTGAGGGTTTGCTTCATCCACAGCAATTGAGCACAACATGAACTAGTAGCAATGCACTCAGCTTCAGCAGTAGAGAGTGATACACAGTTCTCCTTCTTTGAGGATCAATATACTAATGATCGTCCGAGGAAATGGGATGTGCCGAATGTATACTTGCGATCCACTCGATCACCAGCATAGTCAGAGTCAGAATATCCGATGAGATCAAAATTAGAGCCCTTGGGATACCATAATCCAAGTGTTGGAGTGTGAGCTAGATATCGAAGAATATGCTTCACAGCCTTATGGTGTGATTTCTTCGGTGTAGCCTGAAATCGGGCACACATGCAAACACTAAGCATAATATCTGGCTTAGATGCACATAGATACAATAAAGAGCCAATCATGGATCAATATACCTTTTGATCAAAGTCTTTACCATTTTCATCAGTGCACAGTTAGCCATTTGTGAGCATAGGGATTTTGACGCCTTTTCAATCTTGGATGCCGAATTTCCTCAGAACATCCTTGAGGTATTTCTCTTGAGATATGAAGATGCCATTGCGTTGTTGACGAATTTGAAGGCCTAAGAAGAATTTCATCTCTCCCATCATGGACATTTGATATTCTTCATGCATAATGTAGCCAAATTTGTCACTATAACATTCATCAGTACATCCAAAGATAATATCGTCCACATAGATTTGACACACAAATAACTCATCATCATATGATTTAGTGAAAGAGTTGGGTCAAGTGAACCGGGTTTGAAGCCTTTCTTCGTGATGAACTCCTTCAAAGTATCATACCATGTCCGAGGGGCCTGCTTGAGGCCACAAAGGGCCTTGTTGAGTTTGAAGACTTTGTCAGGATGTTTAGGATCTTCAAAACCTGGGGGTTGAGCAGCATATACTTATTCCTCAAGCTTACCATTGAGGAATGCACTTTTCACATCCATTTGATATAAGATGATATTATGATGGTTAGAATAAGCAAGTAAAAAGGGAATAGCTTCAAGTTTAGCAACAGGAGCAAAAGTTTCATCGATGTCAATTCCTTCAACCTGTGTGTAGCCTTGAGCTACGAGATGAGCCTTATTCCTCACCACAAGGTCATTTTCATCTTGCTTGTTCTGATAGATCCACTTGGTGCCGATGATATTGTGCTTTCGAAGATCTGGTCACTTGATGAGTTCCCACACATGGTTGAGCTCGAATTGATAGAATTCCTCTTACATAGCTTGAATCTACTCAGGTTCTAGAAATGACTCATCAACTTTGGTGGGCTCTGTGATAGAGACAAAAGCATAGTGCCCACAAAAGTTAGATAAGTGTGAAGCTCTTGAGCGTGTGAGAGGACCTGGTGCGTTGATGTCGTCGATGGTTTTCTCGATCTACACTTCTTTTGCCACACGAGGATGAGCTGGCTGACGACTTTGATCTGGCTGAGCATTTTCTTCAGCAGCAGTTTCTTCAGGAGCACCAAAATGATTTTCTTCATTGTCAGGAATGACTTCTTCAGTAGATTCTTCAGTGGGAATGATATGTTTGGTAGCTTTGAACTTAATGGATTCCTCAGGAGGTATTTCACCTATCACCGGAGGCAGGTGCTCTCTTTGCGAGCCATTAGTTTCATTGAACCACACATCTACAGTCTCAACAATCTTGTGGAGATGATTGATGAAGATTCTATAGGTGTGCGAGTCCTTTCCATAGCCAAGCATAAAACCTTCACGTGCTTTTGGTGCAAATTTGGAATTGTGATGAGGATCTCTAACCCAACATTTAGCACCAAAGACTTTGAGATAACTCACATTAGGTTTCTTTTCAATGAGGAGTTTGTATGAGGTTTCCTTGAGGAGTTTTTGAAGATATACCATGTTGATGATGTGGCACGCAGTGTTGATAGCCTCAGGCCAGAAACGGAGAGGCGTCTTGTATTCATCAAGCATAGTGCAAGCCATCTCAACAAGATTCATGTTCTTGCGCTCCACAACGTCGTTCTGCTGAGGAGTATAAGGGCCTGATAGCTCATGAGTAATACCAAGTTCATCAAGATAGTCATCAAGACAAGTGTTCTTGAACTAGGTCCCATTGTCACCCCGGATATGCTTGATCTTCACACCGAAATTCGTCGAGGCCCTTGAGGAAAATCGCTTGAAGATTTCCTGCACTTCATGCTTAAATGTGATGATATGCACCCATGTATAACGAGAATAGTCATCAACAATGACAAAGCCATAAATAGATGATGCATTTGTGAATGCAGAGTAATGTGTAGGGCCGAAGAGGTCCATGTGAAGCAATTCAAAAGGACGAGTGGTAGTCATGATAGTCTTCGAGGGATGCTTGGATTTGGTCATCTTTCCATCTTCGCAAGCCCCACAAAGATGATATTTGAGGAATTTGACACCCTCAATTTCAAGGATATGCTTCTTCTTCACAAGTATGTGCAAGTTCCTCATGCCAGCATGACTGAGTCGTCGATGCCATAGCCATCCTTCTGAAGCTTTTGCAAGTAGACATGTGGCAGGCTATGGTCCTGTAGAGAAATGAACAATATACAAGTCTCCTCTCCTAAAGCCTTCAAAGACTTTGGAATTGTCAGATTCTAAGACTACAACACAACGATATTTTCCAAATACAACAACCATATCAAGATCACAAAGCGTTGAGATAGACATGAGGTTTAATCCAAGAGACTCGACAAGCATGACTTTGTCCATGTGTCGATCTTTTGAGATTGCAACCTTACCTAGACCCAATACCTTGCTTTTTTCCTTTCTCAACGTAGGTGACATGCTTCAGGTGAGATGGAGATAAAGCACAGTCCATCAATATATTCTTGTCACTGGCCATGTGATTAGTGCATCCACCGTCGAGGACCCACTCAGTAGCTTTGAGGGAGTCATCCTGTAAAAGAATTAGTGCATCTTACAACTCATATGCTTCATAGTGAAGAATATGACATCAATTTCATTAGAATGAATTTCAGCAATAAATGAAGAATGAGGACGTGAGAAATAATTGAATCATTTCTACATGATTAGCTTGCGTCCTTTCAAGCATTTTCAGGTCTCCAGCAAATTCTTCAGACGTTTAAGTTCGACTGGACACCTGACCCTGCATCAGAGATTAGTTCTTTTCTTCACCACCCACATCTGGAGGGGTGGCAAAGAGTTCATCATTCTGCGAGCATCAATTGAGAATTGTGGCATCGAAGCCAGTGCATTTCGTTTCACAGGAGAGGGGTTAGAGTATGAATATGAGTAAGGAGAGAAATTCTTCAAGGACTTATGAACATAATGATTTGAAGAATAATGCACATATTCATAATCCTTATTCCTTCCCTACGAAATAGAAGTGTTAGTACGATGATGATCATATGAGGAATTTGATCCACTTGAGGAATTTTGTCCATACGAGGACTTTGATCCATATGAAGATTTTGATCCATATGAAGAATTTGATCTGGGTTTCCTGTTCTTCATAGGTGGTGTCATGAGGACATTCACTTGAAGATTTTCAAGGTGCCTCTTGGGAACCCAGATTTTCTTCATAGGGGGACCATTCCTGCAGTTAGTTCCAACATATCTAGCAAATACTTCACCATTCTGATTTTTGAATAGTTTATAATTGGAGTCAAATGACTCATTGATACGTCTCCAACGTATCTATAATTTTTAGTGTTCCATGCTATTATTTATGATGTTTTGGATGTTTAATGGGCTTTGTTATACACTTTTATATTATTTTTGGGACTAACCTATTAACCCAAAGGCCCAGTCCAGATTGTTTTTTTTCCTATTTCAGGGTTTTACAGAAAAGGAATATCAAACGGAGTCCAAACATAATGAAACTTCGGGAGAGATATTTTAGGAGCAAAATACGCACGGGAGACTTGAGAACCACGGAGTAGGGCACACGTGGCATCCACGAGGGTGGGGGGCGCCCCCCCTATAGGGCGCCCCCTGCCTCATGGGCCCTATGTCTGGCCTCCGGTGCCCTCCTTCCTCCTATATAGACCTACGTACCCCGAAACAATCAGAACAATAGAGGAAACCCTAGTTCCACCGCCGCAACCTTCTATTCCCCTGAGATCCCATCTTGGGGCCTGTTCCGGAGCTCCGCTGGAGGGGGGATCTACCACGGAGTGCTTCTACATCATCATCATCGCCTCACCATGAGTTGTGAGTAGTTTACCACAGACCTTCGGGTCCATAGATAGTATCTAGATGGCTTCTTCTCTCTCTTTGGATCTCAATACCAAGTTCTCCTCGGTCTTCGAGGAGATCCATTCGATGTAATCTCTGTTTGTGGTGTGTTTGTCGAGATCCAATGAATTGTGGGTTTATGATCAAGATTATCTATGAGAAATATTTGGTTCTTTTCTGAACTCTTTATGTATGATTATAATATCCTTGCAAGTCTCTTTGAATTATTGGTTTGGTTTGGCCTACTAGATCTATAGTTCTTGCAATGGGAGAAGTGCTTGGCTTTGGGTTCAATCTTGCGGTGTCCTCTCCCAATGATAGTAGGGGCAGCAAGGCACGTATTGTATTGTTGCCATCGAGGATAAAAAGCTGGGGGTTATATCATGTTATCTGAGTTTATCCCTCTACATCATGTTATCTTGCTTAAGGTGTTACTCTGCTCTTATGAACTTAATACTCTAGATGCATGCTGGATAGCGGTCCATGTGTGGAGTAATAGTAGTAGATGCAGAATCGTTTCGGTCTACTTGTTTCGGACGTGATGCCTATATATAATGATCATGCCTAGATAGTCTCATAAGTATTCGCTTCTCTATCAATTGCTCGACAGTAATTTGTTTACCCGCCGTAGAATACCGCTATCATGAGAGAAGCCACTAGAGAAACCTATGGCCCCCGGGTCTATTCTCAAGATATTAATCTACAATCTAGTTTACTTTTCCGCTCTTACTTTCTGTTCTTATATCCAAAAATACCAAAAATATCAAACTATCATATCTATCAGATCTCACTTTCGTAAGTGACCATAAAGGGATTGACAACCCCTTATCGCGTTGGCTACGAAGTTCTTATTTGTTTGTGCAGGTGCGAGGGACTCGCGCGTGGTCTCCTACTGGATTGATACCTTGGTTCTCAAAAACTGAGGAAAATACTTACGCTACTGTGCTGCATCACCCTTTCCTCTTCGAGGGAATACAACGCAAGCTCGAGAAGTAGCAAGAAGAATTTCTGGCGCCATTGCCGGGGAGGCTTACGCAAAAGTCATATACCAAGTACCTATCACAAACCCTTATCCTTCTCATTACATTTATTTGCCTCTCGTTTTCCTCTCCCCCACTTCACCCTTGCCATTTTATTTGCCCTTCTTTTTGTCGTGTGTTTTTGCCTTGTCGTCATGGCTAGTCCCTTATCCGCTCCTTTGTCTCCCGAGTTTGAAGTTCTTCACTTCAAGCAAAAGCAAGGAGAAAACTTAAAAGATGCTTGGTTTAGGATGATGGAATCTTATTGTAAATGCACCTTAGAGGTGAATTTTAGAATCTTGCTTCACAATTTTTATGTTGGATTAAATATGTCCCATAGACAACTCTTGAATTGCGTTGCCAAAGGGAATTTTATCGTAGTTGATCCTAGTATTGCGCCTGAAATTATAGAGGGAATAGCGGGAACACTACCTCCACAAAAAGGGTCACATCCAACCCAGGAAGGGACACAAGTTTTTGAGAAAATTTGCGAAGTAACAAAAATACTACAAAATTCTCTTGAACCTCTTAAGAGTGTTAGTGGAAATCTCCACCGCACGAATATGTTGATTACCCTTTGTAATAAGTGGTTGGATTCTTTAGATCTAAAGATTTCCGAATATGAAGGAAAATGTAAAGAACCTCCCGGATTCGAGCTTGACACCATTAAAAGGGTGAAGATCAAAGATGGCAATACGTAGATCTATCCATGTATCGTGCCTAGCTAGGGGCGTAAAACGATAGCGCTTGTTGGGAGGCAACCCAATTTTATATTTTTTGTTTTTGCTTCTGTTTAGGAATAAATATTGCATCTATTTTCTGTTTAGATGTGGTTTTGTGTTTTAGTTAGTGTTTGTGCCAAGTAAAACCTTTGGGAAGACTTGTGTGAAGTTTATATGATCTTGCTGTGAAAAACAGAATCGTTAGCGCTCCCAAGAATGGTCACCAGATTTTACTGCAGCGTGCTATTTAGTTGATTATTTTTTCATATGATTAATAGACAAATTCCTCACGTTTACCAATTTATTTCAATTTTTTAGAGTTACAGAAGTATGTGAAAGCTACAGATTACTACAGACTGTTCTGTTTTTCGTGTGTTGTTTGCTTATTTTGATGAATCTATGAGTAGTATTGGGGAGTATGAATCATAGAGAAGTTGGAATACAGTAGGTTTAACATCAACATAAACAAAGAATGAGTTCATTGCAGTACCTTTGAGTAGTGTTTTCTTTTCTTATACTAACGGAGCTCACGAGATTTTTGTCTAAGTTTTGTGTTGTGAAGTTTTCAAGTTTTGAGTATTGCTTTGATGGACTATGGAACAAAGAGTGGGAAGAGCCTAAGCTTGGGGATGCCCAAGGAATCCCAAGGTAAAATTCAAGGACAACCAAAAGCCTAAGCTTGGGGATGCCCCGGGAAGGCATCCCCTCTTTTGTCTTCATCTATCGGTAACTATACTCGGAGCTATATTTTTATTCACCACATGATATGTGTTTTACTTGGAGCGTCATGTATAATTTGAGTCTTTGCTTGTTAGTTTGTCACAATTATCCTTGCTGGACACACCTTCTTTGAGAGAGATAAATATGGCCTAGGAATTCTTAGAACACTCTATGTGCTTCACTTATATCTTCTGAGTAGAATAGTTTTTGCTCTAGTGCTTCACTTATATCTTTTAGAGCACGGTGGTAATTATATTTTGTAGAAATTGTTGATCTCTCATGCTCCACTTATATCCTTTTGAGAGTCTATTAAAACATCATGGTAATGTGCTTTGGCTATAAAACTAGCCTTCACATGATAGGCATCCAAGATCGATGTAGTAAAAACTTTCATACTAAGTGCATTGAATATGAAGAGAAGTTGGATGCTTGATAATTGTTTTGAGATATGAGGATAGTGATATTAGAGTCATGCTAGTGAAGTTATGATGAAATTGAGAAATACTTGTGTTAAAGTTAGTGATTCTCATAGCATGCACGTATGGTGAACCGCTATGTGACGAAGTTAGAGCATGAGGTATTTGTAGAGTGTCATCCTTTGTGTGGAGGTCGGGGGCGCGCGATGGTTAACTCCTACCAACCTCCCCCCTAGGAGCATGCGTTGATTGCTTTGTTTTGATGACTCGTAAATTTTTGCAATAAGTATATGAGTTCTTATGACTAATGTTGAGTCCATGGATTATACGCACCCTCACCCTTCCACCATTGCTAGCCTCTCTTGTACCGCGCAACTTTCGCCGGTACCATACACCCACCATATACCTTCCTCAAAACAGCCACCATATATCTTCCTCAAAATAGCCACCATACCTACCTATCATGGCATTTCCATAGCCATTCCGAGATATATTGCCATGCAACTTTCCACCGTTCCGTTCATATGACACGGTTCATATTGTCATATTGCCATGCATGATAATGTAGTTGACATCGTATTTGTGGCAAAGCCACCATGCATAACTTTTCATACATGTCACTCTTGATTCATTGCACATCCCGGTACACCACCGGAGGCATTCATATAGAGTCATACTTTGTTCTAGTATCGAGTTGTAATTCATTAAAAGTGTGATTATCATCATTATTAGAGCATTGTCCCAAGTGAGGAAAGGCCGAACAAAAGAAAAGGCCCCTCCAAAAAAATAAAAAAAATAAAAGAAAAAAGGGACAATTGCTACTATCTTTTTCCACACTTGTGCTTCAAAGTAGCACCATGTTCTTCATGATAGAGAGTCTCATGGTTAGTCACTTTCATATACTAGTGGGAATTTTCATTATAGAACTTGGCTTGTATATTCCAACGATGGGCTTCCTCAAATGCCCTAGGTCTTCGTGAGCAAGCAAGTTGGATGCACACCAACTTAGTTTCTTTTGTTGAGCTTTCATACATATTTAGCTCTAGTGCATCCGTTGCATGGCAATCCCTACTCACTCACATTGATATCTATTGATGGGTATCTCCATAGCCCATTGATATGCCTAGTCGATGTGAGACTATCTCCCTCCTTTTTGTCTTCTCCACAACCACCATTCTATTCCACATAGTGCTATATCCATGGCTCACGCTCATGTATTGCGTGAAAGTTGAAAGGTTTGAAAGAATAGAGTATGAAAACAAGTGCTTGCCTGAAACCGGGGTTGTGCATGATATGAATATTTTGTGTGATGAAGAGGGAGCATAGCCAGACTATATGATTTTGTAGGGATAACTTTCTTTAGCCATAGTATTTTGAGAAGACATGATTGTTTTATTACTATGCTTGAAGTATTATTATTTCTTATGTCAATATAGACTTTGGTCTTGAATCTTTCAGATCTGAACATTCATGCCACAATTAAGAGAATTACATTGAAAACTATGTTGGTTAGCATTCCACATCAAAAATTCTGGTTTTATCATTTACCTACTCCAGGACGAGCAGGAATTAAGCTTGGTGATGCTCGATACGTCTCCAACGTATCTATAATTTTTGATTGTTCCATGCTATTATTTATGATGTTTTGGATGTTTAATGGGATTTTTTATACACTTTCATATTATTTTTGGGACTAACCTATTAACCCAAAGGCCCAGTCCAGATTGATGTTTTTGCCTATTTCAGGGTTTTACAGAAAAGGAATATCAAACGGAGTCCAAACAGTATGAAACTTCGTGAGAGATATTTTTGGAGCAAAATACGCACGGGAGACTTGAGAACCATGGAGTAGGGCACACGTGGCGTCCACAAGGGTGCCCCCCCTACAAGGCGTGCCCCCTACCTCGTGGGCCCCACGTCTGGCCCCCGATGCCCTCATTCCTCCTATATATACCTACGTACCTGGAAACCATCAGAACAACAGAGAAAACCCTAGTTCGACCGCCGCAACCTTCTGTTCCCGTGAGATCCCATCTTAGGGCATGTTCCGGAGATCCACCGGAGGGGGGATCTACCACGGATTTCTTCTACATCATCATCATCGCCTCACCATGAGTTGTGAGTAGTTTACCACAGACCTTCGGGTCCATAGCTAGTATTTAGATGGCTTCTTCTCTCTCTTTGGATCTCAATACCAAGTTCTCCTCGGTCTTCGAGGAGATCCATTCGATGTAATCTCTTATTGTGGTGTGTTTGTCGAGATCCGGTGAATTGTGGGTTTATGATCAAGATTATCTATGAGAAATATTTGGTTCTTTTCTGAACTCTTTATGTATGATTATAATATCCTTGCAAGTCTCTTCGAATTATTGGTTTGGTTTGGCCTACTAGATCCATAGTTCTTGCAATGGGAGAAGTGCTTGGCTTTGGGTTCAATCTTGCGGTGTACTTTCCCAATGACAGTAGGGGAAGCAAGGCACGTATTGTATTGTTGCCATTGAGGATAAAAAGATGGGGTTTATATCATGTTATTTGAGTTTATCCCTCTACATCATGTCATCTTGCTTAAGACGTTACTATGTTCTTATGAACTTAATACTCTAGATGCATGCTGGATAGTGGTCGATGTGTGGAGTAATAGTAGTAGATGCAGAATTGTTTAGGTCTACTTGTTTCGGACGTGATGCCTATATATAATGATCATGCCTAGATAGTCTTATAAGTATTCGCTTTTCTATCAATTGCTTGACAGTAATTTGTTTACCCGCCGTAGAATACCGCTATCATGAGAGAAGCCACTAGAGAAACCTATGGCCCCCGGGTCTATTCTCAACATATCAATCTACAATCTACTTTACTTTTCCGCTTTTACTTTTTGTTCTTATATCCAAAATGTAATGCCCAGGATGGGACTATACCTCCTACGTGTCGAGGCACGACTTAAAGGTATAAGCCCATTCTGGAATGATCTCAAGTTCGGTATCTTTGCACGACTCATGTAAAAATAGGGATGAAATTGCAAAAGGATAGTTGGCTTACACTCGCCACGTCACACAATACATTACATAGCAAATCATCATCCAAATAACATCACAACCCGAGTACGGGTGAAGATCCAAATGAAAGATACCAAATACATAACGCCACAGGTCCGAATCGCCCCTAGTAGAAACCACTACTGATCATCGGGATAGTGCACATAGTATCGACTACGTCCTTCATCGTACTCCCAGTACAGCTCCGTGCCGTCACCTGAGTAGTTCACCATAGTACCCGCAATCCCGTTCCCGGGTAGCAAAACTATCTAAGCCTTGGGTGTGGAACAAGGCTAAAGAAAGACAAAAGGTTGTAGCTGCACTAGCACTAGCTTACGTGTTAAGAGCGAGACGAGAAGTGCCACGAGCGTCAAAGTGATCACGAAGTGATCCTATCTAAGCACGTCAAACATAACCCCACCGTGTTCACTTCCCAAACCCCTTTCGGAAAATGACCGTCACTGTACTCACGCTGGTAGTGTGTTCGGAACATGGTGTCAAGTTTTCTACAACCGGATATTAACAAATTCCCATCTGCCACATAACCGCGGGCACGACTTTCTAAAGTTCAAAACCCTGCAGGGGTGTCTCAACTTAGCCCATGACAAGCGCACGATCTGCGGAGTCGCAACTCCAAGGTGGGAAGGCCCGAGTATTCTCGGAATCCCGTGCTCAAGATATACCGACATAGGTAAAACTAATCCAGCAAGACCTCCCGGCGTGCTGACACCCTGACAGTAGCCGCACGTATCTAGTCTCAGGCCACGACCGGATGAGCTATGGTTACAGCATCCAAATACCCCGAGTTGCCAAGGGGCGGTGCCGCAAGCTGCTCTAGGTTGGACCGACACTCATGTGGAGCACTGGCCCGTGGGTTGATTAAGAAAAGGGGATAGCTAGTCCCTATGCAAGTTTTTAGTTATTAGGCACATGGAGTACCAATGTCGAGCCTTGCTGGAAAAGGTTTAGCGCTAAGCGGGTTATCGAGGGGGTCCCATAACCCGTGTTAGGAACGCATAATCAAGGAACATAACACCGGTTTATACGGTTCCTAAGGTGGCATGAGTGGAACAAATCACCAAGCAAGAGGCTTAGCCTTCCACCCATTACCAATATATAGATGATTTAGTTTAAGAGTTTATATAGTGTGATATCCCAACAATAACTTCAACATGAAGCAAGAATCTTCAAATCTTGTCCTGCAACTAGCAATGCTATAAGAGGGGCTGAGCGAATATTACTTAGCCAAACAAAGGTTTGCTAGGTTGGGTGGTTAGACAGATTCATGGTTACAATAGGAGGCTGACAAACAAACATGGGCATCGAGGCAATGAGCTAAAGAGCGAGACATCTAGCAATAGGCAAAGATAGTAATGATATCTGGGTCAGGTCATCTTGCCTGTCGAGTCGTCGATGGGATCGTAAGACGGCTCCTCATACTCAACCTCGGTAGTAACCTCGTTCTCGTTCTCAGTCTCGGCTTCCGGCTCTACTCAACACAAGAACACACGAGGCACGAAATCAAACAAGGTGCAATGCACAATCTATAGTATGCACGTATGATGCACTTAGGATGCACTGCAGATGCACTTAGGATGCATAACATGTCAAGGTAGGAAGCACACCAGAACAACACAAGAACATGACAATATGCTCAAGCAAGTAGGATGCAAGACAGATCTCTATAGGATGCAAAACATGACAAGGTAGGAAGCACAGAGAAGCAACATAAGAACAACAAGTTTAAATGAGGCCGGAATCCACATATAGCGAATCCGGTAAGTCCTCATATGCATAGTTTGAAATTAGTTCAGATCTGATCAAACCTTAAGTTAAAGTTGATAAACAGCAAGTTAACATGCATCATGATGATCTACGCGAAATTCTAGTCAAGTTTCATATAAAGTTTGTTTAGAACGGAGCTACGGTATAGAAGATATGATCAAAACAAGATAAGCATGGCAACGGTGCAAGATGCACCCAAACATCAAGCAAACATACTCCAAACATGTTAACAAGATGATATTATTAATCTACATGCAAAATCACACAAGTTTCATATAGGGCACGCTCAAAACGGAGCAACGGACTAAAAGATACACCCGAAACAAGAAACAATGCAAAGCTGAAAATAACAGCCACATAGCAACTTTGGAACAAGAAATATATACTTTACAGCACTCAAACATGGTGACAAGAAGCATGGACATGAATTAGACATATCCTACAGCAAACAACTCCATTGGAACAACTCCATAGGAGGCATGGATCAATAGCAACAAGCTACAACATTTTGATCATGACGCTAAAAACCTGACAGTAATATTTTATAGCAACTTGGGAGCAAGAATTAAATAAGCCACAGCAACCTAAATGAGCAAGTGAGGACATGGATGGATTGACAACAACATATACAACAAGGAATGATCAATGTCCACCCCAAAACTAACATGGATTTGCCTAGGGCATCAAGCAAACATAGCATCAGGATATGACAGATTCCAGACTTAGTGAAATTTCACTAAGTGTTAAAACAGTAACATTAGCATGGCATGTTTGCGAGCATGTTTAAGTCATCTTAAAGCATAACATGGCAAATGGTTTGCACCACAGCAAAGAACACATGATGGGGAATCTAAAACATATGAGCATGCGACATGGGGACAAACACATCAATAGCAACGAGCTCCTCAACTAGGCATGTCGTAACAAGTTACAAAACCTAACAGCCACTTGCACTTTTGCAACAGGGATAAACATGGCAATATGAACTCTAACATGCATGCTATAGCAACCAACATGTAGAGCATTTCATGATGAACATTTTGACATATCATTTGCTTCATTTGGATAAACATGCACCAAGTTATCATATCTCAAACATGGCATGAAAATAAGAAGTAGCAGCAGTTTTATCAAGCAGCACTCTTTTCATGATGATTAGGACATCTATATGGACTCAAACAACTATGACATAATGGAACAAAACGTAGTACACATCACCACGGTCATTTTGACATATTATATGCACAAATCGGACTAGCACACTAAAAGATACAGGCATTACAATAAGTCATCAGACAACAAAAAAAAAACACAACAGACTTAGGAAAAAAAATCAACCTCCAGATCAGGTCAAACGGCTGCGGAGCGGGTCAACGCGGGTTGTGGGCCGGAGCGGGTTGCGGATCGTACCCGCTAGGGTTTCGCCCGCGGTGGCGATCAGGATCGGCCTCGGGCTCGATCCGGCCGCGGCGTCGAGCGCTCTGGCCCGATGACGGCGGCTAGGGCGGTGCCGGCTGGCGAGAGGCACGGCACCGGCGGCGACGGGGGCGATCGAGGCGGCGCGGTGCAAATGATGCAGCGGCGACGGCCTCGGCGGCGGGCGCGGCGAGGTCCAGGCGGTGGGCGCGGCGAGCTCGGGCCGGAGGAGCGGCGAGCTCCGGCGGGAGGCGAGCCGGGCGGCGCCGGCGGTCCGGCGACCTCCAGGCGGCGGGGCGGCGGATCGGAGGTGGGAGCGCGCGGAGGGGCGCGGCCCGGATGGCGGCGGCGGCGGGCTCGCGTCGGGCCTGCGGGCCGGCGGCGGTGGACAGGTGGCGGGCGCTGGTTGGTCCGGCGCATCCGGGTGGACGTGTCCGGCGGCGGTGGAGGGGTGGAACTTGGGTTTTTTGGACGAAAAATGACATGGGGGGACGTTTTTATAGGCACAAGGAGCTAGGAGAGTCCAAATGGGGAACAGTTTTCGGCCACGCGATCACAATTTGACGACCGAGATGATGGGAAGGGTTGTGCTAGGTTGGTGGGCTGTTGTGGAGGGGGTCTTGGGCCTCAAAGAAGAGGTTCTTTTAGCCCACTAGGTTACCCGTTGGAGTACCAAACGAACTCCAAACGCGACGAAACTTGACAAGCGGCCTACACGTACCAAAACAACATCGCACGACAAGTCTCACGTCATTCCGGAAACGTTACATGGCCACACACGAAAGAAGGATTCGGGGATGCCACGGGCACGTGTGAGAGCATCGGAACTCGAAGCGGACAACGGGAAGAGACGAGTGGGACCGGATGCAATTGACAACACAAATGCAATGCAATGCACATGACAACATGACATGGATGAAATGCACACACGCACACGACAAAACGAAGAACCCAAAAAGACAGAAGAGCCCGGAACAAAATTGATGAAGCCAAAGTTTATATATTGCCATATTAGGAAAGTGTTACATCTGCGGCATTACACAAAAATACCAAAAATATCAAACTATCCTATCTATCAGATCTCACTTTCGTAAGTGACCGTAAAGGGGTTGACAACCCCTTATCGCGTTGGCTGCGAAGTTCTTATTTGTTTGTGCAGGTGCGAGGGACTCGCGCGTGGTCTCCTACTGGATTGATACCTTGGTTCTAAAAAACTGAGGGAAATACTTACGCTACTGTGCTGCATCACCGTTTCCTCTTCGAGGGAATACAACGCAAGCTCGAGAAGTAGCACTCATCAGAAGTATGTGAAGATTCACAAGTAAAGCCAGATAAGGTAGATGGATCTACGGGAGGTCCCTTTGCAGCAACCCATGAGGTTTTGTGATACTACTCAGGTTTCCAATAGGTCCCATCATCATTGAGTTTCCTCTCAAAGGCAATACCCTCTTTCCTAGGGTTCCTGTTCAGAATCTGCTTTTTAAGCACATCACAAAGAGTCTGGTGACCTTTGAGGCTTTTGTACATGCCTGCCACATATAATTCCTTCAACCCTGCATTTTCGTTAGTAGCATCGGTGGTTTCCTCAGCTGAGGAAATTGTCACCACAGAAATAGTTGAAGAATTTGCAGCAATAGAAGCATTTGAACTTTCAGGTGAAGAATTAGCAGTTTCACATTCAATGCATTTAAGACATGGTGGAATGAATTCTTCTTGACTGGAGCTTATCTGTTGAGTGAGTAATGAATCATTCTCCTTCTGAAGATCTTCATAACTCACCCTAAGATTTTCTTATGATCTGTTAGGAGAGTGTTATGAAGATCCTAAAGGTTATCAAACTTAGACTGTAGTTGTTGAAGATTATCGGTCAAGGTTTGAGTTCGGTCCATTTCTTCTCCTAATAGATCATCGCTTCTTTCTAGCATATTTTGAACCTTATCAAAAGCTTTTTGCTGTTTTATGGCAATATTAGCAAGTTTAGAGTAGCTAGGCCCGGAATCATCATCAGATTCATCATCACTAGACTCAGATGAGTAATAGTCGGTTACCTTTGCACCTTTTGCCATGAGGCAAGGTGAGGAAGATGATGGTTCTAGTTCGAAAGTCATCATTTTGAGTGATTCCTTGAACTCAACGAACCAAGGATCCTGGCAAGTTCGATGACCTTCATAGACATCAGAGATTCGGTCCCAGATGAGCTTTGCATTGCACATATGCATGATGAGATGGAATTGATGTCGGGATAAGCAGGAGCAGATGATATCCTTCGCCATGATGTCCTGACGAGTGTATTTGCGGATGTCTTAATCATTCGCCGTCTTGCACAGATCGGTAAGACCAATTTCAGTGACGGTCCACAACTCACTGTTCATCGCCAAGAGGCGCTTCTTCATCATGGCCTTCCACTTAGGATAGTCATGACCATCAAAGATGGGACATGACACTTTCTTCAACCTGCGATCGACATAACTAAAACTCCAGGTGGTTAAACCAAAATCACACAGAACAAGGGAGTACGTTGCTCTGATACCAATTGAAAGTGTGTTATATCGACTAGAGGGGGGTTAATAGGCGATTTTTGCAAATTCTTCACTGAGTAAGTACCAGCTGAGGAATCTCCTAAGCAACGAACAACTTAGCAGCAGAATAGATACTCAAGTGCATGCACAACAAAACAGTAGCATGGTCATCATGATGAAATGAAAGCAAACACAGAGTATGAGTAGCATGTAAACGGGATAAGCGGGCTGAAGACTAAGGGCTGAAGAAATAGGGTTGAGGAAATTGAGAAAGTCTTCAGTCAAAGTCTTCAAACCATACAGATCAAGTTCATCAACACATGAATGAGTAAATGGAAGGGTTGAGGAAATATAACCAGTAGGCTTGGTGAAGACAATGATTTGGTAGACCAGTTCCAACTGTTGTGACAGTTGTACGTCTAGTTAGGGCAGCTAGGTATTCAAACCCAAGGACACACAGCCCTAGACACCCAGTCCTGGACACACAGTCCAAGATACTTAGTCCTCACCGTATCCCCCTTCAGCTAAGGTCACACAGACCTCGCCCAATCACTCATGGTGAGTCTTCGCAGGTGACTTCCAAACCTTCACAAACTTGGTCACTCGGTGATCCACAATTCCTCTTGGATGCTCTAAACCATTGACGCCTAACCGTCTGGAAGATCACAATATTCAAAGGTAACAAGCGTCGGTTCACACAAGAACACTCTCTTCAGTGATGCTCAGTCACTTTGGGGTTTTAGGTGTTGGGGTTTTGGGTTTTTCCTCACTTGATGATTTTCGCTCAAAGTCCTCGGAGGATGGGTTGCTCTAATGACAAATGTCAGTTTCTCTCGGAGCATCCAACCAACTAGTGCTTGTAGGGGGCTGCTATTTATAGCCTAGGGAGCAGCCCAACATGATAAGACATAAATTCCCTTAAATGATATGATCGTTAGGTGGATAGGATATTCGGGACAGCTGGCGCATAGCACAACAACGGTCGGAAATTTGAGCTCTCAAATTCTTCAGGGCTATCATGTTCCTCACTTGTAGGCAATCTGCATTGGTGAATTCCTAACTCCTCAGTCAGAACAAATTCCTCAGAGAACAGAAGAACTTCGTCTCTGTCACTAAAGAAATTGACTGAACTGTATGAGATTTCCAATGGCTTCACTTGAAGGGATTGGGTGGTGTAGGCTTTGAGTTGAGCATCACTTGGAAATATGTTTCCTTAGTTTTACCTCGACCCCCTTTAATAGTACAGTGTTTCCTATGACTCAAGAAAGAGAAAATGAAACTACGAAAACAAAAGTCTTCATGCTTCATAATCCTCACATGAATATCCAAGTCTTCAAGGTCACACCAATTTCCTCACTTTCAAAGTCTTCAAGAAAACTAAAGTCTTCAATTGAAGACATACATTTTTAGGGGTCGACTTTCTTATTAAATATCAAACTCCTCATAGACTTATATGACATGTGTACACTCACAAAAAAATTAGCCCCTTATATGACATAGGCGTTGCGGTCGCACAGGGCTTTGCTGATGATGAAGGGGCCCTCCCATGGAGGAGCCAACTTGGGCTGCCCGGCTTGCTGCTGGATAAGACGGAGGACGAGGTCTCCCTCGCGGAACGCGAGGGGCTTGATCTTCTTACTGTGGTAATGCCTCGGGCCTTGATGATAGATGGCGGATCGACTAAGGGCCAGGAGGCGTGCTTCTTTGAGTAGGTTGACGTTGTCTTCGTGTGCTTCTTTGGCTTGCGCTTCGGTGAACATTGTGACTCGCGGCGAGTCGAATTCGACGTCGGTTGGGATGAAGGCCTTGGCGTCGTAGACGAGGAAGAACGGGGTGAAGCCGGTCGACCGGTTTGGCGTTGTTCGGAGACTCCACAAGACAGCTGGCAGCTGGTCAAGCCAGCTGCCGGGCGAGTGGATGAGGGGCTCGATGAGCCGTGGTTTGACGCCGGAGAGAATGAGGCTGTTGGCCCACTCTACCTGGCTATTGGACCGAGCATGGTCCACGGTCGCCAGGTCAAGCCGGATGCCGGAGACGGAGTAGTTTTGCACCAGAGCGCCTTTGGCAAAGTTGGTGCCGTTATCGGTGACGATGTTGTGCGGGACATCGTAGCGTACCGTGATATCTTTGATGAACCGGATGGCCGTTGGCCCATCCAGCTTCTTGATTGGCCTTGCCTCGATCCACTTGGTGAATTTGTCGACCACTACCAGCAAATGCATCATGCGGCCCCGCACCGCCTTGAAGGTTTCGACCATGTCGAGCCCCCAGACCGCAAAGGGCCAGGTGATTGGGATGGTTCACAGGGCTAAAACCGGTTGATGGTTGCACTTGCTGAAACGCTGGCATCCCTCACACTTGAGGATGAGTGACTCGGCGTCCTTAAGGGTCGTGGTCCAGTAGAAACCATGGCGTATAGCCTTGGCCACCATGGATCTAGAGGCGACATGGTGCCCTCACTCTCCCTGATGTATGTCGAGGAGGATCTCCACGCCCATGTCCTGCTCGACGCAGCGCTGGAAGACACCTGTCGCACTGCACTTAACGAGCTCGTGGTTGACGATGTTGTAGGTGGAGCCCGGCATTGCACTTGTCAGGCCTCGGCTTCAACAATGGGAAGGGCCCCGTCTCCTAGGAAGGCGAGGATTGGCTGGGCCCACGACGGGGCCGCGACCACGGTGAAGACAGCCGCGATGACGGGTTCCGGGGTAGCAGACGCTGAGCCGGAGGCGGCAGCTCCTGGGTCAGGGATGACGGTTGTCTGGTTGAGTTCAGCAGCCCCTGGGCCGTGTTCAGGAGTCCGCGATTCCGGGAGGGGCGCCGCAGGGTTGTCAAGGACGAAGATTGATTCGGAGTTTGGAGACGGCTTGAAAGACGGCTTGCGCAGGTATTAGAGGAAGACGCTGGACGGAATGGCTACCCTGAAAGCGCCAATCTTGGCCAGCGTGTCGGTGGCCTCGTTCTGTGCACGGGGAACGTGGAGGAACTCGTAGCCGTGGAAGGTGCGGATAGCTGCTGGACCAAGAAGCGGTAGCTTGCTATGTTGGCGTCCCGGGCGTCCCACTCGCCGAAGCTGTGCTGAACCACCAGGTCTGAGTCGCCAAACATTAGGATGCGTTGGATGTTGAATTCCTTAGCAAGCCGGAGGCCGTGCATAAGAGCGTTGTATTCGGCGACGTTGTTGGAGGTGGCGAAGTGGATTTGGAGCGCATAGCGAAGCCGGTCGCCCTTCGGGAAAGACAACACGATGCCGACTCCCAAGCCAGAGCACATCTTGGAGCCGTCGAAGTGCATGCGCTAATGCGTCGAATGCGGAGGCGGTGGTAGGTATCGGGTCTCCGTCCAGTCGTCGAGGAAATCCGCCAGAGCTTGGGATTTGATTGTGGTGCGGGGCTCGTAGAGGATGGAGTGGCTTGCTTGCTCGATGGCCCACTTGGCAACCCGGCCAGAGGCATCCCGACAACCCATGATCTCGCCAATGGGGGTCGTGCTCACCACGGTGACCTCATGCTCTTGAAAGTATTGCTTCAGCTTCTTGGCGTTGAAGTACATGCCATAGTACATCTTCTGGTAATGCGGGTAATTCTGCTTGGAGGCGGAAAGCACCTCGCTCAGGTAGTAGACCGGGCGCTGGACAGAATGGATCTTGCCCTCTCCGGCCATTCGACCACCAGCACTGTGCTGACCGTCCGCGAGGAGGCGGTGATGTATAGCAACATAGGCTCCTTGTCGGCCGGCGAGGCCAGGACGGGTGTGTTGAGAGCATGCGTTTGAGATCATGGAATGCTTCATCTGCCTGGTCGTTCCATTAGAACAACGCCGTCTTCTTCATTAGCTAATATAGGGGCAAGGCCCTCTTGCCTAGGCGGCTGAGGAACCGGCTGACCAAGGCCAAGCAACCGGTGAATTTCTGGACATCGCACAGCCTAGCTGGCTTGCGCATGCGCTCGATGGCCTTGATCTTCTCCGGGTTTGCCTCAATGTCGCGTTCCGACACGAGGAAACCGAGCAGCTTCCCGGTTGGCACGCCAAAAATGCACTTCTCCGGATTGAGCTTGATCTGGTACTTGTGCAGGTTGGCGAAGGTCTCATTCAGGTCGTCGAGGGCCGTGAGGTATTTCTTGGTCTTCACCATAATGTCGTCCACGTAGACATGGATGTTGCGGCCGAGTTGCGGTGGAAGGCATTTCTGCATGCAGCACTGGAAGGTGTCGTCGGTATTCTTCAAGCCGAACGACAGGGTGATGTAGCAATACACCCCGAAGGGCGTGATGAAGGACGCCTTTAGGACATCGCCGGGGTCTAGCTTGATCTGCTGGTAGTCGGAGTATGCGTCTAAGAAGGACAGGAGCTCACAGCCGGCGGTGGAGTCGCTGACTTGATCTATCCGCGGAAGAGCGAAAGGATCCTTGGGGCAAGCCTTGTTCGGGTTGGTGTAGTCTATGCACATGCGCCAGGTGTTGTTTTTCTTCAAGACAAGGAGTGAGTTGGCTAGCCACTCGGTGTGAAACACTTCCATGATGAAGCCAGCCGCGAGGAGCTTCGCGACCTCTTCACCAACGGTTCTTCTCTTCTCTTCCGAAAAGCGACGTAGGGGTTGACGGACAGGCTTAGCATCCTCTTGGACGTGAAGTTTGTGCTCCGTGTACCTCCTCGGAATTCCCGGCATGTCCTTTGGGGTCGATGCAAAGATATCTGATTCTCACTGAGGAAGTCGACGAGCTCGCCTTCCTATTTGCTATCGAGGCGAATGCCCACGACAACGTACTTGCTACAGCTGGGGTCTTCTGGGTTCAACTTGACCTTCTTGGTCTCCTTGGACGGCTGGAATGAGGCCTCTCCGGCCGACTCCTTGGTGGAAGCCGGCACGGCCGGCGCCTCATTGGCCAGCGCGACGAGTCAGTCTAGCTGGTGCCGTTCCTCGGCTATGACCAGCGATTCGGCCAGCTTGGCGCCGGCTTGAGCACACTCTAGGGACTTGCGGTAGTCGTCGGCAACGGTGATGAGGCCCTTGGGACCCGACATCTTCATCTTCAAGTAGGCATAGTGGGGTGCTGAGGGAGTCCTGGATTAAGGGTCCTCGGGTGGCCAGATTACTTGTTATTGGCCGGACTGGTGGGCCGTGAAGATCATCGCTGAAGATTATCCCCCGTATCTGGATATGACTCCTATATGTTTAGAATGGCAAGTTTAAAGTCTGGGTGTAATGTTTCCTTCCTCTGCAAGATGATCGTGTACAACCCTAGGTCCCTCCGGTGCATATATAAAACAGAGGGTTTAGTCCGTAGAGACAGAACCACAACATCATAGGCTAGACTTCTAGGGTTTAGTCATTACAATCTCGAGGTAGATCAACTCTTGTAACCCCATATTCATCAAGATCAATCAAGCAGGAAGTAGGGTATTACGTCGATAGAAATGGCCTGAACCTGGGTAAAACATCGTGTCCCCAGTCCCCTGTTACCATCGATCCTCAAACACACAGTCGGGACCCCCTACCCGAGATCCGCCGGTTTTGACATCGACATTGGTGCTTTCATTGAGAGTTCCACTGTGTTGTCGACAGAAGGGTCAATGGCTCGCTTCATCATCAGCGACGGCGCCACCTCGAGGGAGATCTTCCTCCCCGGTCAGCTTTTCGTGTTTGGCGGCTTTGTGCCATGTGCCAACTCAGATGGCCGCCTTGAGCAGGTTGACAGCTACGCCCCTGGTCATCAGATCAGATTTGGAAGTTTGTACTATGTTGTTGGCATCCATGGAGACTTGATCTTCGAAGGATTCGCACCCGCGGCCGTCACTCCCTGCCCACATGATGAAGACATCTCAAATCTGTCATCAGATCCCATCTAGGGGTCAACCCCCGCGAACGCTCTGGCCCAACAACCGGAGCAGATCACTTCGTCTGAAGACGGGAGGATAAACCATGCCGGACTCTCCCCCTCCATAGATCTCCTAACAGGAGACTTAATGGCGGTTGTGCCACTCATAGACCCAGAATTGAGCGGGATCCTCCCCGCCGCTGGAAAACCAGACTTGTCTCAAATTACGAGCTCTGAACTTATGGGATCCGCACTCTGTGGGCTCAATCGAGCAGTGATCGCCGATCCTGGTCCCGCAGACCCCCAAACTCCTATCCATCTCTCGCTCTTAAACGAGGCGATGGACTTGCTGCAATCTCTCGCCATAACGGAGGATTCTCCGCCGAGCTATGCCCAGTCGAAACTAGGGGCTGAGATCAGGGAATTTTGCTCCCCACCCACCACCCACTTGGTAGCCATGGTCGAAGACTTAACCGACATACTAGACTATGATTCCGAAGACTCCAATGGGATGGACCACAACATCGAAGCCAATCTAGGTCAAAACCCGCCTATGACCAGGCAATGGGCGACCACTTCTACCTATGATGTGTACATGGTGGACACACCCGATGAGAAAGAAGACGATGGCGATAAAGATCCAGAGCAGGATAAGCCCGTCGATGAACCTCCTAAACGCCGGCACCAGAAACGCCGCTCGTGATCGCTTTGAGGAAAGGAAAGTAACACTGGCATTAGAGATAATGAAGATCCGGAGGAAGTCGAAGACCCCGTAGAGCCAACGATGGAGCAGGACGAGCGGGGGGATGGAAAATACAGTCCCGAAAAACTCACCGATCACAATGATTCCGAAGACAGTAACTATCTACCTGTCTTCGAAGAGGATGTCAGCCTAGGAGACGAGGAATTCATAGTCCCAGAGGAACCCCTCGAACAAAAACGCTTTCAACAACAACTTATTGCTACATCAAGGAGCTTGAAAAAACAACAGCAGCAGCTTAAGGCCGAGTAGGATACGCTCAATGACAGATGGAATGAAGTGCTAGACACTGAAGAGAGATACAGCTGTGAGCGCCAAACAAAGAGCTATCCCAGGCACAAATTGTTGCCCCAATTCAATGACAAGGCCCTTGCGCCCCGTCGAGGCACGATCAAGCCGATCAACCGGACCGACCACCTCATGGACGGGATAAAGCAGCTAGCAATGTCGTACAATAGCCCGCACCTCCCATCGTAAAGGAAGGGATACGTCGGCTCAGGGCCTGAATAAAAAAGGTGATCAGGTCAGATCAATCTACGGATCAAGAGAGTGTGCTCCCACGCGGGACGGAGGCTATCAAGCCAAGCACGCCGGATACAATCAAGGTAGGGGTCAACAACGAACACAAATGCCGTCCGAACTATGTCACGATGTCGCATGATATAGGGGTGTCGCGCACCCTCTGTGCTTTACCGATGAGGTGATGGATCACCAATTTCCGGAAGGGTTTAAACCCGTCAACATCGAGGCCTATGATGGAACGAAGGATCCCGCGGGATGGATCGAAGACTTTATTATTCACATCTACATGGCTCGTGGAGATGACCTCCATGCCATTAAATAATTACCTCTCTAGATGAAAGGGCCAACTCGGCACTGGCTGAACAGCCTATGAGAGAACTCCATTGGAAGCTGGGAAGATTTAGAGGATGCTTTCCGGGCTAACTTTCAGGGGACTTATGTCCGGCCTCCGGATGCTGATGATTTAAGTCACATAATCCAGTAGCCCGGGGAGTCAGCCCGCAAGCTTTGGAATCGGTTCTTAACTAAAAAGAACCAAATTGTCGACTGTCCGGACGCCGAATCCTTAGCGGCGTTCAAGCACAGCGTCTGGGACGAATGGCTTGCAAGACACCTCGGCCAGGAGAAGCCGAAGACAATGGCAGCCCTTACTACACTTATCACCCGCTTTTGCGCAGGTGAAGACAGCTGGCTAGCTCGTAGAAGCAATAGTACCAGTGACCCTGGCACTTCCAAAGTCAGGGACGGCAATGGCAAGCCACGACGCAATAAGAACAAGCGTCAGGACAATGCCGGGGAAATAGATGATACGGTAGTGAATGCTGGATTCAGTGGCTCCGGGCCCGGTCAACGGAAGAAGCCGTTCAAAAGCAACAGAGACAGTCCGTCTAGTTTGGACAAAATATTAGAGAGATCTTGCCAGATTCACGGCACCCCTGACAAACCTGCAAACCACACCAATAGAAACTGTTGGGTTTTCAAGCAGGCCGGCAAGTTAAATGTCGAACACAAGGGGAAAGGACCTCAAAGCGAGGACGAAGACAGGCATCTCCAACCGAACACGGGG
>LR738714.1:142947424-143004569 GCA_902687465.1 Secale cereale | reverse complement strand
GAAGACGGTGAATATGATCTACGCCACCCATATCCCCAAGAGGGAACGCAAGCGTGCTGTCGGATCTTGGGTTCTGGCAAAACCCTTGAGGTTCTAACTCTGGGGTGCGCACTAAAATCTCTCCTTCCGCCCTAGCTCGTCTACTCACCAACCCCTAGGCCTAGCTCGTCAGATCCGAAGAACAAGGGACACAAGGCTTATACTGGTTCGAGCCACCGTTGTGGTGTAATACCCTAATCCAGTGTGTTGAGGTGGATTGCCTTGTAGGCTGAGGAAGAACTAGTACATGGACGAACTGCTTCCTGAGGAGAGGGGTTCTTGTGCTCAAGTGAGCTTGTGGTGTGTGGCCTTCTATCTGATCAACTCCCGGTGAGATGATCCCGATGGTGGTGGCTAGTCGTATTTATAGTGTCTAGGGTCCTCATCCCAAATATTGAGCGGGAAGGGATCCCACAAAGGCCAAATTTGAAGGGGGCAACTAGTACAAGCTATCCTGGCAAAAGGTGGTCTTCACCTGCAAAAGGCTCTGGTGGTGACGCCGTCGTGGGCACCGCGATGACCTCTGTTCTACCGTCCTGCTGGTCTTGGTCTCGTTGCACCTGTCGGCGTTTTGGGAACGGAGGTACCCAGACTTGCTTGCCTGCGGCCCAGGGCGTGGCTCACAAGGTGGCCTAGTATGACCCAGCATCTTCAACAACCACTCAAGACCCTCGCGAGGGGCCAAGCCTCGTGGGGTGGACGACACAAGGCATCCCCTACGGCGGCCTCGCCAGGCCGGCTTGTGAGGATCGGAGATATCAAGGCGAGGGGCACCTCGCGAGGTCCTCGGGACGTGAGCAGTGACGACCAATGCCAGGCGGGCGCCAGCGGGCGCAGAGTGCCAGTTTCCTCTTTGGTGCTAAAGGAGCAGATGCAGGCGAGGAGTCCCGAGGCGTCAGGCAAAGGTTTCCATATCGGTGCAACAAGACCAAGACCAGCAGGACGGCAGGACGGAGGTCATCGCGGAGCCCACTGCGGTGTCACCACCAGAGCCTTTGGCAGGCGAAGACGACCTTTTGTCAGGATAGCTCGTACTAGCTGTCCCCCTTCAAATTTGGCCGTTGTGGGATTCCTTCCCGCTCAATATTTGGGAAGAGGACCCGGGCCACTATAAATAGGACCTAGCCACCATCATAGAGGGGGATCGGATCATCGAGACCTCTCATACACCACAAGCTCACCCGAGCTCAAGAGCACCTCAGGAGGCAGTTCATCCATGTACTAGTTCTTCCTCAGCCTACAAGGCAATCCACCACACCACACTGGACTAGGGTATTACACCACAACGGTGGCCCGAACCAGTATAAATCTCGTGTGCCTTGTTCTTCGGATCGGACGAGCTAGGCCTAGAACTATCGAGTAGGCGAGTTAGGGCGGAAGGAGAGATCTTCGTGCGCACCCCAGAATTCGAACCTCAAAGGTTTTGCCAGAACCCCAGATCCAACATTTGGCGTGCCAGGTAGGGGTGTGCCGAAGTTTTCTCCCCGTCCGTCCCACTCTCTGCTCACCAAGTTCTCATGGCAGGCGTACCCCCTCCAACGGGCTTGGTGGCCGCGCGCAGCGTCGCTCCCATCCACCGGGCCTTCACCCCCGCCTTATGGCGGGTACAGTGGCCACCCAGGTTTAGGCCGAATCTGCCACCGCACTACGATGGGGCGGCCGACCCGTTTGTCTTCGTCCAGGCCTACGAAGAGGCCATCTCGGCGGCCGGCGGCGACGACAGGGTCATGGCCAGCTAGCTCCCCATGGCACTCAACGGCGTGCCACGCGCCTGGTTTTTTGGCTTGCTAGAATTGTCCGTAGCATCATGTGAAGAGCTATGCGGCCTCTTCCTCGCGTGCTTCGGGGCGCCGGCGCCCCACGCCGTTGCGGCCCTCCTTGGCGGTTCCCAAGCACCACCCTCTGGCCGACACATCAAGCAGATCTTTCGCTAGACGGCCGTCGCCTCCATACACACTGGGGCTCCTCCTGGGTGGGTGACTCCCAAGGCCAACCTCGCCTTTGACTCGGGAGACCACCCCGCCTCCACCGCGGGCTCCGATGCTGTCCCATGCTCTGCACCCCCACCATCTGCAACGTGGCAATCACCAAGACCCTCATCGACGACGGGGCTGGCCTCAACGTGCTCTCGATGGAAGCTTTCAGCATGCTCCAAGTGCCACTCGAGCGGCTACGCCGCACCAAGCCCTTCTCTGGGGTCAGCAGCGGTTCTACCAGCCCCCTAGGGCAGATCCACCTCCCGGTCACCTTCGGCACCCGAGACAACTACCGCACCGAGCTGATCGACTTCGACATCACCCGAATCAGTCTCCTGTACAACGCCATTCTCGGGTACCCAGTGTTGGTCCAGTTCATGGCCGCAACCCATCCAGCCTATAACCTCATGAAGATGCCGGGGAGCCGCGGAGTCGTTATCGTGACGGGGGACACCAAAGAAGCCCTAGTGGCCCTCAAGCGCGTCTTCCGGACCGCTACGGTGGCACGCCCTATCGAGGAAGCCGCCCCTGCGACCAAGGGGGCTGCCCCTGCCAAGAAGAAGCAACTTTTCTCCCAAGACCAAGCCGAGACAAAGCAGGTGCCGGTGGATGAAGATGAGCCGTCAGGTGTCGCCTTCACCATAGGAGCTGGTCTTCCCCCAGCTCAGGAGGAGGCGCTAGTTGGATTCCTGCGCGTGAACAGGGACGTGTTCGCGTGGGAACCCAAGGATCTAGCAGGACTCCCGAGAGAGGTGATCGGGCATCATCTAAACGTATGCCCTAACATGCGCCCCGTGAAGCAGAAGGCCAGGCGCCAATCCACGGAGAAGCAGTCCTTCATCGTGCAGGAGACTCGTAAGCTAGAGGCGCCGGGTGTCATCCGTGAAGTCCGGTACCCGGAGTGGCTGGCAAATCCCGTCATCGTACCCAAGAAGGGAGGTAAAGAGCGCATGTGCGTCGACTTCACCAACCTCAACAAAGCTTGTCCGCAAGATCCGTTCCCTCTGCCACGCATCGATCAAATCGTCGAGTCCACCACCGAGTGCGACTTGTTGTGTATCCTGGACGCCTTCTCAGGTTACCACCAGATCAAGATGGCGCTGCAAGACATCGAGAAGACTGCCTTCCTCACCTCATGCGGGGTGTACTACCACACCTGCATGCCGTTTGGGTTATGGAATGCAGGAGCAACCTTCCAGTGGTTAATGCACATCGCACTGGGAAAGCAGCTCGGGAGGAACGCTGAGGCGTATGTGGACGACATCGTGGTAAAATCTCAGCAGGCCTCAATCCTTATCACATATCTGGAAGAGACTTTCGCCAACCTACGCAAGGTAGACCTGCGGCTCAACCCGGAGAAGTGCGTGTTCGGAGTCCCTTCAGGCAAGGTCTTGGGCTTCCTTGTGTCGCACCGAGGAATAGAGGCAAACCCCGAGAAGTTCAAGGCCATAGAAAAGATGAGTCCGCCCAAGAACCTCAAGGAGATGCAGAAGCTGGCTGGCTATGTAACATCGCTAGGGCGTTTCATCTCCAAGCTAGGGGAGAGAGCCCTCCCCTTCTTCAAGCTGATGAAAAGGAAGGGACTGTTCGAACGGACCCCTGAGGTTGATTCAACGTTCGAAGACCTCAAGAGATACCTCACCAGCCCACCAGTGATGGTGGCACCCAAGCCTCAAGAGCCATTGGTGCTTTACCTGGCCGCGACACCACATTCAGCTAGTGCGGCGCTGGTGGCTGTTCGAGAGGAGCATCAGGACAAGACCTTGCAACCCAAGGGAGGCACTCCCGAGGCCCCGTCAGGGCTGGAAGATGACTGTGACATACAAGCCGACATTCCTGAGGCTGCGGCTGCCCCAACTCACGACCAAACTCCTGGGGCACCTTTCCAGATCACACAGCTGCAGGAGAGTCCGGACTCCACCCTCGTCGAGCACCCAGTATACTTCGTCAACACGATGGTCCGTGAAGCCCGAGCACGCTACCCCATGCCGCAGAAGCTCTTGCTTGCGCTCCTCGTCGCTTCACGTAAGATGTGCCACTACTTCCAAGGCCACCCCATCAAGGTCGTCTCAGCTTAACCCCTAGAAAGGGTACTCCGGAGCCCAAACGCGGCAAGAAGGGTTGCGGAATGGAATATAGAGCTGCAGGCATTCCAGCTAGAGTTCAGCACCACCAGAGTCATAAAGGGGGCCGCGCTTGTTGACTTCGTGGCGGAATGGGCCGATGCCCCAGGACCCGAAGCGAGCCCAAACCAGTCCCTCTTACCAGGGAGCGAAGCACCTGAAGGCTGGGTCATGTACTTTGATGGCGTGTTCGCCCGCCAGGGTGCTGGGGCAGGGGTTGTTCTCATCTCACCCGCTCAAGACAAGCTCTACTACGCCGTGCAACTCTGCTTTCTGCCAGGTGATAAGGTCTCCAACAACATCGCGGAATACGAGGGCCTCATCGCCGGCCTCAGGGCGGCGATAACCCTGGGGGTGAAACGCCTCATCATCAGGGGTGACTCCCAGCTCCTCGTCAATTTCTCCAACAAGGTGTACGAGCCAAGGGACGAGCATATGGAGGCATGCCTCGCAGAGGTACACAAGATGGAGAAGCGGTTCCTGGGCCTGGAGCTGGAGCACATGCCCCGCGGCACCAACAAGGAGGTAGACGACATCACCAAGAAAGCGTCCAGGCGACTGCCCCAGGCACCCGGCATCTTCAAGGAAAGGCTCCTCAGGCCATCGGCGTCACCCCCGCGAGAAGGGCCAGCAAAGCCTTAGGAAGAACTCCCCCAGTTGCCGACCTCAGGAGCCCCGGCCTGCGGCCCGGCTTCAGGAGCTCGCTTGCTCCTGGCGCTCGAGCCTCAGGAGGGATGCTGGACTGAGGAATTCAAGTCATACCTGGTGTGGGGGGTGTTGCCAGAAAAGGAGGGAAATGTCGAGCGCGTAGCCCGACAGGCTATGGAATACTGCATCTAGGACGGTGAGCTTTATAGGAGACGGCCAAATGATGTTTCTTTGTGATGCATCTCCAGGAAGAGGGAGGCGAGCTGCTAGCTGACATCCACGTCGGGGACTGCGGGCATCACTCATCATCACGCACCTTGGTCAGCAAGGCGTTCCGCAGTGGTTTTTAATGGACCATGGCACTTAACGACACTGCCGAGCTGGTAAAGTCTTGTGAGGCTTGCCGGTTCCATGCCAAGCAGATCCACCAACCGGCCCAGGGATTGCAAACCATCCCGCTCTCCTGGCCATTCGCGGTCTGGGGGCTGGACATCCTGGGCCCTTTCCCTCGAGCGCCCGGGGGCTATCGATACCTTTACGTCGCCGTCGACAAGTTTACCAAGTGGGCAGAGGTGGAAGCAGTCCGAATCATCCCAGCTGGCTCTGTAGTCAAGTTCATCAAGGGCCTCGTAAACCGGTTCGGGGTCCCTAACCGCATCATCACCGACAACGGCTCACAGTTTACCAGTAACCTTTTCAAGACATACTGTGCTAACCTTGGAACACAGATTTGCTACGCCTCTGTAGCGCACCCCAGGAGCAATGGCTAGGCCGAGCATGCCAACGCGGAGGTCCTAAGGGCCCTCAAGGCCAGGACCTTCAAGAAGAAGCTCGAAGCCTGCGGAAGAGGGTGGCACGACGAGCTCCTGTCTGTGATGTGGTCCATCCGAACCACCGCCGCCAAGCCGATGGGCGAGACCCCATTCTTCCTCGTCTACGGAGCTGAGGGGGTCCTCCCTCATGAGGTCAGGCACCGGTCGCCGCGATTCTTAGCATTTGACGAGGCGCAAAAAGGCGCCGTGCAGGGAACATACCACGTTCTGGGGGAGGAACGCCAGCACGACGCTTCACTCCGAGCAGCAAGATACCAGCAAGCGTTGCGGTGGTACCATTGCCGCAACATTCGCCCCAGGACGCTTGAGGTAGGTGACCTCATTTTAAGGAGAGTCCTCTCCAGAGAAGGACTACACAAGCTCTCGCCCATGTGGGAAGGGCCATTCAAGATCACCCACGGCTCTAGACCCGGCGTCGTGCGCCTGGAAATAGGAGACGGCATCCCCATCCTAAATGCATGGAATATCCAGCACCTCCGAAGGTTCAACCCATGAAACAAGGCCCTTGCGCCTGAGAAGACTAGGCTCCGTGCCTGCGAGGAACAAGGCCCTTGCGCCTGACAGGACTAGGCTCCATGCCTGCAAGGAACAAGGCCCTTGCGCCTAAGAAGACTACGCTCCGTGACTGCAAGGAACAAGACCCTTACGCCTGAGAAGACTAGGCTCCGTGCCTGCGAGGAACAAGGCCCTTGCGCCGAGAAGACTAGGCTCCGTGCCTGCGAGGAACAAGGCCCTTGCGCCTGAGAAGACTAGACTCCGTGCCTGCAAGGAACAAGGCCCTCATGCCTGAGAAGCCAAGGCCCGGTGCCTGTGAAGCAAGGCTCTGGCCTGTGAAGATCTCCGCTCGTGACACCCTCACGTAATAATGAGTGGGGTTGTACACGCCCCAGAGTCTCCGGAGAGCCGCCCTTGGGCCTCGGGAGGTCCCTCCCACTTCCTAGTGGCAGCACTTAGCTCCGCGCTAGTGAGAAGACTAGATTAGGTGCCGGACGCGGCCGTTCATTTGCTTTCTGGAGTTGGCTTGTTCCTATCTTCTCTTCTTTAATGGATACTAAAGGTTCTGGTGTTCCTTGATTGCTTGGTTTTGATTCCCCTCTGTGGTTCTTCTCTCAGGTTCTCTGTGGTTCTTCCCCTAGCTTTCGGGCCAGCCCAGGGAGAGCGGCAGTTGCATGACGCTCACCCCGGCGCTCCCTCCTCTTTAGCCTTCACGAGGTGCCCGAACAGGGGCTCGTAACTGACACACCCCCATCCTTATGTCAGCGCCCCACGGGTACCGCGACAAGGGGCGGACGATCATGCTCTACCTGCGTCAAACGCCTCGGGCAGTAAAAGTTAATAACCTAACAAGTTTTGCAGCCTCGCGAAGGGTCGAACGTCACGAGATGAGAGCAATCCCGAGTACATCAAGATAAGTCTCCTCACTCTAAGGGCATGTAAAACACGGATCGCACAGTAATAGACAGGAATAGTTCATTACATGCCCTCCTAGGGCTTCATGCTTGTTTGATCAAACGATGGAGGACAAGAATGAAGAAAGACTAGGAATGGCTGACGGCGACACTCGAGGCACGATTTCTCGCGAGGACCTACACCACGGGCTCAGTAAGGGCCCTCTTCACGCTTTACCCGAGCGTGACGATGAGACGACCCAGTGCCGCCTTCCAGGCGGGCGCGGAGGCATGGCGGCTGGTCATAGCCACCACTGCTGGAGCTACCGCTGAAGGAGGAGCCGCCATAGTTGGAAGTTGCGGCCATCGCCCAGGCCAAGCACCTCGCCGCCGCCGTTGTCCTCGGGGCAGCACTCGGCACGGCGCCCTTCTTCCCCAAACACCCTCACGAAGAGGGTCGAGTCTTCGCCGAACTTTAAGTGAAGGGTGCATCGGCCGCCCAAACCACGCGCGCGGGCGAACGTCTGCCAGCCTCGGGCCAAAGCCACAGCGCTTGAGGCGGAGACCTCCACCACGACCCACGACGCCCTGCTACAACAACCATCCACCTGCAGCCAAAAGCCGCCGGAGCTCGCATCAAGGAGTTCGCCAACCAAGGAGCACAGGAGCTGGAGCCTGGTGCCGGCTGGGCTCTCTGACCACACGATGAACTCCAGCGCCGCCTCCGCCAGGTGGGAGTGTGGCTGGGGAGGTCTGACAACCCCAGAGCGCCTCCCTCCGTTCACCTGACCGCCAATGCCACGACGGCCCTTGCCACTCAAAGGACCGCCGCTGCGGCTACCAAGGGCGGCTACGGGCGCTGTGGGGGTCTGCCCACGCCCGCTCGCAGCCCCGACGGGGGTCGCGGCACACTTACGAGGTTGGCCTCGACCTCTCTTAGCTGGTGGTGAGCCAAGTCCCTCATGCTGAGCCTTCCCCTTCTCCATGGACGAGTACTTCCTGGGCGGCGCCATGGCAGTTTGATCAGGCGCAGGAGCAAGGGGAACGAAGGAAGAAGATGGGCGGCAAGGACTCTGCCTGCAGCGCTATTTATAGCCAGAGGAAGGCCAACCACCGGCCCCATAAACGCAGGTAATGATGGTCCGCCGTGCACGCAGAGACTTGTCAAGTCACGTGGTCGCCGAGGCTGCGTGGGGAAGTGGATACGCCCACGTCCCATCAAGCGCCACGCGTCAAGCAAGGCCGCAGGCTTTGAGGGCCCGCAGCGCTCCGCGCTTAGCCCTTAGCTTCGCCGCGACGCCAAGCCCGAGCACACCTTGGGCCCGGGTACTACCGCCGGCATTCTGGGAACGGGGGTACCCAGACTTACCTGCCTGTGGCCCAGGCCATGGCTCACAAGGCGGCCTGGTACGGCCCAACATCTTCAACAACCACTCAAGAACCTCGTGAGGGGCGAAGCCTCGCGAGGTGGACGACACAAGGCCCCCTGGGGCGGCCTCGCCAGGCCGGCTCATGAGGATCGAAGATATCAAGGTGAGGGGCACCTCGCGAGGTCCTCGGGACGTGAGCAGTGATGACCAATGCTAGGCGGGCGCCAGCGGGCGCAGAGTGCCAGTTTCCTCTCTGGTGCTAAAGGAGCTGGTGCAGGCGAGGAGTCCCGAGGCGTCTGGTAAAGGTTTCCATATCGGTGCAACAAGACCAAGACCAGCAGGATGGCAGGACAGAGGCCATCGCGTAGCCCACGGTGGCGTGACCACCAGAGCCTTTGGCAGGCGAAGACCAACTTTTGTCAGGATAGCTCGTACTAGCTGTCCCCCTTTAAATTTGGCCGTTGTGGGATGCTTCCCGCTCAATATTTGGGAAGAGGACCCGGGCCACTATAAATAGGACCTAGCCACCATCATAGAGGGGGATCGGATCATCGAGACCTCTCATACACCACAAGCTCACCCGAGCTCAAGAACACCTCAGGAGGCAGTTCATCCATGTACTAGTTCTTCCTCAGCCTACAAGGCAATCCACCACACCACACTGTACTAGGGTATTACACCACAACGGTGGCCTGAACCAGTATAAATCTTGTGTCCCATGTTCTTCGGATCGGACGAGCTAGGCCTAGAACCGTCGAGTAGGCGAGTTACGGTGGAAGGAGAGATCTTCGTGCGCGCCCCAGAGTTCGAACCTTAAGGGTTTTGACGGAACCCCAGATCCGACAGCACCGATATGGAGACCTTTGCCTGATGCCTCGGGACTCCGCGCCTACACCTGCTCCTTTAGCACCAAAGAGGAAACTGGCATTCTGCGCCCGCTGGCGCCAGTCTAGCCTTGGTCGTCATAGCTAACGTCACGAGGACCTCGGGAGGCACCCCTTGCCTTGATATCTCCAATCCTTATGAGCCGGCCTAGTGAGGCCTCCCGAGGGGATGTCTTGTGTCGTCTGCCTCGCGAGGCTCGGCCCCTCGCGAGGCTCGGCCCCTCGCGAGGGTCTTGAGTGGTTGCTGAAGATGTTGGGCCGTACCAGGCCGCCTGATGAGCCACGCCCTGGGCCGTAGGCAGGCAAGTATGGGTACCCCCATTTGATGGCTTCTCGCCCCTCGTTGGTTACCCCAAGTGGAAGGTTTGAGATGCAGTGTAGCGGTAGTTTTCCCTTGGCAAAGATACCAAGGATCGATTTCCCCTGAGACTCCTAGTTTCAACAAGAAGGTGTCAACTGCTAACGGCGCCAGATATTAGCAATCAACTTGGACCTGCACACAGATACAAATAACTTTGCTCCCAACGAGTACAGAGAGGTTGTCAATCCCTCTGGCCTTGTCGTTTACAAAGGATCAAACGCAAGTGATAATAGTGATAGATATTGCTGCAACTAGTAAGTAAAACCGGAAAGTAAATAGCGGATGTGATCAGTGATGGTAATATGGACCGGGGTCCCATGATGTTCACTAGTGATGTCTCTCTCCCAAAAGACGATAAAACAACTATGTGAGGTAAACGAATTACAGCTGGGCAATTGATAGAATTATGTGCGCAAACCAATGCTAACTATGTTGCAAAAAAGGTAGAGGTTCAAAGCATGGGCGGTACGCCAAGGCAAGTAGACCGAAATCCATCTGCATCTACTACTAATCATCCACCTTGAGATATCTATCCAGAACATCTCGCTGGTATTAAGTTGCGAGTCCCACCCATAGTGTAAACTCAAAGCAACAGACAACTCCATTAAAAGAACTTTGCGTAAAGTAAACAATCCTTGCACCCGCGGGCACGAGCACCGTTGTTTTCCCCCTTGTGGCAACATCACATCCCCCAGACTCATGTTTCTGTCACTCAAACTAGTCATCGAGGGGCATGAACCCACAATCAAGCATAATGTTCCCTCTTGGAGTCACTACCTACTACTTGGCCAAAGCAATAAATAGCAACGGAGAACATGCAAGAATTACTTAAGAACATAAATATAAAAGAGGTGAATCAAATATATTACTCAAACACAATCTGAACATAATCTCACAATCCATCGGATCCCAGCAAACTCAACATAGCAACAACATAAGGATTACATATGTGCCTCGATCATGTAGGGCAGCTCACAAGGTCTAATTAGTGAAGCACAAGAAGGGGAGGAGAACATCACATAGCTACTGGTCATGGACCCATGGTCCAAGGGAGACTACTCACAACTCATCCGGGAGGCATCCATGGTGGTGGAGAGGCTCCCGATGGTGATCCTCCCCTCCGGCAGGGTGCCGGGAAGAGTTCTCCTGGTGCTCCCGATCTTGGAAGCGCGGCGGCGGCGGAACAGATATGAGATCGCGAAAAAGGGTTCCCGTCTCGAGGGTTTCGGGACGCGTGTTAAATATATGCCAAAGGGGGGCGTCAGCGGAGGCCTGGGGGCCCAGGCGCCCCCCCCCCCAGCGCGGCCAGGAGGGGGGCCGCGCCACCAGGGCGCCTGGAGCCCTGGTGGCCCCCCTCCGGCCCTACTTCGACCGTGTGGAAGCTTCCAGAACGCTGATTTTTTATATAATTTTTCCGGGATTTTTCTGCCAGTTTACGTGATGGGAAAACCTGAAATACAAAAACAATAGAAAACAGAAATTGGCACTGGGGTGCACTGAGTTAATAGGTTAGTCCAAATATGATCAAAAGTGTATGGAAGTGTATAAATATCATAGCAATATCACCCAAAAGAGGCATGGAGCAAGCAGAAATTATAGATACGTTTTGGACGTATCAACATCCCCAAGCTTAATTCCTGCTCGTCCTCGAGTAGGTAAATGATAACAAGCATAATTTCTGTGGTGACATGCTATTAACCATATAAGGACTTTTTATAGTCACATGACAAAAGCTTACTGAGACAATGAATCTGTAGTAATTAAGTTGCCTTATGAGAAAATCACAAAGAACTGAAAGTTTTACAACATGATACTGAAACATCAAATAGATTTGTAATGAGCATGGTGTGCAAATATGATAAAGTGATATCTTGCTTGCCCCCTTTAGTGAAGCAAAACATAAATGCAGGGGCACCTCCAAGGTTTAAGTGATGACTAGATACAATGATTTCAGAATAAACGATATCACAATCATGCAAAAGACAATGCTACTTTGGGACAATGCACATTACACTCAGAATGACAATCATGCTCTCAGTAGTTGGTGCTTAAAGAAGGCGGAGACTCTCGAACCGTGGCTTTTGTTGGTAAGGTTGAAAACCCGTGGTCGGAAACAAAGACAAAGCATGTACCAGAGCTCTTGGTTTTAAAAACAGGAATAAAAATTATTTTTTTGGATATGCATGTTTCGTCAACGAATGCTAGCAGACAACTCAATTACTTCTTGAGATGGACAAGTTTCGAGGAACGGTTCCCGAATGAGGACGATCACATCCTCTTAATCTCCTTTGTTTATCACTGCCAAAGTTTTCTGATTTCTCATGAACAAAGCGTGAAGGAGGGTTTGTTTGTTATATTATTTTTTAATGAACCGGGCGCACTCAATGCCAGTTCCTTCTCGTATTATGGGTTTGCACATTAGACATGCAATCCCGGGGTGAAGCTTGTCCAACCTAAAAAGATCATGAATTAACTACTACTTCCTCATGAACTAAAACAGAGGCACAAAACAGAGATGCATTTTTTTTGAATAATTTCGAGATGGTACATGAAAGTCTTCGTTAGGAATGGCAGGTAAATACCATGTAGGAAGGTATGGTGGACTCATATGGCATAACTGGTTTAAAGGATTTTGGATGCACAAGCAGTCAGTCCGCTTAGTACAGGTGGAGGTCAGCAAAAGACTGGGAGCGACCAACTAAGAGAGCAATGACGGTCATAATCATGCAGAGCGACAAATCAACATTGAATCAGGCATGGAAGTTATATCGCTACTCAGAAATAAAAGATCATCAAGGCTTGACAGACTTTCTTTACAGTCTTAAATATGCGCGAGCATACGCCAAGTCAATCAAAATAAATTCTTGAAGGAAGATATTACTAAACCATACAACATCATAGGCAAACAAATCATGTTGGTACTCCAATAACACATTGGGAACCCCCCAGCTATTTGAGACTAACCATAAGAAAACATGAACTACTAAGCACCATTATGCACGTAGCATTTTTATCTTAGACATATCGACCAATGCAACAGAAGCAAACTCTCTTAATAAGATAAGCATGATAACTAAAGAGAGTTCAAGCGACCAACTAAACAAAAGCTCTTTAAAAAGATAAGCATGAAAACTAAGAGCTGAACATGATAGTAGCTATTGAAAGACCAAGAACATACACAGCAAAGATAAACATGAAAATTCTATGTTGTGTTCTAGGTTGAAGTGGAGCGTGTTTCTCTCCCACACAAAGAAAGCTGAGTTCCAACTCGTTATGAAAAGCTAAAGAAAACTAAAAAGGAAGACTAAAAGCAAGACGCTCCAAGCATAGCACATAACACATGAAGTGATAAAAATATAGTGGAACGAAAGACGAACTGATAATGTTGATGGAGAAGGGGATGCACGGGGGAATCCCCAAGCTTAGATGCTTGAGTCTCCTTGAATATTTCTTGGGGGTGCATGGGGGCATCCCCAAGCTTGAGCGTTCGACACTCCTGAATCTTTTTATCATCTTCCCTCACACACTTGAAAACTCCCTTCATACATAACTCATCATAATCTGATTAGCGAGGTTAGTACCCTTAATAAAATAATTGTTCCTTGCTGGAAATAAAGATATTCTTGAAGGTCTACTGTTTCTCAAGATTGCTAAAATGTTTTTGCAAAGAAAAAGCAAGCTCAAGGTTTACAAAATGAAGGAAAGACAAAACAGGACAGAATCTGTGAAAAACAGAACAACAGGTAGTAAATGATTTTTTCGGGGCACTTCTGCAACTCTAATAAAAAACTCAGAACAGACGCACCAAAGACAATTGTATAGAACACGCTGTCGAAAAATTTCAGACCAAAAAGATGATCTGGTGATTTTATAAGAATTTTTCTATCCAAGGACAGAATCTGTTTCCTGGACAGCACGTCACAACTTTTGAACTTTCTTGCAATCAGAGGCTACACTTGGCACAAATTTGAAAAGCAAAGATACAATGATGATGCTACTGTAGTAACAACATCAAGACACAACAAAAGCAAAATAAAAATTTATTCATTGTGGGCTGCCTCCCAAAAGCGCTTTCTTTTATGCCTTTAAGCTAGGCATAATGCATAGAGATCAAGTTGTATCAATTGAACCATCATCAAGATCATCAAAAAGCTCTTCAATAGTACAACTAATCTTAAGAGGACTTTCAAATAAAGGCCTCATAGAGATACTTCTAGGGAGAAGACCAAAAGGATAAAAGTCAAGGGAAGATTCATTTATAAATTCATCAAAGAGAGGTGTTTCTTCCAAAGTCTTTACAGTTTCAACCCCTTTGGCAATAGATGGATTACTTTTAGAGCGGGGAGCCTTTGGAACATGAACGAACTTAGGCTCCTTCTTTGCCAGAGTTTCTACCTTTCTGGTTTTGGTTGAGGAGAAAGTTGTTCCTAGAGTATCAAAGATTTCCTCAATTTTGTCTATCCTAGAAGAGTCCAAGTCATGGGATTTGATGGTCTCCAAAGTTTCGAAAATTTTATGCATGGAGCTATCAAGCCTATTCAAATTCCCTTGGATTTTGCGATCCAACTCGTTTATCTTATTAATGTTTGGCATCTCTAGCTCTATCTTTTCAAGTTTTTTCATAATGTGAGCTAGGGTGATGTCCTCTTGAATGCTAACAACAGGGGGACTTCCAACAAGATTTTCAATAATACTAAGAGACTCCCAAACTGGGGCCTCTAGGAAATTTCCATTGATAGCAGTATCTAGAATAAACCTACTCCAAGAAGTAATTCCAACATAAAAATTTCTAAGCAGGATAGTAGTAGATTGCTTCTTGGTGGCTCTTTTTTGAGAATCATTAATTCTATACCAAGCATCTTTTAGACTTTCCCCACCTCTTTGTTTAAAGGTGAGAACTTCTGCCTCGCCAAAGACAAAAGGACCCGACATAATGACAACTAAAGAATGAGATAACTTTTTTTTTGTGATTTTTGATAAAAGATACTAAAGAGAAAACTGAAAGGTAAACTAACAAGACTAAAAGCAAAGGTAAAAGATAGCGTGCAACTCCCCTATCTTGAAGAGTGGAGTCCCCGACAACGGCGCCAGAAAACTTTGCTTGATGGCTTCTCGCCCCTCGTTGGTTACCCCAAGTGGAAGGTTTGAGATGCAGTGTAGCGGTAGTTTTCCCTTGGCAAAGATACCAAGGATCGATTTCCCCTGAGACTCCCAGTTTCAACAAGAAGGTGTCAACTGCTAACGGCGCCAGATATTAGCAATCAACTTGGACCTGCACACAGATACAAATAACTTTACTCCCAACGAGTACAGAGAGGTTGTCAATCCCTCCGGCCTTGTCGTTTACAAAGGATCAAACACAAGTGATAATAGTGATAGATATTGCTGCAACTAGTAAGTAAAAACGGAAAGTAAATAGCGGATGTGATCAGTGATGGTAATATGGATCGGGGTCCCATGATGTTAACTAGTGATGTCTCTCTCCCAAAAGACGATAAAACAGCTATGTGAGGTAAACGAATTACAGCTGGGCAATTGACAGAATTATGTGCGCAAACCAATGCTAAATATGTTGCAAGAAAGGTAGAGGTTCAAAGCATGGGCGGTACGCCAAGGCAAGTAGACCGAAATCCATCTGCATCTACTACTAATCATCCACCTTGAGATATCTATGCAGAACATCTCGCTGGTATTAAGTTGCGAGTCCCACCCATAGTGTAAACTCAAAGCAACAGACAACTGCATTAAAAGAACTTTGCGTAAAGTAAACAATCCTTGCACCCGCGGGCACAAGCACCGTTGTTTTCCCCCTTGTGGCAACAGCACATCCCCTAGACTCATGTTTCTGTCACTCAAACTAGTCATCGAGGGGCATGAACCCACAATCAAGCATAACGTTCCCTCCTGGAGTCACTACCTACTACTTGGCCAAAGCAATAAATAGCAACGGAGAACATGCAAGAATTACTTAAGAACATAAATATAAAAGAGGTGAATCAAATATATTACTCAAACACAATCTGAACATAATCTCACAATCCATCGGATCCCAGCAAACTCAACATAGCAACAGCATAAGGATTACATATGTGCCTCGATCATGTAGGGCAGCTCACGAGGTCTAATTAGTGAAGCACAAGAAGGGGAGGAGAACATCACATAGCTACTAGTCATGGACCCATGGTCCAAGGGAGACTACTCACAACTCATCCGGGAGGCGTCCATGGTGGTGGAGAGGCTCCCGGTGGTGATCCTCCCCTCCGGCAGGGTGCCGGGAAGAGTTCTCCTGGTGCTCCCGATCTTGGAAGCGCGGCGGCGGCGGAACAGAGATGAGATCGCAAAAAAGGGTTCTCGTCTCTAGGGTTTCGGGACTCGTGTTAAATATATGCCAAAGGGGGGCATCAGCGGAGGCCTGGGGGGCCCAGGCGCCCCCCCGGCGTGGCCAGGAGGGGGGGCGCGCCACCAGGGTGCCTGGAGCCCTGGTGGCCCCCCTCTGGCCCTACTTCGACCGTGTGGAAGCTTCCGGAACGCAGATTTTTTATATAATTTTCCGGGTTTTTTCTAGCAGTTTACGTGATGGGAAAACCTGAAATACAAAAACAGCAGAAAACAGAAACTGGCACTGGGGTGCACTGAGTTAATAGGTTAGTCCAAATATGATCAAAAGTGTATGGAAGTGTATAAATATCATAGCAATATCACCCAAAAGAGGCATGGAGCAAGCAGAAATTATAGATACGTTTTGGACGTATCACCATTCGCAGAACACCGACAGTAGCCCCCGGGCCCAAGGTGCGCTCGGCTTGGCTTCGCGACGAAGCCAAGGGCCAAGTGCGGAGCACCGCAGGCCCCAAATTCCCGCGCCTTGACTGACGCATGGCGACTGACGGGACGTGGGCGTCTCCACTTCCCCATATAGCCTTGATTTTTGCCCGGCCGAACGACCACTGTTACTTGCTCAGCTCCGCCTCCTTTGCTAGCGGCGTGCCCTGCGGTTTCCTCGTCTTCTGAATCCCCTCCCCCGGCTTGATTCAACACCAACTTCTTTCGTCGTCATGGCCTCCAGCCGAGAAAAGGAAGAGGGGGTGGAGCCTTGCGCCCTGTCCCCGTCACCGCCGGTCTTCAGGCCCGCCACCGAGCGGTCGGTAGTGATCAACGAAGAGATGATGGATAAGGTGCGCCCGGCACTCGCCACGGATTCCAATGAGTGGGGGCGACGGTGGCTTGGCCTGCTTCCCGCGCCAAGATCGACAGGTCGTCCACTGAGGCCCCCTCCATCTTCACGCCCTCTGGGCTGGCCTGATCCCTCCATTCTCTGATTTCTTCAATGCGGTGCTCTTGCATTACCAGATCAGGCGCTGCATCTTGATCCTCAATCCATCGTCCTCCTTGCTGTCTTTGCCTTTGTCTGTGAGGCCATGGTGGGTATTGCTCCCTCCGTGGCCTTGCTCCGCCACTTCTTCTCGTTGCATCTGACGGATGCGCTCCAGTGCTCCGGATGCGTGTCCTTCCAGACCATCGCGGCGACGGCCGGCTCGGGCATCGACTTCGACCGTGCGGCGATTGTTGGCGGCTTCAGGAAGCGATGGCTGTTCGTCGATGTCGGGGTGCGCAGCCCCCTGCTGCTCCCACCATGGATTCCGGCCACTCCGAGCTCCGGTTGGAACCATGTGAGGCTCGTCGACCGGAAGCTTGCTCCCGTTTGGCTCCGGTTGGCCAGGCTGCAGAGGCTTGGAGTGACGGCACCTATGGTGGCGAGGGAGTTCATCCAGTGCCGCATCGCCCCGCTTCAGGGCCACTCTCGGCCGATGTGGGCCTTCTCCGACCCCAGGGACCGCATGAGGCTCCAAGCGTCTACCCTCCCTCGCGAGGTGCGGTGCATGGTGCTCGAGGTCCTAACGGGCGATCTGATGCCAGCCCACTTACCGAAGGAGGGTTGCCTCCTGTACTTCTGCTCAAACAGGGTGGAGTTCATGAGGCAGATGACCTCATTGGATGAATGGGGGCTTCATCCGCACGGCCTTGCTGTGTCTCACGAGAACCCTGTTTGTGTGGCCCCCTTGCCTGCTGCTGTCGTGGTGGTCGTCCCAGAAGTGGGAGCGGGGGGACGATCACTGCTGAGTGATAGTGGCGCTGCTACTTCCATGTTGGCACCTCCTGAGGTTCCTGAAGTGCTGCCCACCGGGGCTCAAGAGAGTCGCCCGGAAGGGGCGGCTGAGGTGCAAGTGCTGCCTGATGCTCCCGAGGCCAGAGCCCCCGTGGCCTCTTCGCATCGTCCTGAGGCGGGGGCCCTGCCCGACCTGGCGCTTCTGGGGGCGCCTCCTCCGGAGATGCCCCGGTTGTGCCTGATGTCGTCGATCGCTTTCGAGGCTTCGGCTGGCTCTGGCCGAACTTTGAAGCTCTTCGTAAGAGGAGGAGGTCTCCCAGTTGTGGTGGCATCGCCTTCCGACCGCTGAAGCTGAGGAAGTACATCGCCATAGATGAGTGAGTAGCTTATCTTTGTAACCTCTTGTGTGTTGCCTTCCTTCTTGACCACGATTCCTCAGGGCACCTCCTGCCAAGGCGACGATGCCTACTGAGAAGCTGGCCTCTATGGCCCTGAGCTCATCGCCAACCCAGAGTGCCCTCAGTCGATGTGCCACTTCTGGCGTGAGGCCATCCACGAGGTTGGATGCGCTGGCCTGGCGCCACGACCCCGCGTTCTTCCCATTCCTTCTTCGCGGCTCTGCCTGGGGGGGGGGCATGCCGAGGGCTCCCCCCTTGATCATCGAACATAGCGTGGCCGCATTGGCCCTGGCGTCTTCCTCCAGTGGTGGGTCCCAGCCCCTCCGGGCCCTAGCTGAGGCCCGAGAGATGACCGGGGCGGAGGAGACCCTGGTCCCACCTCCGGGGGAAGACGAGTCTCCTCAGGCTTCTTCAACTGCTCTTGGCGCCGAGGAGGGCCCTGGCCTCCTGCTTGAGTCAGCGCGCAGGCGCGGAGCCGCCCACCGCGAGCTTCTCCGGGAGGCGATGAATGCGTTGGGCCGACTTGGAGAAGAGCTTGAGGGAGTTGACGCATGTCTTGAGGCTGAGGGCCTTCAACTGTTGGACGAGTGGCGCTGACTGGGGGTGGCCATTAACCTCGGGCGCCTCCAGCACGAGCGCACCAATGCGAAGGCATACGCGTCCCTAGTTGCCTCGCGAGAGGCCTGCGCCCAAGCCCTGGAGGAGGCCAGGGAAGCCGACACACGCCACGAGGCTGCAGAGAGGCGCATGCTTGAGCTTCAAGTCCTGAACGCCGACTTGGAGAAGCAAGCGGAGGCGCGCAGGGCCGCCCTGGCGTCGATGAGGGGGATGCCCTCCGAAGAGGCGGAGATCTTGCGGCGCGAGGAGGCGCTGATGCTAGAAGCTGCGGAGCGCTGCCTTGAGCTTGAGCGGCTGGAGGCGAGGGAGCGCCACGTGACCTTGGCCGAGGATGTTGTCTCCGCTCGCGAGGCCAGAGTCCAGGAGGAAATTGATCGAAAGGTGGCGGAGGCCCGCGTGAACCTTTCCAAGGAGTACGACTTGAAGTTGGAGCTCCAGCGAGCATAGGCTGATGGGAGGACTGCTGCCTTGAGGACGAGGCTGAGAGAAGCAGAGCTGCACGAGAGGGCCGTCTCGGCGGCTCAGTCTCCCGTCCAGGCTGAGTTGGCCTCCGCGCAGGCAGACTTGGCCTTGCTCCGGCGACAAGTTGATGACGCCGCAGTTCTTGCGCAGCAGAGCGAGGACGAGGCTTGCCATCGACTACTGCTACAGCATGAGCATGTCCCCATGATGCGGACTCTTCGGGCGAAGGCCAACCGGGCATTGGGGGCCATCTGTGAGGAGAACGCCCCCGACCCCCACGCGGAGGATTACACTGGTCATCTTGTCTTCTTCACCGAGGTTGTGACGCGTCTGGAGAGCCAGGCCGCGAGGGCCCGCCGCCTTGTTGAAGAAAAGAGTCAGAGCCTCTTTGGGCGCGCGTTCTCCCGGGTCTTCAGCTACCTCCAGAGCATTGATCCTGACTTTGACTTCGACGCTGCCATCGCCCCCGTGCCTGAGGCTGTCCGAGACAACTTGGCGCACTGGGTACACGACCACGTGGATACTCTAGTCCAGGCCTTTGCGAGTGATGTTGATGAGGCTGTGGTCGTGGCGAATGAAGGCGGTGCAGTTGAAGATGATGGAGACATGGCCAGCGACAGCGCTGGAAGTGTACATGAGAGTGACTCGGACGGCGCGGCGAGCGATGTGTCCGGTTGAGCTTATGTTCCTCTGCCCTGACCCTGCACGCATAGACTTGCAAGAGGCCCCGTAGGGTGTGAGGGCGGTATGATGGGGGGAGCCACCTATGTGTGTAAACTAGCATTCCACTTTCCTTCTTTTGACGCTTGAATCCGAACCTGGGACGTGCGTCCTCGAGTTTCTCGAGCTTAGTTGTCGTCATATCTCACCTAGATCTTGCCTGTCTTCGTGCGGGTTATGAGGCTGTGGGTTCGCCTCCCTCCTGGGGTGGATCGCAGCTGGCCCGCGGCCCTGAGTCTCCTGAGCAACGCGTGGCCCTGCTCTGGGGGACACGCCCAGGGGCGTTCCACTGGCCGCGGCAGGATTCCTACGCGGCAAAACTGCGGCACGTAGGCTCTTGCCCCGAGGGGGTCCTGCTGAGGTTACAGCGGTACGCCAAGTGAGATTGGAGTTCCAGTCCCTGAGCCGGAGGGCCCGGGGTAAGATCTTCAAGACAGCCAAAGGCGTCAAAATCCAGCATAAACCAACGAACCCTCCCCCCACTTCGGCAACAAGCAAGATTTCAAATTCAATTCGAAAGACACGGCGAATACAATTACAAAAAAGGAAGGCGAGGAAAGAAAATAGCCGCGTCCGGCACCTATCTAGTCTTCAGTCTTCTCACCAGTGCGGAGCTAAGTGCTTCCACTAGGACGTGGGAGGGAGCCGCTCTCCTGAGACTCCGGGGCGTGTACAGCCCCACTCATTATTACGTGAGAGTTCCACGGGCGGAGATCTTCACAGGCGCGAGCCTTACTTCATATCGCCAAACAAGGGCCCCGCCTTGCGCCACCCCCGACCTTCGTTGGGGCGGCCAGAAACTAGGACATGACCAAGGAGGCAAGGGGGACGCCAGCGGCACCCTCGGCGACCACGGGCCCTCTGCCGAGGGGGAGCTTGGCGAGGCTCCCCCGACAGAGGACCTACTTTCGCATACTTCCCTGCTCCTTGCGTCGTGGGGGAGCCCGCGGCACTAGGCCCTCCACACGCAGCCCCCAGTGTTCTGCTCCGGTTGGGGGCGGAGCGGCCGCTCTCAGATCTTCGACCATCGCCGTGGTCTGATTCACCTGCAGTCCATTGCTAGCGTACGCCTCCTACTGTGATACCTGCTGCGCTCTACGTCGTCGCTGAAGGGGTCCACGAAGCCCCCGGGCGACTCATGGTAATCTTCTTCCTCGAGCGCCCCGCCATTCCATGTCAGTCGAGGAAGGCATTGGGGCCTTCCCCGAACACGTATGCTAGGTCCACCATGCGGGGCACGTAGGCTTCATCGGTCGCCCCACTGAGGGCACCGCCTGCATGCCCCGCGCCTTGAGCCCCCGGCTGCGGCACCTGGCCTTGGCGCCCGCTGAGTTGTACCCCGGCGTACCCTCGCGAGGGGCCATCGGCACTTGCTCCTACTGGTGACGAAGTCGCTACGGTCGTGAGGATGGCGCCATCGCTCCTGATGGTGTCGTCGGGTCTTCCAATCGCTCCAGGGGACGTCCGCACCTGCCGAGGCCTCACCAGCGCCCCACCTGCGACCTGGGGCAGGGGTGAGGAGCAGAATGCCGGCGCGCCCCTGCAAGCGCAGCCCAGTAGTTCAGTGACGCGTTCCAGCAGCACGTCGCAGCCGCCCCCGTCCAGCCTGCATCGTAACAGTTCTCGTGCCACGATGAACGCAACCCTCGTGTTCGCGTGCTCCGTCGGGTGTAGGGTGTTGTTGCCGCGCCGTTGTTTGCAGATCATGCCGCGGAGTGCGCGTGCCTGGACACCGAGGCGGTGGTCGCCGGCCTGCGCCGCTGCGACTGGTGGCGTTGGGCGGTGCGGGAGCCGCCTGAAGGGCGGGGTTGAGGTCTCCATGGGTGGACGGTGCCGCCCGCGCAGGCTAGGTCGCCCAGCGGTCGGCATGAGCTCCCAGATCATCGACCATCGGGATTGTAGAGCGGTGATGACACGAACAACAGAAGAAAAGATCCGTCGCACCCCTACCTGACGCGCCAAATGTCTCATCTTGGGTTCTGGCAAAACCCTTGAGGTTCGAACTCTGGGGTGCGCACGAAGATCTCTCCTTCCGCCCTAGCTCGTCTACTCGCCAACCCCTAGGCCTAGCTCGTCAGATCCTAAGAACAAGGGACACAATGTTTATACTGGTTCGGTCCACCGTTGTGGTGTGATACCCTAATCCAGTGTGGTGAGGTGGATTGCCTTGTAGGCTGAGGAAGAACTAGTACATGGACGAACTGCCTCCTGAGGAGAGGGGTTCTTGTGCTCAAGTGAGCTTATGGTGTGTAGCCTTCTATCTGATCAACTCCCGGTGAGATGATCCCAATGGTGGTGGCTAGTCCTAATTATAGTGGCTAGGGTCCTCTTCCCAAATATTGAGCGGGAAGGGATCCCACAACGGCCAAATTTGAAGGGGGACAACTAGTACAAGCTATCCTAACAAAAGGTGGTCTTCGACTACCAAAGACTCTGGTGGTGACGTCGTTGTGGGCTTCGCGATGACCTCCGTTCTGCCATCCTGCTGGTCTTGGTCTCGTTGCACTAATATGGAAACCTTTGCCTGATGCCTCGGGACTCTGCGCCTGGACCTGCTCCTTTAGCACCAAAGAGAAAACTGGCACTCTGCGCCCGCTGGTGCCCGCCTGGCATTGGTCGTCACCGCTCACGTCACGAGGACCTCGTGAGGTACCCCTTGCCTTGATATCTCTGATCCTCATGAGCCGGCCTAGTGAGGCCTCCCCAGGGGATGTCTTGCATCATCCGCCTTGCGAGGCTCGGCCCCTCACGAGGGTCTTGAGTGGTTGTTGAAGATGTTGGGCCGTACCAGGCCGCCTGATGAGCCACGCCCTAGGCCGCAGGCAGGCAAGTCTGGGTACCCCCATTCCTAGAACGCCGACACATGCACTTAGGGATGTTTATGTTGTAGAGCCCGTCGCCCCCAAGTTCAACCCATGGTCAGCTTGCCCGATCACCTTTGATCGCAGGGATCACCCAACCAGTATCCGTCACGGAGGTTCGGCGGCCCTAGTACTCGATCCTGTAATTGATGGATATCATCTTACTCGCATCCTCAAGGACAGCGGCAGCAGTCTCAACCTGATATACCAAGACACTATCCGCAAGATGGGGATAGACCCGTCAAGGATTAAGCCTAGCAGCACTACCTATAAAGGAGTGATACCCGGTTAAAAGGCCCGCTGCACGGGCTCATTAACACTGGAAGTAGTATTCGGCTCTCTAGACAATTTTCGAAGCGAGTAGTTAATCTTCGACATCGCTCCTTTCCAATGTGGCTATCATGTACTACTCGTAAGAACGGCCTTCGCGTGCTTTAACGCAGTCCCGCACTATGCTTACTTGAAGCTCGAAATGTCTGGACCACGCGGCGTCATCACGGTCAGTGGAAACATGGAGCGCTCCCTCCGTACATAGGAGGACACTGTGGCCCTACCAGCGGAACTTCAAAGCGGCTTATTCAAGCCGAACAGTTCATCGATCGTCAAGACCAGAGACACTGCTAAACATGTCTGACCTGCACTACAATGCGGCGGTTCAGAAGAATCTGAGCTCGATTAGCAGTTACGCCTCCGACGATTGCCTTATAAGGTGGCAGCATACATACCTCACATACATAACTACGCCCTTAAAATACCTTGGGCTGTACCGGGGGCACACTGCATTAAAATAGTCCATAGTTCCGCTTGATCCTGTTCGGACTCTAAAATATATTTTCTTTAAAGGTTCATTAAAAGAACCCACCTTATCTACGGTTGTGCAGGGCATTCTTTTCTAGAGCTCCCCTTCCTTTTTTCGCAGGCGTCCATCATAACTCCCCCTTCAAGGACATGTTACAAAGGAGAAACGGCGTAGACGTGCAGCAGGGCCTCCTTCAAAATTTCTTTTTTTTAGATTTAGGTTCTGTGTAAACCTTTTCCCTTTTTCATTTCTTGTTTTTTCTCTCCCTTTTTTGGCATGTTAAATGCCCAAGATGTTATTGGCATTATATGTAATCATGCGGTTCACAGTATTAAATGGGATATAAAAGAGGTGGTTTGGTTCCACTTTGTTTGGAGTTTAATATCAGGGTTGTATTCGGCCTGGCACACTTCCAAGTCCGAACACCTTTAGGCAACTGTTCGACTCCCCGGATACTACGTTATATGCATCGGCTCCGAATCATGTCTTGGGTCTATAGTTGGGTTGCCCGTCTCCTGTGCTTGCCACCTTACATTCCGCACTGTTCGGCTAAGGTAGTAAAGGGAGAACTACTGCGATTGTATTTCTGGTTCATCCGGTAAAGTACCTCCGTGGAGAAAGCCGAAAACTGACTGTCATGATAAGCGAGAGCTGGTCGGCAATTTGGCGACTTAGTGTTATACTATGATCGTTCGCGATCCACTCCATGTTATACAAGGGGCTGGTCTTCGCCTAGCCGTGTAAAGTGGGCACCATAATCCGGAGAGCCGCACATGCACCAGGGGCTACTACTTAGCCCCACAAGTCAAGCTCCTATGTCTAAGTGAAAGCAATAAAGCCGCATAGTCTGATTACCTAGTTCGCTCCATAGACACCTCCTTTATGAACCAAGATGTTGGATAAAGAGTGATCACGTGCAATACCAAACACCCTTGTAGTATCTACATGGGGGCTGAAGTCGATGACTGGAGACTTTCAGACATAATAAATGGCCGCACAGGAGGAAAATTCGCTTGAAATATAAAGCGCAAAATTATATACATATAGGTTTATAATCTTAGTCTGTACAATCCAATACAATTACTCAAACGCCACGTCCTTTGAGCACTGGCCCTCTACAATGCGGGCTCCTTCTATGACATTATCTAAGTACCTTTCCGGCCTCGGATGATCCTTGCCCTTCGGCGGGCTAGCAGTTGCCACTTCGGCAGCCTTCATCTTCGCCCACTGCATCTTGATGTGGGCAAAGGCCATCCGTGCACCATCTATACAGGCTGAACACTTCACAGCGTCGACCCGCGGCCTCACATCGACGAGCCGCTTCACCAATCCAAAGTAGCTACTCGGGATTAGCTCAGCGGGCCAGATCCGGACTATCAAGTCCCTCATGGATGCACCCGCCATGTTGTGCAGCTCGACCAGCTGCTTCAACTAGTCGTTCAGGGGTACTGGATGTTCTGGCGCAAGGAATTGCGACCAAAACAGCTTCTCCGTGCTATTCCCCTCCTGGGCCCTGAAGAATTGGGCGGCGTCGGCGATGCTCTTTGGGAGATCTGCAAACGCGCCTGGAGAACTCCGCAATCGCGTCAGCGCAAGATACCTAAGACCTCCAAAGACACTCTGTAGAACAAAGGCCTTACCAGCCGCTATCTGGCGCGCCCGCTAGATCTTCTCGCGCGCACTGCACGACTCGATCCGTGCCTCCTTGGCGGCATTGACAGCCTTGTTGAGTTTGGATGATTGATCCAAAATCTTCTGCTCCAGCTCCTCCCACTTGCGAATAGTATCTCGCAGTTCTTCTTCAACTTCGCCCACCCGAGACTCATGTCGCTGGTGGGAGGCATGTTCGGCATCCAGATCGGCAGCCGCTTTGTCAGCGGCCGCCTTGTTGATCTCGGCCTCCTTCTTGGCCTCTGCAAGTGCGCCCTTGAGGGTCTCAACCTTGGTTGCGCCAACTGTGACATAATCACACAACACAATGAGTTCATACTCTTAGAATCAAACACATTGTCTTTTCACATAATAATTCTTTGAAAGTTTGCATACCTTGCATTTCATCAAACCGCTTGTTGACGCGGTCGAGCTCCTCATCAGCTAATTGAATCTTCTGATTGAGCTCGGAAACCTATGTGGCTTGGGCGGACGCTTCCACCAGGGAAGCATGTTCAAAAATGAGCATAGTATTAGCTGAAAATGTATAGATTCTCTGTCCGATTCTTTTCAGAATCAAACAGAGTATCAGGGGCTACTGTTCGTATACATGTTGGTTTCCTTATACAAATAAAACATGAAGTTCTTTTAGAATATTACATCTCATACCTCGAAGCCTGTAAGTAGGCTGTTGAAGGCTTCATTCAGTTCATTCTTGGCGGACTGAATCTTTCCCATCACCACACCCATCAGGGTACGATGTTCCTCCATGATGGAATCATCTTGCAGTGCTTCAGATTAGTGGAGGACGTCATTGGAGTTGATGCTCCTCCCCCTATCGTAGGGTGATGACTTCCCAATTCCGGAGCCGTACTGGCCTCTGGAATAGTGTTCGGCGAGGGCCCGGATTGCTTGGGCTCCCCGCCGTCGGTCGCCATGGGGATTGCTCCCCCTTGGCTGACGATGGCCGAGGTGCTGGCCTCGGGCGCCTTCTCGTCTGCCCCGCTCCCACCTGCTCGTGAAGGGGATGCTCGTAGGGAGGACACATCGGTATCCCCTAGGACGGGTGATTGAGCCCGCGTTGGCGTGTCACTCTCCACCATTTCAGGTGGCAAAGAGCTCCGTGACGATAGTGAAGCGCCAGGGAATGTGCGGGGAGGGCTGCAAGATAAATGAATTAAGCTGCTTAAACAATGGTAGCTGATTAAACCGAACACAATAGTGAAAGTACAAATACTTACGATTCGTCCAGGGGCTTGATCCTGGGTTGTACCCGGAAACTATGCTCGGATGTTGAGTCCGACCTGTCCGGGATATTCAATTTCTTCCTAGGCGCCCCTTGCCCGCGTCTATGGGGGCCGCCCTCTTCTTCCCCCTTGCCTTGATGGGGGAATGATACGTCTCCAACGTATCTATAATTTTTGATTGTTACATGCTATTATATTATCTATTTTGCATGTTTAATGGGCTTTATTATACACTTTTATGTTATTTTTTGGGACTAACCTACTAACCCAAGGCCTAGTGCATATTGCTGTTTTTTTGCCTGTTTCAGTATTTCGCTGAAAAGGAATATCAAACAGAGTCCAAATGGAATGAAACCTTCGGGAGGATCGTTTTTGGAACAAATACAACATAGAAGACTTGGAGTACACGCCAGGGAAGCCATGGGGTGGCCACGAGGCAGGGGGCGCGCCCAGGGGGTAGGCGTGCCCCCCACCCTCGTGGGCCCCTCGTTGCTCCACCGACGTGCCTCTTCCTCCTATATATACTCATATACCCTGAAAACATCCGAGAGCACCACGAAGCCCTAATTCCACCGCCGCAACATGATGTACCCGTGAGATCCCATCTTGGGGCCTGTTTCGGAGCTCCACTGGAGGGGGCATCGATCACGGAGGGCTTCTACATCAACACCATAGCCTCTCCGATGAGTTGTGAGTAGTTTAGCACAGACCTTCGGGTCCATAGTTATTAGCTAGATGGCTTCTTCTCTCTCTTTGGATCTCAATACAAAGTTCTCCTCGATCTTTTTGAGATCTATTCGATGTAATTCTTTTTGCGGTGTGTTTGTCGAGATCCAACGAATTGTGGGTTTATGATCAAGATTATCTATGAACAATATTTGATTCTTCTCTGAAATCTTTTATGCATGATTTAAATATCTTTGCAAGTCTCTTCGAATTATTAGTTTGGTTTGGCCTACTAGATTGATCTTTCTTGCAATGGGAGAAGTGCTTAGCTTTGGGTTCAATCTTGCGGTGTCCTTTCCCAGTGACAGCAGGGGCAGCAAGGCACGTATTGCATTGTTGCCATTGAGGATAAAAAGATGAGGTTTATATCATATTGCATGAGTTTATCCCTCTACATCATGTCATCTTACTTAAAGCGTTACTCTGTTCTTATGAACTTAATACTCTAGATGCATGCTGGATAGCGGTTGATGTGTGGAGTAATTATAGTAGATGTGGAATCATTTCGGTCTACTTGTCACAGACGTGATGCCTATATACAATGATCATGCCTAGATATTCTCGTAACTATGCGCTTTTCTATCAATTGATCGACAGTAATCTGTTCACCCGCCATAGAAATCTACTATCTTGAGAGAATCCACTAGTGAAACCTATGGCCCCCAGGTCTATCTTCCATCATATAAATCTTCCATCAACAATTTATCTTTACTTTACTTTTGTTTCGCAATCTTTACTTTCAATCTATATACCAAAAAAATTATCTTATTATCTTTATCAGATCTCACTTTTGCAAGTGGCCGAGAAGGGATTGGCAACCCCTTTATCGTGTTGGTTGCAAGGTTCTTATTTGTTTGTGTAGGTACAAGGGACTCGCGTGTAGTCTCCTACTGGATTGATACCTTGGTTCTCAAAAACTGAGGGAAATACTTATGCTACTGTGCTGCATCACCCTTTCCTCTTCAAGGGAAAAACAACGCAAGCTCAAGAGGCAGCAGGGAATCGCTCTCATCATCCTCCTCTTCCTGTTATTCTTTGTCATGGGAAGAGGGGGCATCAGTCTCTCTAGACACTATGTTTGCAGGACCCTTGGGCAGGGGTCACTCTTGACCTCCTTGCCCTTCTTCTTGGCCTTCTTCTTCGACGTCTGGTACGGTGCCGGAACGAGCATCACCGTCAGGTGAGGCATGGCTAGGATTTCGGGCAACGGAGCTGGACAGTTGATTCGCTCTGCTTTCTTCATCCAGTCCTGAATGGAACGTAGGATTCTAATTCCAGTTATAATTGAAATACGGGCAGGATACGAATTCGGTGAAATTGTGTTTGCCTCTGAGGCCGAAGCCACGCTGTTATAGCCCTTGTCTTCGGTCTCCTTAGGCCACGCTTTCTGGGCCTTGAAGAGATGCTTCCAAATATCTTCGTGCGTAGTGTCGAAGAAGCGCTTCAAGGTCTGTGGTTCCTCTGGATTGAAGTCCCATAGCTGGGAGGCCAGAGTTGGCAGGGTAGAGTGCAGCGGAAGAGCAGCACCTGAATCACATCAGTGGGGTGGGTGCCCTTTGCCATCATGGCCGACATGCAGTTTTGGAGTGTCTTCACCTCCATCTGAGACCCCCAATCAAGGCCCTTGGTTATCCATGAGGTGAGTCTCTTAGGGGGTCTAGATCTGAATCCGGGTGTGGCTGCCCAATTGGCATCGCGCGGTTCAGTGATATAGAACCACTCCTGCTGCCATATCTTGTTTGTCTCCACAAAAGCCCCCTTGGCCCAGGTGGTGTTCGGAAGCTTACTTACCATTGCTCCCCCGCAGTCCGCATCTTGCCCGTCGACCACCTTCGGCTTCAGGCCGAAGTGTGGGGGAACGCGAAGGAAAGCCTCACACACGACTATAAAAGACGGTATGTGGAGGATAGAGTTCGGGGCCAGATCATGGAAATCTAGACCGTAAAAGAATAGGAGACCTCGAACAAAGGGATGAAGCGGAAATCCCAGCCCCCAGATAAATTGAGGGATGAATACAACCCTCTCACCCGGCTCAGGGACGGGGATCACCTGATCCTCATCAGGAATCCGGCACGCTATGTCATTGTCGAGGTAGCCTGCGCTCCAGAGACTCTTCACGTTCTTCTCCGTGACCGTGGAGGCCTCCTACTTGCCCTTGGAACTAGATCCAACCATTGCTAGGGAGGGAGGTGGTGGTGGTGGAGGAGATGGGAGTTGCGGGCGCTGGAGCTGTGGGCGCTGGAGCTAAGAGATTGGGAAGCAAGGGCTTGAGGAGAGTGTGAGGTGAAAGGGGAAGGATCTGTGTCCTTTTATAGACAGTAAATACCAAACATCCCCCATTCCAGCCGTAAAACTCGTCGATTCCCAACGTAATCGTGCGTAAGGCGCGGTTGGGTTACCCATGTCATATTGATGAGGATACCATCATAAGCAGGCACGATCTCTACTTTGACAAGACGTACCGATGGGGGCTATGCCTTGAAACGCGAAACCAGAGCCAAGAAAACGGTTCGAAATATTAAAGGGTCAGATATGACGTTTCGCTAGAAAAGTTGTCAGTAAAGACATAGTGTTTGTTTTGACACAATGCCTTTGTGGCTAAGGGTTGTACTAATCATGTAAAGCCGGACATAGTTCCTTTATGCAGGAAATAACACTTCATATGTTCGGAAGGAAGAACCCGCCTTGCAATGCCGAAGACAGTGCGCGCCCCAACTCATCGTCATTGAAGACTAGTTTAGGGGCTACTGAGGGAGTCCTGGATTAAGGGGTCCTCGGGCGGCCGGATTACTCGTTATAGGCCGGATTGGTGGGCCGTGAAGATCATCGCTGAATATTATCCCCCGTATCCGTACAAGACTCGTATATGTGTAGAATGGCAAGTTTAAAGTCCAGGTGTAACGTTTCCTTCCTCAGCAAGATGATCGTGTACAACCCTAGGTCCCTCCGGTGCATATATAAACCGGAGGGTTTAGTCCGTAGAGACAGAATCACAACATCATAGGCTAGACTTCTAGGGTTTAGTCATTACGATCTCGAGGTAGATCAACTCTTGTAACCCCATATTCATCAAGATCAATCAAGCAGGAAGTAGGGTATTACCTCGATAGAGAGGGCATAAACCTGGGTAAAACATCGTGTCCCCAGTTCCCTGTTACCATCGATCCCCAGACACACAGTTCGGGACCCCGTACCCAAGATCCGTCGGGTTTGACACCGATAGGGACCACCATGAACTTGGCGAGGGCAGGCCGGTCCAGCAATGTGTGGTACGTGATGTCTACTACACAACCTTCTTCTTGTAGATGTTGTTGGGCCTCCAAGTGCAAAGGTTTGTAGGACAGTAGCAAATTTCCCTCAAGTGGATGACCTAAGGTTTATCAATCCGTGGGAGGTGAAGATGGTCTCTCTCAAACAACCCTGCAACCAAATAACAAAGAGTCTCTTGTGTCCCCAACACACCCAATTCAATGGTAAATTGTATAGGTGCACTAGTTCGGCGAAGAGATGGTGATACAAATGCAATATGGATGGTAGATATATGTTTTTGTAATCTAAAATTATAAAAACAGCAAGGTAACAAATAATAAAAGTGAGCGAAAACGGTATTGCAATGCTTCGAAAAAAGGCCTAGGGTTCATACTTTCACTAGTGCAAGTTCTCTCAACAATAATAACATAATTAGATCATAATACAATCCCTCAACAGACAACAAAGAGTCACTTCAAAGTCACTAATAGCGGAGAACAAACTAAGAGATTATTGTAGGGTACGAAACCACCTCAAAGTTATTTTTTCCGATCAATCCATTGGGCTATTCCTATAAGTGTCACAAACAGCCCTAGAGTTCGTAGTAAAATAACACCTTAAGACACAAATCAACTAAAACCCCAATGTCACCTAGATACACCAATGTCACCACAAGTATGCGCGGGTATGATTATACTATATGCATCACACAATCTCAGATTCATCTATTCAAACCAACACAAAGAACTTCAAAGAGTGCCCCAAAGTTTCTACTGAAGACTCAAGACGAAAACGTGTGCCAACCCTTATGCATAGATTCTCAAGGTTACGGAACCCGCAAGTTGATCACCAAAACATACATTAAGTGAATCAATAGAATACCCCATTGTGACCACAGGTATCCCACGCAAGACATACATCAAGTGTTCTCAAATACTTAAAGACTCAATCCGATAAGAGAACTTCAAAGGGAAAACTCAATCCATTACAAGAAGGTAGAGGGGGAGAAACATCACAAGATCCAACTATTATAGCAAAGCTCACAGTACATCAAGATCATGCCAAATCAAGAAAACGAGAGAGAGAGAGAGAGATCAAACACATAGCTACTGGTACATACCCTCAGCCCCAAGGGTGAACTACTCCCTCCTCGTCATGGAGAGCGTCGGGATGATGAAGATGGCCACCAGTGATGGATCCCCCCTCCAGCAGGGTGCCGGAGTAGGGTCCCGATGGGTTTTTGGTGGCTACAGAGGCTTACAACGACGGAACTCCTGATCTAGGTTATTTTCTAGAGGTTTGAGGATTTATAGGAGAGGTTGGCGTCAAGAACAAGTCAGGAGGCCCCACGGAGAGTCCACGAGGCACAGGGGCATGCCCCAGGGGTTGAGCGCGCCCTCCACCCTTGTGGGCCCACGGGTCTCCCCTCCAGTAACTCTTCGTTCCAATACTTTTTACATTTTCCAGAAAAAATCTCCGTTGATTTTCAGCGCATTCCGAGAACTTTTGTTTCTGCACAAAAACAACACCACGGTAGTTCTGCTGAAAACAGCGTCAGTTCAGGTTAGTTCTAACCAGATCATACCAAAATCATGTAGAAATATTACAAACATGGCATGAATACATAAAAAATTATAGATACGTTGGAGACGTATCAGCATCCCCAAGCTTAATTCCTCCTCGTCCTCGAGTAGGTAAATGATAAAAATAGAATTTTTGATGTGGAATGCTACCTAACATATTTATCAATGTAATCTCTCTTCATTGTGGCAAGAATATTCAGATCCATAAGATTCAAAACAAAAGTTTAATATTGACATAAAAATAAGAATACTTCAAGCATACTAACAAAGCAATTATGTCTTCTCAAAATAACATGGCCAAACAAAGATTATCCCTACAAAATCATATAGTTTGGCTATGCTCTATCTTCATCACACAAAATATTTAAATCATGCACGACCCTGGTTTCAGCCAAGCAATTGTTTCATACTTTAGTATTCTCAAATTTTCTCAACTTTCACGCAATACATGAGCGTGAGCCATGTACATAGAATTATAGTGGAATAGAATGGTGGTTCTGGAGAAGATAAAAAGGGAGAAGATATTCTCACATCAACTAGGCATATCAACAGGCTATGGAGATTCCCATCAATAGATATCAATGTGAGTGAGTAGGGATTGCCATGTAACGGATGCACTAGAGCTATAAGTTTATGAAAGCTCAAAAAGAAATAAGTGGGTGTGCATCCAACTTGCTTGCTCATGAAGACCTAGGGCATTTGAGGAAGCCCATCATTGGAATATACAAGCCAAGTTCTATAATGAAAAATTCCCACTAGTATATGAAAGTGACAACATAGGAGACTCTCTATCATGAAGATCGTGGTGCTACTTTGAAGCACAAGTGTGGTAAAAGGTTAGTAGCATTGCCCCTTCTCTCTGTTTCTCTTTTTTTTGTTTTTTTTTGGCCCTCTCCTTTTTGGCCTCTTTTTTATTTTATTTATTATTATTATTTTTTTGTCCGGAGTCTCATCCCGACTTGTGGGGGAATCATAGTCTCCATCATCCTTTCCTCACTGGGACAATGCTCTAATGATGATGATCATCACAATTTTATTTACTTACAACTCATGAATTACAACTCGATACTTAGAACAAGATATGACTCTATATGAATGCCTCCGGCGGTGTACCGGGATGTGCAATGAATCAAGAGTGACATGTATGAAAGAATTATGAACGGTGGCTTTGCCACAAATACGATGTCAACTACATGAGCATGCAAAACAATATGACAATGATGGAGCGTGTCATAATAAACGGAACGGTGGAAAGTTGCATGGCAATATATCTCGGAATAGCTATGGAAATGCCATAATAGGTAGGTATGGTGGCTGTTTTGAGGAAGGTATATGGTGGGTGTATGGTACCGACGAAAGTTGCGCTGCACAAGAGAGGCTAGCAATGGTGGAAGGGTGCGAGTGCGTATAATCCATGGACTCAACATTAGTCATAAAGAACTCACATAGTTATTGCAAAAATCTACTAGTCATCGAAACAAAGTACTACACGCATGCTCCTAGGGGAAGGGTTGGTAGGAGTTAACCATCGTGCGATCCCGACCTCCACTCATAAGGAAGGCAATCAATAAATAAATCATGCTCCAACTTCATCACATAACGGTTGACCGTACGTTCATGCTATGGGAATCAAAAACTTTAATATAATTATCTCTCAAATTCACAACTATTCCACTAGCATGACTCTAATATCACCATCTTCATATCTCAAAACAATCATAAAGAATCAAACTTCTCATAGTATTCAATGCACTTTATATGAAAGTTTTTATTATATCCCTCTTGGATGCCAATCATATTAGGACTAAATTTATAACCAAAGCAAATTACCATGATGTTCTAAAAGACTCTCAAAATAATATAAGTGAAGCACTGAGAGTTCATCAATTTCTTTAAAAATAAAACTACCATCATGCTCTAAAAAGATATAAGTGAAGCACTAGAGCAAACGACAAACTACTCCAAAAGATATAAGTGAAGATCAATGAGTAGTCGAATAATTATGTAACTATGTGAAGATTCTCTAGTATTTAATAATTATAGATCTTGGGATATTATTCAAACAGCAAGCAAAACAAAATAAAACAAAATGACGCTCCAAGCAAAACACATATCATGTGGTGAATAAAAATATAGCTCCAAGTAAGGTTACCGATGAACAAAGACGAAAGAGGGGATGCCTTCCGCGGCATCCCCAAGCTTAGGCTCTTGGTTGTCCTTCAATATTACCTTGGGGTGCATTTGGCATCCCCAAGCTTAGGCGTTGCCACTCCTTAATCCATAGTCCATCGAATCTTTACCCAAAACTTGAAAACTTCACAACACAAAACTCAACAGAAAACTCGTAAGCTTCGTTAGTATAAGAAAATAAAACCACCACTTAGGTACTGTTGTGAACTCATTATAAATTAATATTGGTGTAATATCTACTGTATTCCAACTTCTCTATGGTTCATACTCTCCGATACTACTCATAGATTCATCAAAATAAGCGAACAACACATAGAAAACACAATCTGTCAAAAATAGAACAGTCTGTAGTAATCTCTAACTCTCGAATACTTATGTAAATCCAAAAATTCTGAAATAAATTGGTGAACATGAGGAATTTGTCTATTAATCTTCTGAAAAAAGAATCAACTCAAAATCACTCTTCTATAAATAAAAATGACAGCTAATCTCATGAGCGCAAAGTTTTTGTTTTTTACAGCAAGATCACATTAACTTTCACCCAAGTCTGCCCAAAGGTTCTACTTGGCACTTCATAGAAACAAAAAGCTATAAAACATGATTACTACAGTATCTTAATAATGTGGATACACAAAAAAAAGTAAGCGGAAATATTGGGTTCTCTCCCAACAAGCGCTTTTCTTTAATGCCTTTTTTAGCGAGGCATAATGATTTCAATGATGCTCACATAAAAGATAAGAATTGAAACATAACGGGAGCATCATGAAGAATATTACTAGCACATTTAAGTCTAACCCACTTCCTATGCATAGGGATTTTGTGAGCAAACAACTTATGGCAAGAATCAACTAGCATAGGAAAACAAAACAAGCATAGCTTCAAGATTTTCAACACATGGAGAGGAAACTTGATATTATTGCAATTCTTACAAGCATATGTTCCTCCCTCATAATAATTTTCAGTAGCATCATGAATAAATTCAACAATATAACCATCACATAAAGCATTATTTTCATGATCTCCAAGCACATAAATTTTATTACTCTCTACACAAGCAAATTTCTTTTCATGAATAGTAGTGGGAGCAAACTCAACAAAATAACTATCATGTGAGGCATAATCCAATTGAAAATTAAAATCAAGATTACAAGTTTCATGGTCATAATTAATCTTTATAGTATACATGTCATCACAATAATCATCATAGATAGCAACTTTGTTCTTATAATCAATTGTAACCTCTTTCGAAATAGTGGGTTCATCACTAAATAAAGTCACGACCTCTCCAAATCAACTTTCATAATTATCACAATATGATTCAACACCCTCCGAAATAGTGAGATCATTACTTCCTAAAGTTGACACTCTTCCAAACCTACTTTCATCAATATAATCATCATAAATAGGAGGCATGTTATCATCAAAATAAGTTTGCTCATCAATACTTGGGGGACAAAAAATATCATGTTCATCAAACATAGCATCCCCAAGCTTGGGACAAACATTTATTGCAGCAAATAAATTCCCAAATATGTCATTCTCATCAAACATACCATCCCCAAGCTTGGGCCTTTTCATATCTTAAGCATAATCACTCTCATCATTAATAGTATGGATAGCACCAATAGTATAGCAATTATCATCATCACAATGAGTAATAGGAGCAACATCATTTGGAAGGGATACCTTTTTACCTTTGCTTCTCTGTCTTTTCTCTTTCTTCTTGGCATCATGTTTGGGTTTAATCCTCTTTTTGGAGCTCCTTATTAATGAGATTGGTTGAATAGAAAGCTCCTCCTCGTTACCTGATTCATCGTAAGAAAGAGAATAGGATGATATTGGGAAATCTCTTCCCTTTCATTAGTATTCTCTTCATGTTCTATTTGTTTTCTTGTCTTTATGTAATTGGAAATATAAGGATGTTTGATGCAATTCACCGCACAATACATATAAATTTCCTCTAGACCAAAAACAAGATCTTTATCAAGGACAAATTCTAGATTATCCTTAGTCATACGTTTTATTTCTTCATAACCCAAAAGCAAACTAAGTTAATTATGATGCACAAGGGAAATCAAGTCATCACAATTTTCAGACATGATTCGATCATGAAACAATTTGCATTGGAGATTTAAATGATCACGTTCATTGCAAAGTTCACAAGGATGACAAAGAAATTTTAAATTTTCTGAACAAACATCTAGCCTCTCTTGTGACCATTTAGTTTCTAAATACTTATGCCTCTTGCAAAATATATCTTCCCTATTTGGTGTGTAATTGCAAACTCTATGCACTCCACAAAAGTTGACAGGCTTATAAGAGACATTTTCATCATTACTAGTGCAATTATCATTACTACTATGGATATTCAAAGAGTTCATACTAACAACATTGCAATCATGCTCATCATTCAAAGATTTAGTGCCAAACATTTTAATGCATTCTTCTTCTAGAACTTGGGCACAATTTTCCTTTTCATCATTTTCACGAAAGACATTAGAAAGATGAAGTATATGAGGCACCCTCAATTCCAGTTTTTTGCAGTTTTCTTTTATAAACTAAACTAGTGATAAAACAAGAAACTAAAAGATTCGATTGCAAGATCTAAAGATATACCTTCAAGCACTCACCTCCCCGGCAACGGCGCCAGAGAAGAGCTTGATGTCTGCTACACAACCTTCTTCTTGTAGACGCTGTTCGGCCTCCAAGTGTAGAAGTTTGTAGGACAGTAGCAAATTTCCCTCAAGAGGATGACCTAAGGTTTATCAATCCGTGGGAGGCGTAGGATGAAGATGGTCTCTCTCAAACAACCCTGCAACCAAATAACAAAGAGTCTCTTGTGTCCCCAACACACCCAATACAATGATAAATTTTATAGGTGCACTAGTTCGGCGAAGAGATGGTGATACAAGTGCAATATGGATGGTAGATATAGGTTTTTGTAATCTGAAATTGTAAAAACAACAAGGTAACAAGTAATAAAAGTGAGTGAAAACGGTATTGCAATGCTTCGAAACAAGGCCTAGGGTTCATACTTTCTCTAGTGCAAGTTCTCTCAACAATAATAACATAACTAGATCATATAACATTCCTCAGCATGCAACAAAGAGTCACTCCAAAGTCACTAATAGCTATGTCTTATTCTGATAACGGCGAGCTTATTCTGATAACACCTACCACCCCTACCGAGCCCACCGAACCACGAGAAACAAGAAAACAAAAATCTACCCACCCCATCGAAACCACCCACCCATCTTCTTCGTGCCCGACCCCCTTCCTCCCACCTTCTTTGTCCTCAACCACCTCCTCCCATCTTCCCTCCGCCTTCTTCTGTGGGCGCCACCAGGGTCTCATGCCTCCGATGCTAGGGGTCACGCCGCCGCATAACCCCGCTGCCCCGGCGACTCACCTCCTCGCAGCGCGAGGTGGGCGGTTCCCCCACGCCCACTGACCTCCCACCGCCGCCAAGTCCCTACCCCGACGACCTCGCACCGTAGTCAGGTCCCTAGCCCGATGACCTCCCACCCCAGTGGCGCCTCATCCCCGACTCGCTTGCCTCCAAATGTCGCCGCACCATTCCTGCAATCGCTCGCGACGGATCTGAGATCCCCGAAACCCACGGCCAACCAATGATGGATAGGGGATCCTCCGCCACCCTGCGCCCAACTGGCTATGGATCCAGGCACCCCCTTCCAACAGGCGACAGATCTGAGCTCCTCCTGCTATGCGCCTCCCCCTAATCCCTTGTTGTTCATCTTCGTCGAGCCGCCGGATCCGGCGAGACCTCGCTCCGTTCGAGTGGTGCGGCTCCGGTGGAGCGACGCAAGATACAGAGTGGCACGGGCTGGCTCTCCACAGCAGACCTCCCGTGTAGTTATCGCCCCGCTCCCTCCCCTACTCGAGTACTCCAATGAGTACCAAGTAGCTCCACCGGCGGTGCGGCTCCGCAACGCGTGCAGTTCACTCTCGCGTGATGCAAGCGCCGTGTAGTTCGCACCACCAACGTGCAACATGGGGACCGTGACATTCAGAAAAAGGATTTTGCTTCTTTGCTTTTTTGCAGATTTTTGATGTGGAGCTCAGCCCATGCGATTCTGATGCAGTGCACTTCGGGTGCGGTTAGGGCTGGACCAAGAGCTCATAGCTCGTGAGCATAATGAGCGCTCGATAGTTCGGCTCGTTAAGCTCAGGGCTCGCTTTTTAATGAACAGAGACAAGCATTGATTTCATCTCATTAAGCTTAACGAGCTTAACGAACGAGCTAACGAGTTTCACGAGTAGCTTGTTAAGCTCGTTAGAACGACATAATAGATATTTTCATCTTACGTGACAATAGTTTCATAGCACCTCAACCCATTTATTCAATCTAATCTACGTGGGGGATAACAAACTAGTGTATTCCACTTTGTAGTCACCATTTTCCTTCTTAAAAAGCACATATAAACATTCATCATATAGACCGTAAGACATCAGAGTCTGTTAACGAGCACTCACGAGCGCTCGTGAGCTTAACGAGTTTCAAACAAACCGAGCCGAGCAAGGTTTTCTGCTTTTTAATCTTAACGAGCTTAATGAGCCGAGCCTTAACGAGCACGAGCTTAACGAGCACGAGCTGAACGAGTCGAGCAACTCGTTAATCGACCCCTAGGTGCGGTACACTGCCCCCAATTAGCATCGATCTGGTGCCCCCTGCCTCGATGAGCTCCTCCCCCCTCCTCTATGGTGTGCGTCCAGTGCTTGTGCTCTGCATTGATGGTGGCATCCAAACAACAAAGCCGCTCGCATCGAACGGCGCGTGCAGCTCACCAATTTTGTGTGTGTGTGTGTGTGTGTGTGTGTGTGTGTATTTTATAGAGTTTTGCTGTTGATTTGGGTGAATTCAGTTTCTAATGCAGTTTGTTAATTCTCTTTGTGAAGTTCGGTTGGTGCCGCCATGAGGTTCAGCCAGCTCCTGCTTGTAGTTTGCCATGGTAGCATGGACGTTCCGGCTTGTCGCATGTTGCACCTTGTTGTCGGTGGTGCAGTCTGCACGTGTGCAATACAGTGATGCAGTTTGGTATGTGTGGCATGCACTAACTCCTCTCCTATTCAATGTGGACTTCTCCAGGGATACATTTTCATTTTGGAGCTATTTTTGTTTCAGATTTTGCCAACGCAGTGCATGCGATTTGTGTAGCAGCTCATTACCATTCTATATGAAGTGCAATTTGTTTGTGTGTCTCAAAAATCTATCATCAACACCCGCAGTGCGTTTGGTCATCGATGTGCTTCACTTTTGAGAGTGATACTGTTCACTTGCACGCAACATGGAAGTGTGGAAAAAAAGTGAAACAAAAAAGAGTAATGCGGTTCACTTCGATATATGTTGCGGTTCACTTGACCTTGTCTCTGCGGTCCAATCTCGTTCATAAAAAAATTGAAAAAAAAAGACAACAAAAAACTCGTCCGAGAAAGCTTACATCCGACAAAATAATTCATGAAGTTCACTTGGCCGTCTGATGCAGTGTGGTTTTCGCCCGGTGCAGTGCGGGTTTCGGTCGGATGAAGTTCACTCGTCGATTTGGGTGTCGCAAAAAACAGTGTTTGTGTTTCGGTAATTTTAAAATTGCCCTTAAACCGTAAGGAAATTAGATTAAGCGTTCTACATGAAAAAGTTGCGTCTCGACGATATCTTTCCAAGGGCGTACCGTTTGGATCATTCCGATGAGCGGTTTGAAATATTTTATGAAAAAACGCCCGCAATCACTCGTCGTCCATCGCATGATTTTCAAAATTAACTTAAAACTGTAAGGAATCTCGGAAACATTACAACATATGAAAGTTGCGCCTCACTCATAGCTTTTCAACGTTATATTGCATGCATCATTTGGACAAACAGTTAAAAAACTGGAGCGAAAAAAGTGCCGAAATTTTGAAAAAAATTTGAAAAACAGAATTCCGCGATTTGGTAAATTTGAAACTGCTATTAAACCGTAACGAATTAGAGAAAATAATAGATATGAAAAAGATGTGCCTCGACGATACCTTTCCAACAGTGTATCATTTGCTTCATTCCAACTAGCGGTTTAGAAGAAAAAAACGCGAAAAAACACTCGCTGCCACTCGTCGTGGGCCGCACCATTTTCAAAACTTCTCTTAAACCGTGAGGAATCTCGAAAAGTGTTCAACATGGCGAATTAGCGCCTAATCCATAGCTTTTCAACGTTATATTACACGTCTCATTCCGACAAATGGTTAAAAAACTAGAGCAAAAAAGGTACCGAAAAAACACAACGTGCAGTTTTTCGCTACGGGAAGTTCACTCGCGTGAGTACTGCAGCACACTTGGTTCAACATAAGCATTTGAAGACAAATTCAAGGTTGAAGACAATCCAAATGTGAAGATAATGCATGTGTGATGCTAATTGGAAAACTTCAAAAAAGTTTTGGTGGTGGCGTTACCCACCGTATAGGAAGTATTAGACCCACACACGGCACACAATTGCCGTGGCGCTCCGAAGTCCAATTCCGCATTAATGTATTCACACTCAGAGGGTATGTCTTGATGAATTGAAGACATGCGTTTCTTTGTGAGTTGTGCACCTAAGTCATCAATATGCATAAGTGTTAGGGTGTGTGTCCATTCATAGGACATTCGAGGATTATAGGATATTTATCTCACACCGCAGCCTGCAAAATCAATTCTCATCCAAGGGCTTTGTGAAGATATCTGCCAATTGCTCTTCGATGTTGACGTGAATGATATCAATATCTTCTTTCATCACATGATCTCTGAGAAACTGGTGACGAATCTGAATGTGCTTTGTCTTCGAGTGCTGTACAGGATTGTGAGCAATCTTGATGGCGTTTTCATTGTCGCAGTACATGGGTACCTTCTTCATGTTGAGGCCATAGTCCTTGAGAGTTTGCTTCATCCAGAGAAGCTGAGCGCAGCAAGATCTGGTAGTAATATATTCAGCTTCAGCAGAGGAGAGTGATACACAGTTCTGCTTCTTTGGAGACCAACAGACAAGAGATAGTCCAAGATAATTTCATGTGCCTGATGTGGACTTGCGATCAACCTTGTCACCAACATAATCGGCATCTAAGAATCCAACTAGATCAAACTCTAAGCCCTTTGGATACCATAATCCTAGCGTTGGGGTGGGAGCCAAATATCAAAGTATTCGCTTCACCGCAAGGTGATGCGACTCCGTTGGTGCCGCTTAGAATCGGGCACACATGCAAACGCTAAGCATTATATCTGGCCTAGATGTACTTAGGTGCAATAAATAACCAATCATGGAGCGATATACCTTTTTATCGAACTCTTTACCATTGTCGTCGGAGCACAGATGACTTTTGGTTCACATTGGTGTCATGTATCGTGTATAGTCTTGCATTCGAAACTTCTTCCGGCAATCTTTGAGGTATTTTTCTTGAGATATGAAGATGTCATTTCTCTGTTGACGGATTTGAAGACCAAGGAAAATTTCCAGCTCTCCCATCATAGACATCTGATAATGCTCTTGCATCATATGCCCAAACTTATTGTTGTATCTTTTGTCAGTGCAGCCGAAGATAATGCCATCCACATAGATTTGGCATAAAAACATTTCTCCATCGTATGTGTTCGTGAAGAGGGTAGGATCGAGAGATCCAGGTTTGAAGCCTTTTATCTTCAGGAAATCTTTGAGAGTGGTGTACCAAGCACGAGGACCTTGCTTGAGGCCATACAGTGCTTTGTTGAGTTTGTAGACCATATTGCTACTTCTTGAGCTTGCGTTGATTTTTCCCTTGAAGAGGAAAGGGTGATGCAGCAAAGTAGAGATAAGTATTTCCCTCAGTTTGAGAACCAAGGTATCAATCCACTAGGAGGTACAAGCAAGTCCCCAATATATGCACCTACACAAACTAACAAACACTTGCACACAACGCAAAAAGGGGTTATCAATCCCTTCAACGTCATGAACAAGAGTGAGATTTGATAGAGATAGATTCAAAACTAAAGTAAAAGGCAAAATAAAGTAAATACAAAATAATTACAACAAGGTATTTTTGGGTTTTTGGTTTTATAGATATGAAAATAATAGATGTAAAATAGACCCGGGGGCCATAGGTTTCACTAGAGACTTCTCTCTTGAATAAAGCATACGATGGGTAAACAAATTACTGTCGAGCAATTGATGTAAAAGCGCAAAATTATGACGATATCTAAGGCAATGAGTATGAATATAGGCATCATGTCCGTGACAAGTAGATCGACTCCTGCCTGCATCTACTACTGTTACTCCACACATCGATCGCTATCCAGCATGCATCTAGAGTATTAAGTTCATTAGAACAGAGTTACGCCTTAAGCAAGATGACATGATGTATAGGGATAATCTCAAGCAATATGATATGAACCCCATATTTTTTATCCCTGATGGCACCAATGCAATATGTGCCTCACTACCCCTTCTGTCACTGGGTGAGGACACCGCAAGATTGAACCCAAAACTAAGCACCTCTCCCATTGCAAGAACTACCAATCTAGTTGGCCAAACAAAACCAATAATTTGAAGAGTAATACAAATATATCAAATCATGCATATAAGAATTCAGAGAAGATTCAATTAATATTCACAGATAATCTGATCATAAATCCACAATCCATCGAATCTCAACAAACACACTGCAAAAGAAGATTACATCGGATAGATCTCCAAGAACATCGATAAGAACACTATATTCAAGATCAAAGAGAGAGAAGAAGCCATCTAGCTACTAGCTATGGACCCGTAGGGCTGAGGTTAACTACTCACGCATCATTGGAAGGGCAGCAAGGTTTATGCAGAAGCCCTCCGTGATCAAGTCCCCCTCCAGCAGAGTACTAGAAAAGGCCTCCAGATGGGATCTCGCAAGATCGGAAACCTGCGGCGGTGGAAAAGTATTTTCGTGGATGCCTCTAATGGTTGGGGAATATTTCTGAATTTTTAGGCCGAAGATTAGGGTTGGAGGTGTCCCGTGGGGCCCACAAGCCAGGGAGGCACGCCCCCCTAGGACACGCCCTGACGGCTTGTGGTGGCCTCGGGACTCCTCTGACTTCCTCTCCAAGTCCCACACGTGTGTCTTCTGGTCCAAGAAAAATCATCGCGAAAGTTTTATTCCGTTTGGACTCCGTTTCATTTTCCTTTTCTATGAAACTCAAAAGCAAGGGAAAAAAAACTGGCACTGGGCTCTAGGTTAATATGTTAGTCCAAAAAATAATATAAATTTGCAATCAATGCATATAAAACATCCAAAGTTGGTAATATAATACCATGGAACAATAAAAGAATTATAGATACGTTGGAGACATATCAAGCATCCCCAAGCTTAATTCCTGCTCGTCCTCGAGTAGGTAAATGATAAAAACAAAAAATTGATGTGGAATTCTACCTAGCATAATTAGCAATGTATTTCTTCTTTATTGGCATGAATGTTTAGATCCAGATGATTCAAAACAAAAGTTCATTGATATCAAAACAATAATACTTCAAGCATACCGAAAAGAAAATTATGAAGCTTCAAAATAACATGGCTAAAGAAAGTTATCCCTACAAAATCATATAGTCTTGTTATGCTCCCTCTTCTTAACAAAAAGTGTAAATCATGCCCACCCTGGTGTCAGCCATGCAATTGTATTCATACTTTTACATTCTTAAACCTTTTCAACTCTTCATGCAATACATGAGCGTGAACCATGGACAAAGCACTATGGGTGGAATAGAAGGTGGTAGTAGACAAAAGTAGGGAGAAAATCTCACATCAACTAGGAAAATTAACGGACTATGGAGATGTCCATCACGAGTGAGTAGGGATTTCCATGTAACGGATGCACTAGAGCTATAAGTGTATGAAAGCTCAAAATAAAACTAAGTGGGTGTGCATCCAACTTGCTTGCTCATGAAGACCTAGGGCATTTGAGGAAGCCCATCATTGGAATATACAAGCCAAGTTCTATAATGAAAATTTCCCACTAGTAATATATGAAAGTGACAAAAACAAGAGACTCTCTATCATGAAGAACATGGTGCTACTTTGAAGCACATGTGTGGAAAAGGATAGTAACATTGTCCCTTCTCTCTTTTTCTCTCATTTTTTCTTTCTATTTTAGGCTCCTTTTTTTGGAGACCCTTTTCTCCTTTTTTGGAGACTCTTTTGGCCTCTCTATTTTGGAGACTCTTTGTCCTCTTCATTCAAGCCTCACACGGGACAATGTTCTAATAATGATGATCATCACACTTTTATTTACTTACAACTATGTATTACAACTCGATACTAGAAAAAAATATGACTCTATATGAATGCCTCCGGCGGTGTACCGGGATGTGCAATGATCTAGCATAGCAATGACATAAAAAATGGACAAGCCATGAAAACATCATGATAGCTATCTTACGATCATGCAAAACAATATGACAATGATGGTGTGTGTCATAGTAGATGGAATAGTGGAGTTACATGACAATATATCTCGGAATGGCTATTGAAATGCCATCATAGGTAGGTATGGTGGCTGTTTTGAGGAAGGGTATAAGGTGGTTTTACGGACCGGCGAAATTTGCGGGGTACTAGAGTGGCTAGCAATGATGGAAGGTGAGAGTGCGTATAATCCATGGACACATTAGTCAAAAAGAACTCATATACTTACTGCAAAAAGTTTATAAGCACTTGAAGCAAGTTACTACTATGCATGCTCCTAGGGGAGAGGTTGGTAGGATTTAACCATTGCGCGCCCCTGACTTCCACGCAAAGATAAACAATCAAGACACGATGCACTTCAATTTGGTTACATAGTTAGGAGACCATACGTGCATGCCACGAGAATCACAAACCTTAACACAATTATTTATTTAACCTCGCAAGTCACCACTAGCATGACTATAATATTACCATCTTAGTATCTCAAAACAATTGAAAGCAAGCAAACTTCTCATAGATTCAATGCTCTATATGAAAGTTTTTATTATACCCTCTTTGGATGCCTATCGTATTAGGACTAAATTCATAACCCAAGAAAATTACCATGCTTTTTAGAGACTCTCAAAATACTGTAAGTGAAGCATGAGAGTTTAACAATTTCTTCAAAATAAACATCACCGCCGTGCTCAAAAAGATATAAGTGAAGCACTAGAGCAACTACCCTAGCTGAAAAGATATAAGTGACACACAAAGAGTATTCTAAAAAATTCACAATTAATGTGTGTCCCTCTCAAAAGGTGTGTATAGCAAGGGCAAACTAAAAATCAAAGACTCAAATCATACAATACGCTCCAAGCAAAACACATATCATCTGGTGAATAAAAATATAGCCTCAAGTAAATATACCGACGGACTGAAGACGATAGAGAGGATGCCATCCGGGGCATTGATGTCTACTACGCAACCTTCTTCTTGTAGACGTTGTTGGGCCTCCAAGTGCAGAGGTTTGTAGGATGGTAGAAAATTTCCCTCAAGTGGATGACCTAAGGTTTATCAATCCGTGGGAGGCATAGGATGAAGATGATCTCTCTCAAACAACCCTGCAACCAAATAACAAAGAGTCTCTTGTGTCCCCAACACACCCAATACAATGGTAAATTGTATAGGTGCACTAGTTCGGCGAAGAGATGGTGATACAAGTGCAATATGGATGGTAGATATAGGTTTTTGTAATCTGAAAATGTAAATACAGCAAGGTAACTAATGATAAAAGTGAGCATAAACGGTATTGCAATGCTTTGAACCAAGGCCTAGGGTTCATACTATCACAAGTGCAAGTTCTCTCAACAATAATAACATAACTGGATCATATAACTATCCCTCAACATGCAACAAAGAGTCACTCCAAAGTCACTAATAGCGGAGAACAAACGAAGAGATTATTGTAGGGTACAAAACCACCTCAAAGTTATTCTTCATGATCGATCTATTCAAGAGTCCATAGTAAAATAGCACGAAACTATTCTTTCCATTCGATCTATATTAGAGTTCGTACTAGAATAACACCTTAAGATACAAATCAACCAAAACCCTCATGGCACCTAGATACTCCATTGTCACCTCAAGTATCTGTGGGCATGATTATACGATATGCATCACACAATCTCAGATTCATCTATTCAACCAACACAAAGTACTTCAAAGAGTGCCCCAAAGTTTCTATCGGAGAGTCAGGATGAAAATGTGTGCCAACCCCTATGCATAGATTCCCAAGGTCACGGAACCCGCAAGTTGATCACCAAAACATACATCAAGTGAATCAATAGAATACTCCATTATCACCACGGGTATCCCACGCAAGACATATATCAAGTGTTCTCAAATCCTTAAAGACTCAATCCGATAAGATAACTTCAAAGGGAAAACTCAATCCATTACAAGAGAGTAGAGGGGGAGAAACATCATAAGATCCAACTATAATAACAAAGCTCATGATACATCAATATCGTGCCATCTTAAGAACACGAGAGAGAGAGAGAGAGATCAAACACATAGCTACTTATACATACCCTCAGCCCCGAGGGTGAACTACTCTCCCCTCGTCATGGAGAGTGACGGGATGATGAAGATGGCCACCGGAGAGGGATCCCCCCCTCCAGCAGGGTGCCAAAACGGGTCTAGATTAGTTTTTTGTGGCTCCAGAGGCTCGCGACGGTGGACCTCCCAATATAGATTTCTTTTCGGGGGTTTCTGTATTTATAGGAATTTTTTGCGTCAGTCTCACGTCAGGGGGGTCTCCGAGTTGTCCACGAGATAGGAGGGCGAGCCCAGGGGGTAGGGCACGCCCTCCACCCTCGTGGACGGCTCGGGACTCTTCTAGCCCAACTCTTATACTCTGGGGGCTTCTTTTGATCCATAAAAAATCCACGAAAATTGGCAGGTCAATTGGAATCCGTTTGGTATTCCTTTTCTGTAAAACTCAAAAACAAGGGAAAAACAGAAACTGACACTGGGCTCTAGGTTAATAGGTTAGTCCCAAAAATCATATAAAATAGCATATAAATCCATATAAAACATCCTAGATGGATAATATAATAGCATGGAACAATCAAAAATTATAGATACGTTGGAGACGTATCAAGCATCCCCAAGCTTAATTCCTGCTCGTCCTCGAGTAGGTAAATGATAAAAACTGAATTTTTGATGTGGAATGCTACCGAACATAATTCTCAATGCAATTTACTTTATTGTGGCATAAATGTTCAGATCCGAAAGATTCAAGACAAAAGTTTAATATTGACATAAGAATAATAATACTTCAAGCATACTAACAAAGCAATTATGTCTTCTCAAAATAACATGGCCAAAGAAAATTCATCCCTACAAAATCATATAGTTTGGCTATGCTCCATTTTCGTCACACAAAGTATTCAAATCATGCACAACCCAGGTTTCAGCCAAGCAATTGTTTCATAATTTAATTTTTTCAAACCTTCTCAACTTTCATGCAATACATGAGCATGAGCCATGGATATAGCACTATAGGTGGAACAGAGTGGTGGTTGTGGAGAAGACAAAAGAGGAAGATGGTCTCACATCAACTAGGCGTTTCAATGGGCTATGGAGATGCCCATCAATAGATATCAATGTGAGTGAGCAGGGATTGCCATGCAACGGATGCACTAGAGCTATAAATGTATGAAAGCTCAACAAAAGAAACTAAGTGGGTGTGCATCCAACTTGCTTGCTCACGAAGACCTAGGGCATTTGAGGAAGCCCATCGTTGGAATATACAAGCCAAGTTCTATAATGAAAATTCCCACTAGTATATGAAAGTGACAAAACAAGAGACTCTCTATCACGAAGATCATGGTGCTACTTTGAAGCACAAGTGTGGAAAAAAAATAGTAACATTATCCCTTTTTTTCTTTTTTTGGGCCTTTCTTTTTTTGCTTTGACATTTCCTTTTTGGCCTTTATTTTTTTTAATTTTTTATTTGGCCTTTCTTTTTTTTCCTTTTTTTCGGGGACAATGATCTATTAATGATGATCATCACACTTCTATTTATTCACAACTCAAAGATTACAACTCGATACTAGAACAAAATATGACTCTATATGAATGCCTTCGGTGGTGTACCAGGATGTGCAATGAATTAAGAGTGACATGTATGAAAAATTATGCATGGTGGCCTTGCCACAAATACGATGTCAACTACATGATCATGCATGGCAATATGACAAATGATGAAGTGTGTCATAGTAAATGGAACAGTGGAAAGTTGCATGGCAATATATCTCGGAATAGCTATGGAAATGCCATAATATGTAGGTATGGTGGCTGTTTTGAGGAAGATATATGGTGGGTTTGTGGTACCGACGAAAGTTGCACGGTACTAGAGAGGCTAGCAATGGTGGAAGGGTGAGAGTGCGTATAATCCATGGACTCAACATTAGTCATAAAGAACTCACATACTTATTGCAAAAATGTACAAGTCATCAAAACCAAGCACTACACGCATGCTCCTAGGGGAAGGGTTGGTAGGAGTTAACCGTCGCGCGATCCCGACCTCCACACAAAGGATGACAATCAAAGAAATACATCATGCTTCAAATTTGTCACACAACGGTTACCATACGTGCATGCTACGGGACTTGCAAACCTCAGCACAAGTATTTCTCAAATTCACAACTACTCTACTAGCATGACTCTAATATCACCATCCTCATATCTCAAAACAATCATCAAGTATCAAACTTCTCATAGCATTCAATGCACTTTATATGAAAGTTTTTGTTATATCGCTCTTGGATGCCCAACATATTAGGACTAAATTCATAACCAAAGAAAATTACCATGTTGTTTAAGACTATCAAAATATAAGTGATGCATGAAAGTTCATCTATTTCTTCAAAATAAAACCACCATCGTGCTCTAAAAAGATATAAGTGAAGCACTAGAGCAAACGATGAACTACTCCAAAAGATATAAGTGAAGATCCAGGAGTAGTCGAATAATTACGTAACTATGTGAAGAATCTCTAACATTAAAGAATTTCAGATCTTGGGATATTATTAAAACAGCAAGCAAAATAAAATAAAATAAAATGACGCTCGAAGCAAAACACATATCATGTGGTGAATAAAAATATAGCCTCAAGTAAAGTTACCGATGAACGAAGACGAAAGAGGGGATACCTTCCGGGGCATCCCCAAGCTTAGGATCTTGGTTTTCATTGAATATTACCTTGGGGTGCCTTGGGAATCCACAATCTTATGCTCTCGCCACTCCTTATTCCATAGTCCATCGAATCTTTACCCAAAACTTGAAAACTTCACAACACAAAACTCAACAGAAAACTCGTATGCTCCGTTAGTATAACAAAATAAAACCACCACTTAGGTAATGTTGTGAACTCATTCTAAATTCATATTGGTGTAATATCTACTGTATTCCAACTTCTCTATGGTTCATACCCTTGATGGGACTCGAACCCCTCGTTGGTTACCCCAAGTGGAAGGTGTAAGATGCAGTATGTAGAAGTGTTTTCCCTTAGCAAAGATGCCAAGGATCGAATCCCCAGAGACTCCTAGTGTGACGCCCGAAGACTGACGTCCCAAAAGATACCAGAAGATTCCAGAAGATTCCAGATGTTCCGGGTCTCCCGTGTGTTCTTTGTGCTTGTGTTATTTATTTTTTGCATTGCATCTTGTCATCATGCCATCATGTCATTTTAATTTTGCTTTTCAACCTAAATAAATTGTGTGGACCTTCGGTCCATTTAAATCGAGGGAAGGTGACTTCTCTTTATAACATATAAAAGCCTCCCAATAGTAGTAGGGAGCTATATTAATTATTTCCATTTGTTTGGAATCAACCAACACACTTGCATATTTTTCTCCATGCTTTTCTATCTCAATTCTTTGCCTCAAACTTTGCCAACAATTCTATAATCATTTTCCCGAGCTCCACCCAAATGCTCATTATTTTTGGACTCTCCAAAGCCTCAATCTTGTTCAAATCATTTGAATTAAATTCAAATGAATTTGAATTTAAACTTTCATTATTGCCTCTCCTATTTTTCGTGACCCGTGGACATTTTTCGAGTCAAGTTAAAATTGACCTCATGTCCTAATTCTTCCCTAGCCACCTCCTTCCTTTTCCTTCTATGGTGTTGTTTTTCTGTTTATTTTTTTTCGAAAAACAACAACAGCAATAAGAGGGCCCAGCCGCAGCCAGGCCCATCTCCTTCCAGCCACCTCTCCAGCCGGCCCATTGGCCCAGGAAATCCAACCCTAAACCCTACCCAGCGCTCGCACTATCTCCCTCTCTTCCCGCAGAGCCGCCGCCAGTCCATCTCCCTCGATCTCCCATCTCACGATCTCCCTCGAGCGCCCGTTTCTTCCGCTTCCCTCGCTCAGCTCGCTCCCGTCTCCAGCGAATCCCGCGAGCGCCCTGTCTCCCCGATTCCTCCGCCGCAGGCCCCGAGGGCCCTTCCTTCTCCTCCGCGCCAGCGCGCCCCAAGGCCGGGCCCGAGCTCTCCCGCTCCAAGCCCGCGGCCAGAGCGCCCGCATGCCGCGAGCCGCGCCCGTCCCCGACGCCGTGGTCGCCCAGGACCCTCCTCCTCTTCGCCCCTCCGTGCGCCGCCCCGTCCCTGTCCAGAGCCGCAGCGGCCGCGTCTTCCTCCGGCCGTGGCCGACTCCAGCAGCAAGGCAGCGCGCCGGCCGCCTCTTCTCTCGCCCCGCATCGCCTTGGCCCTCAGGCCTCACCTCCGACCTCGCCAAGGCAGCGCCGCTGCATCTCCCTCCGGCCTCCTTCCTCAAGCCGGGGCAGCAGCAGGCCACGCCCCTCCCTTCGGGCCTCCATCTCCAACGACCAGCAGCACCGTGGTGCTCCTCTTCTCCACCGCGACGAGGCCCTGCCTCCACTTCGTCCTGCTGCCACTCGCGAGCGCCAAGACCGTGCTGTAATTTTTGTTTTGTTTTGTGTTGCTTGTGTTGACCTTGACAGAGAACGTGTACGCCTACACGCCAAAGACCGCAATGAACCGAACATCTACATGTTACAAGTTCATCTACGGATACCCGAACATCTACTCCGGAACGACTACGCAAGTTCCATGACCAAGTACCACTACCGTCGCCGAGACCCCCCAAGTACCACGACGACCGAAGGGCTACGGTGACGAGTACATCTACGAACGTGTACCCCTACGTCGACGACGATCCCGACAAGTACCTCTACACGCGGCATGAACATCTACGATACGAAAACGCCGACACAAGACGATGACAAGTACCCCTTCGGAGAAGTACATCTATGAACTCGACGCCCGAACATCTACTTCCACTACCGCCACGTGAACGCCATGTACAACTACCGCCGACGGAACAACTACTTCCTCTTCGGAAACGTGAACGCCTACTTCCCTCTACGGCCGTGTACAACTACTTCCCCTACGTTCCTCGACGATCTCGAACCGCCCCGAGAACGATCGTTCCGAAGGTATAACGCCGAGACGATGACTCGTGGAATGCTTGTTGTGTTGTATGAAATGTTTCCCGTGTGTGCTCCGTGTTCGTTTCGTCCCTTTTGTCATGTTCCTCGGTTGCCTCGTCACCGACTCGTGGAAACCCGGTAACGGGATCGCCCCACCTTTCATCCCGTTTGTCTCGCTCTCCGTTACCTTTTGCATCGGTCTCTCAACGAGATACCGGAACCGAGATGTTGCCATGCTTCATTTTCGGATCGTTGACGTGGCATCGTTTTCCCTTCCACCACGGTGACAATTGCTTCATATCATCTTCTTGTTAACCTTTTTAATAAATTGCATAAACTTGATCATGTCATCCGCATCATGTTAACAACATTATAATGTGTGAATTGTTGTTGCTTTAATAATTATTAAACATGCTCATGGGGATTTTCCGGAATTATTGTTGTTCTTCCGGCCTCATTTAAAATGTCTAAATAGGTAGTTTTATTATGCTTCACCTCTTGCCATGTTAAAAACATTTAATCTTGTCTTGTAAATAACGAGAGTCAACTAAATAAATAAATGTGGTGTTTTGTCAATATGCAATGAGCTCCACTTAACTTGTAGTTTTGTTTGTGCACTTTGCCATGCCATGCATATTTAAACCGGACATGCATCATACTTGGTTGTGCATCGTATGCCATGTTAATGCTTGTGTGTTTACCGTGTTGTTTGCTTCTTTCCGGTTGCTTCTCTTGTTAGCTTCGGTTTCGTTCCGGAGTTGTGAGGATTCGCTCGACTGTTGCTCCGTCTACTTCATGGATCTGTTCTTCTCCCTTGCGGAATCCCATGCAAGATGACCGAACCCGGATACCATTACTATCTTTGCCTATTGCTAGTAGTTCCGCTCTATAGTTTTGCCTCGATGCCCATGATCTTCTTGTCAGCCTCCTACTTATAACCATTGACATGTTTAACCAACCTACCTATGCAAACCGTTGCTTGGCTAAGTACGCTTCGCTCAGCTCCTCTTATAGCATTGTTAGTTGCAGGTGAAGATTGAAGATGCTTGCTTCATGTTGAAGTTTGGTTGGGTTATATCACACTATATAAATGCTTAAAATGAAATCATCTATATACTGGCAGGGTGGAAGGCTAAGCCTTTTGCTTGGTGTTTTGTTCCACTCATGCCGTTAGGAACCGTATAAACCGGTGTTATGTTCCTTGATTATGCGTTCCTAACACGGTTGGGGTGTATGGGACCCCCTTGATAAACCGCTAAGTGCTAAGTCTTTTCCATCAAGTCCCAACATTTGGTACTATTTGCCTCATAATAACAACTTAATTAATTATTTAAATTTGCATAGGGGGTCATGTCCCCGAGGATTCTTAATTCTACATAGCAGGGGGGGCCAGTGCTGATGGTGTTGGTCCCAAACGGGGAGTCTGCGGGAACCACCACGGGGAAACTCGAGGATTGGGTCCTGTAGAATCGCCCATCCGGTCGTGTCCTGAGACTTAGATACGCGCGGCTACTATCAGGGTGTCGACACGCCGGGAGGATTTGCTGGATTAGCCTTACCTTAGTTCGGTTTAACTTGAGCATGGGATTCTGAGAATACTCGGGTCTTCCCACCTTGGAGTTCCGACTCCGCGGATCGTGGGCTTGTAATGGGTCAAGTTGGAACACCTCTGCAGGGTTTGAACTTTCGAAAGCCGTGCCCGCGGTTATGTGGCAGATGGGAGCTTGTTAATATCCGGTTGTAGAAAACTTGACACAATGTTCTAATACACTACCAGCGTGTGTACCGTGACTGTCAATTTCCGAATAGGGTTTCGGGAGTTGAACACGGTGGGGTTATGTTTGACCGGCTTTAGCTAGGATCACTTCGTGATCATCTTTCGACCGAGGCACTTCTCTTCTCGCTCTCTTTTACGTAAGTTAGTGCTAGTTGCTGCTGCAGACTCTTGTTGTTCCTTCACCTCTCGTTCTTGCTTCAGCCTTGTCCTCACCCAAGGCTTAAATAGTCGTGTTACCCGGGAACGGGATTGCTGAGTCCTCTGTGGCTCACAGTTACTTCACAACACCAGATGCAGGTTCATCCGAGTTTGATGCAGGAGTTGGATCAGTTCTTCACTGGAAGCTCGATGAAGAGTTTGGCCGTTTGCTTGTGACGTTTCGATGTTCAGTAGTGGTTTCTACTAGGATTCGATCCTGACCTGTGGCTTTATGTTGTTTTGGTATCATTCTTTTGGTTCTTCGCCCGTAGTCGGGTTGTGATGTTTTGAATGATGTATTGCTTATGTATTGTATTGTGTGAAGTGGCGAGTGTAAGCCAACTATCTCCTTTTGCATTTTAATCCCTCTTTTACATGAGTCGTGCAAAGATACCAAACTTGAGATCATTCTAGGATGGGCTTATACCTTTAAGTCGTGCCTCGACACGTAGGAGGTATAGTCCCATCCTGGGCATTACACCTAGGTTCAACAAGTAGGTGTCAATTGCTAACGGCGCAATTAGCAATCAACGTGGACCTGCACACAGATACAAATAACTTTGCTCCCAACGAGTACAGAGAGGTTGTCAATCCCTCCGGCCTTGTAGTTCACAAAGGGTTAAAAGCAATGATAGTAGTGATAGATAGTTTTTGCAATAGTAGGTAAATAGCGAAAAGTAAATAGTGGATGTGATCAATGATGGTAATATGGACCGGAGTCTCATGATGTTCACTAGTGATGTCTCTCTCCCAAAAGACGATAAAACAGCTATGTGAGGTAAACAAATTACAGCTGGGCAATTGACAGGACCACGAACGCAAACCAATGCTGACTACATTGCAAGAAAGGTTGAGGTTCAAAGCATGGGCGGTACGCCAAAGTAAGTAGACCGAAATCCATCAATATCTACTACTAATCATCCACCTTGAGATATCTATCCAGAACATCTCGCTGGTATTAAGTTGCGAGTCCCACCCATAGTGTAAACGCAATGCAACAGACAACTGCATTAAAAGAACTTTGCGTAAAGTAAACAATCCTTGCACCCGCGGGCACAAGCACCATTGTTTTCCCCCTTGTGGCAACAGCACATCCCCTAGACTCATGTTTCTGTCACTCAAGCTAGTCATCGAGGGGCATGAACCCACAATCGAGCATAACGTTCCCTCTTGGAGTCACTACCTATTACTCGGCCAAAGCAATAAATAACAACGGAGAACATGCAAGAATTACTTATGAACTAAAATATAAAAGAGGTGAATCAAATATATTACTCAAGATCAATCTGAACATAATCTCATAATCCATCGGATCCCAGCAAACTCAACATAGCAACAGCATAAGGATTACATAGGTGCCTCGATCATGTAGGGCAGCTCACGAGGACTAATTAGTGAAGCACAAGAACTGGAGGAGAACATCACATAGCTACTGGTCATGGACTCTTGGTCCAAGGGAGACTACTAACGAGTCATCCGGGAGGCGTCCATGGTGGTGGAGAAGCTCCCGGTGGTGATCCTCCCCTCCGGCAGGGTGCCGGGAAGAGTTCTCCTGGTGCTCCCGATCTTGGAAGCGGCGGCGGCGGCGGAACAGAGATGGGATCGCGAAAAGAGTTCCTGTTCTGAGGGTTTCGGAGGTCCTTTAAATATATGCCAAAGTAGGGCATCGGGGGAGCCTCGGGGGGCCCAGGCGCCCCCCGGCGCGGCCCAGGGGGGGCGCATGGAGCCCCTATGCCCCCCCCCCAGGCTGCCCTTCGGACACAGTGTTGTTTCCGGATCGCTGATTTTTTATATAATTTTTCTGGATTTTTCTGGGCAGTTCTCGAAACGTGAAAACCTGAAATACAAAAACAACCGAAAACAGAAACTGGCACTGGGGTGCACTGGATTAGTAAGTTAGTCCAAATATGATCAAAAGTGTATGGAAGTGTATGAATATCATAGCAATATCACCCAAAAGTGGCATGGAGCAAGCAGAAATTATATATACATTTTGGACGTATCAACATCCCCAAGCTTAATTCCTGCTCGTCCTCGAGTAGGTAAATGATAACAAGAATAATTTCTGTGGTGACATGCTATTAACCATATAGGACTTTCTCATAGTCATATGACAAAAGCTTACTGAGACAATGATTCTAAAGTAATTAACTTGCCTCAAGAGAAAATCACAAATGACTGAAAGTTTTACAACATGAAACGGAAACATCAAAAAGATTTGCAATGAACATGATGTGCAAATATGTGTGACGCCCCCGATTTGACCGTACACTAATCATGCACGCAAATGTGTACGACCAAGATCAAGGACTCACTGGAAGATATCACAACACAACTCTAGACACAAATTAAAATAATACAAGCTTTATATTACAAGCCAGGGGCCTCGAGGGCTCGAATACATAAGCTCGAAACACAAGAGTCAGCGGAAGCAATAATATCTGAGTACAGACATAAGTTAAACAAGTCTGCCTTAAGAAGGCTAGCACAAAAGTAACAACGATCGAAAAGGCAAGGCCTCCTGCCTGGGACCTCCTAACTACTCCTCGAAGCCGAACTTCACGTAGAAACATCCTCGGGATCATCTGGCTCCTGGACTCCACCATCTGGTTGCATCATCCGAGAAGAAGGAACAAGAGGGGGAAAAGGGGGAGAAAAGCAACCGTGAGTACTCATCCAAAGTACTCGCAAGCAAGGATCTACACTACATATGCAATGATATCTGTGTAAGGGGGTGTAATATCTGTGGACTAAACTGCAGAATGCCGGAATAAGAGGGGGATAGCTAATCCAAACGAAGACTACGCTTCTCGCAACGTCCATCTTGCAGCAGAAGAAGAGAGTAGCTGGAAGTAACAAGTATCCTTGCTTCTGGCAGCCTCCGTCTTGAAGCAGTAGAAGGGAATAGATGGTAAGTTCACCAAGTAACTTCGTATAGCATAAACCTACCCGGTGATCCTCCCCTCGTCACCCTGTGAGAGAGCAATCACCGAGTTATATCTGGCACTTGTAAGGGTGTGTTTTATTAAGTATCCGGTTCTAGTTGTCATGAGGTCAGAGTACAACTCCGGGTCGTCCTTTTACCGAGGGACACGGCTATTCGAATAGATTAACTTCCCTGCAGGGGTGCACCACATAACCCAGCACGCTTGATCCCATTTGGCCGGACACACTTTCTAGGGTCATGCCCGGCCTCGGAAGATCAACACGTCGCAGCCCTACCTAAGCACAGCAGAGAGGTCAGCACGTCGGTCTAAGTCCTAAGCACACAGGGGTCTGGGCCCATCGCCCAATGCACACCTGCACGTTGCGAGGGCGGTCGGTAAGCAGACCTAGCCTCTCCTAATACCAGAGCAGGCTTCCAGTCCAATCCGGCGCGCGCCGCTAAACCGCTGACGTCAAGAAGGCTTCGGCTGATACCACGACGTCGAGTACCCATAACTATTCCCACGTAGCTGGTTAGTGCGTATAGACCAAATGGCCAGACTCAGATCAAATACCAAGATCCCGT
>LR738714.1:142909916-142938755 GCA_902687465.1 Secale cereale | reverse complement strand
CCGGTTGGGCTAGGTGGGCCGGCCTGGTTGGCCCGATGGCCAGCTGGGCCACGGTCCAGCAGGGCGGGGGTTTGTTTATTTATTTTTTTGTTTTATTGTTTTGTTTTTATTCATATTGTTTTCTATTTAATTTTATCTTCGCATTATTTTAGCTTAGATAATCTACAAAACTAGTTTCTAAATTGGTGTTAATAAATATACCACTGCCACATAAATTTGGACAACTAAATAAAATAGTTTAATATTTTATAAAATACCAAAGGCATTTACTTAATTGTTTTGTCTGCTGTTTCAATCATTTTGGTGCATTTAAATATGTTATAAAAATAAGGATCCTCCACCATAATTCCTTATGATTTATTTGATACGTCCCGAACATTTTAGTTTTAATGTTTGAAAACTTTTGTGTTTCTTTTAATTCAAATTTTAATTTGGATCGTTTTCGAACTAACACGAGATTATCAACAGTAATCGTGGTGACGTGTCGTCATTAGTAGAGGGTTACTGTAGCTTAACTATCCGGGCGTCACAATATGATAAAGTGATATCTAGCTTGCCCCCTTTAGTGATGCAAAACATAAATGCAGGGGCACCTTCAAGGTTTAAGTGATGACTAGATACAATCATTTCAGAATAAACGATATCACAATCATGCAAAAGACAATGCTACTTTGGGACAATGCACATTACACTCAGAATGACAATCATGCTCTCAGTAGTTGGTGCTTCAACATAAATGTAAAAGAAAGGTTAAGTGCTAAAGCTTTTTGTTTTGAAAACATGGAAGCAATTGTGTCAACGGTAGTAGTACTTCATATGTGTCATGTATAAAACATCCTATAAGTTGCAAGCCTCATGCATCGAATACTAATAGTGCTCGCTCCTTGTCCTAATTAGCTCGGATTCCCATGGGTTATCATTGCATTACATATGTTTTAACCAAGTGTCACAAAGGGGTACCTCTATGCCACCTGTACAAAGGTCCAAGGAGATAGATCGCATTTGATTTCTCGTTTTTGATAGATCTCAACTTGAGGACATCCATACCGGGACAACATAGAAAATAGATGATGGACTCCTCTTTAATGCATAAGCATATTCTCATGAGAGATTGAGGATTAAGGTCCAAGCTAAAACTTCCACCATGATGCATGGCTTTGGTTGGCGGCCCAATGTTCTTCTCTAACAATATGCATATTAATTCAACCCACGGTAAATCACCCTTACTTCAGACAAGACGAACATGCATAGCAACTCACATGATATTCAACAAAAGTGTGACAGTTGATGGCGTCCCCAGAAACATGGTTACCGCTCAGCAAGTAACTTATAAGAAATAAGATACATAAGCAACATATTCTTTACCACAATAGTTTTTAGGCTACTTTCCCATGAGCTATGTATTGCATGGTTAGTTTGCTTAGTACAGGTGGAGGTTAGCAAAAGACTGGGAGCGACCAACTAAGAGAGCAATGACGGTCATAATCATGCAGAGCAACAAAGCAATATTGAATCAGGCATGGTAGTTATATCGCTACTTAGAAACAAAAGATCATCAAGGCTTGACAGACTTTCTTTACAGTCTTGAATATGCGTGAGCATACGCCAAGTCAATCAAAATAAATTCTCGAAGGAATATATTACTAAACCATACCATATCATAGGCAAACAAACCAAGTTGGCACTCCAATAACACATTGGGAACCCCCCAGCTATTTGAGATTAACCAAAAGAAAACCTGAACTACTAAGCACCATCATGAAAGTAGCATCTTTATCATAGACACATTAACCAATGCAACGGAAGCAAACTCTCTTAATAAGGTGAGCATGGTAATTAAAGAGAGTTCAAGCAACCAACTAAATAAAAGCTCTTGAAAAGATAAGCATGAATACTAAGAGCAGAGCACGATAGTAGCTATTAAAAGGCAAAGAACACACACAGCATAGATAGACATGAAAATTCTATGTAATATTCTAGGTAGAGGTGGAGCGTGTTTCTCTCCCACATAAAGGAATGCTGGGTTCCGATTCGTTATGAAAACTAAAAAGAAAACTAAAAGCAAGACGCTCCAAGCATAGCACATAACACATGAAGTGATAAAAATATAGCGAAACGAAAGACGAACTGATAGTGTTGATGGAGAAGGGGATGCACGGGGGCATCCCCAAGCTTAGACGCTTGAGTCTCCTTGAATATTTCTTGGGGGTGCACGGGGGCATCCCCAAGCTTGAGCGCTTGACACTCCTGAATCTTTTTATCATCTTCCCTCGCACACTTGAAAACTCCCTTCATACACAACTCATCATAATCTGATTAGCGAGGTTAGTACCCTTAATAAAATAATTATACCTTGCTGGAAATAAGGATATTCTTGAAGTTCTACTGTTTCTCAAGATTGCCAAAAGGTTTTTGCAAAGAAAAAGCAAGTTCTTAATTTGCAAAGTGAAGGTAAGGCAAAACAGGACAGAATCTGTGAAAAACAGAACAGCATGCAGTAATTGATATGTTCGGGATACTTCTGCAACTCAAATCAAAAAACTCAGAACTGACGCACGAAAGACAATTATATAGAGAATGCTGTAGAAAAAAAATCAGACCAAAAAGATGATCTGGTGATTTTATACAAATTTTTCTATCCAAGGACAGAATCTGTTTCCTGGACAGCACCTCACAACTTTTGAACTTTCTAGCAATCGGAGGCTATACTTGGCACAAATATGAAAAGCAAAGATACAATTATGTTGCTACAGCAGTAAACAACATCAAGACACAACAAAAGCAAAAATTTATTCATGTGGGTTGCCTCCCAAAAGCGCTTTCTTTTATGCCTTTAAGCTAGGCATAATGCATAGAGATCAAGTTTTATCAAGAGTAAAAGAATAGCTAGCCCGTACAACGGACTCAAAAGGTAACTTGATCTTCTTTCGAGGGAAGTGTTCCATCCCTTTCTTGAGAGGAAACTGAAATTTTATATTACCCTCTTTCATGTCAATGACAGCACCAACGGTGCGCAAAAAGGGACGTCCCAAAATAATTGGACATGAAGGATCACATTCAATATCCATAATAGTGAAATCAACGGGCACATAATTATCATTGACAACAATAAGAACATCATCGATCCTCCCCAAAGGTTTCTTTATGGAAGAATCAACGAGACGAACACCAAAAGAACAAGAATCATAAGGTTTCAATTTAAGCATATCATATAACCTTTTGGGCATAACAGAGGTACTAGCACCAACATCACATAATGCATAACAAGAGAAGTCATTCAAATAAATTTTTATCATAGGATCCCAACCATCTTCTAGCTTTCTAGGTATGGAGGCTTCTACTCTAAGTTTCTCCTCCCTAGCTTTGATGAGAGCATTAGTGATATGCTCTGTGAAGGCAAGGTTAAGCGTGCTAGTGCGGGGGTCTCTAGACATCTTGTGAAGGAAATCAATAACTTCGGTAAGAGTGCAATTATCAAAATCAATGTCACGAGCATCAAGTAAAGCGGTAGTGGTGTCCTTAAGGTTCACTTGTTTGGTAGCTTCTATAGTCATAGCATCACCATTAATAGGTCCATTGGGACCAGGAGTACATTGGGTGCTAAGAGTGTGAACATCCTCAATAACTTGGATAGTAGCAACAATGCGGTGGGTAGGAAGGCTCTTAATTCTTTCCTCTTCCTCCCTTTCTCTAGCCCATCTTTCTTTTAGCTTAGCCATCATCCTAATATTTTCATTAATTTGTACTTGAGTAGCATTAATAGGGATGCCTTCCCTCTCCTTAAGAGGAGAAGTTTCAATTTTTAGCAATTTTACCTCATTGGCTAAGTGGTCTACCTTAAAAGAAAGATCATTTAGTTTATGTAGTTTCTCTTCTACATTCTTATTAAAGGCTTTTTTGGGCAGTGATGAAATCTCTAAGCATGGTCTCTAGTTCAGTATTGGAGTTCTTGGTACTAGGATAAGCATTGTTGTTCCCATAAGAGTTAGAGGGGAACGGTCTAGAATTGCTACCAAAGTTACTCCTATAAGCATTGTTGTTAAAATTGTTTCTAGAGATAAAGTTCACATCTACTTGTTCTTGAGCAATCAAAGAATTTAAAGGAACATCACGAGGATCAACAGTAGATTGGTTCGAAAGTAGAGACATGATCAAGTCAACTTTTTCATCGAGGGAGGAAATCTCCTCGATAGAGTTTACCTTCCTACCTGTTGGAGCGCGTTCGGTGTGCCATTGGGAATAGTTGGTCATCATCTCATCGAGAAGCTTTGTGGAAGCACCAAGTGTAGTTGACATAAAAGTTCCTCCCGCGGCCGAGTCTAACAAGTTCCGCGAGGTAAAGTTCAAGCCTGCATAAAAAGTTTGGATAACCATCCAAGTAGTCAAACCGTGAGTAGGGCAGTTCTTGATAAGAGACTTCATACGTTCCCAAGCTTGGGCAACGTGTTCATTATCCAATTGTTTAAAATTCATTATGTTACTTCTAAGTTGGATAATTTTAGCAGGTGGATAGTATTTTCCGATAAAAGCATCTTTGCACTTGTCCCATGAATCTATGCTATTTCTAGGCAAAGACTGAAACCAAATTTTAGCTCCTCCTCTCAAGGAGAAAGGAAAAAGCTTAAGCTTAACAATATTACCATCTATTTCTTGGTACTTTTGCATATCACAAAGTTCTACAAAGTTGTTCAAGTGTAAAGCAGCATCATCTCCAGCACCGGAGAATTGTTCTCTCATGACTAAGTTTAGTAAAGCAGGTTTAATTTCATATGAAGGTGCTGAAGTGGCAGGTGTAGTGATAGGTGTGCTGATAAAGTCATCGTTGTTGTGACTAGTGAAGTCACACAACTTGGTGTTCTCGGTGGAACCCATAGTAGCAAGCAAGCAAGATAACTATTTTTTGTGATTTTCGATAAAACGAACTAAAGCAAAAAATGAAAAGGTAACTAACAAGACTAAAAAGCAAAGGTAAAAGATAGCATGCAACTCCCCTATCCTGAAGAGTGGAGTCCCCGGCAACGGCGCCAGAAAATACTCCTTGATGGGCCTCGAACCCCTCGTTGGTTACCCCAAGTGGAAGGTGTAAGATGCAGTATGTAGAAGTGTTTTCCTTTAGCAAAGATGCCAAGGATCGAATCCCCAGAGACTCCTAGGTTCAACAAGTAGGTGTCAATTGCTAACGGCGCAATTAGCAATCAACGTGGACCTGCACACAGATACAAATAACTTTGCTCCCAACGAGTACAGAGAGGTTGTCAATCCCTCCGGCCTTCTAGTTCACAAAGGGTTAAAAGCAATGATAGTAGTGATAGATAGTTTTTGCAATAGTAGGTAAATAGCAAAAAGTAAATAGTGGATGTGATCAATGATGGTAATATGGACCGGAGTCTCATGATGTTCACTAGTGATGTCTCTCTCCCAAAAGACGATAAAACAGCTATGTGAGGTAAACAAATTACAGCTGGGCAATTGACAGGACCACGAACGCAAACCAATGCTGACTACATTGCAAGAAAGGTTGAGGTTCAAAGCATGGGCGGTACGCCACAGTAAGTAGACCGAAATCCATCAATATCTACTACTAATCATCCACCTTGAGATATCTATCCAGAACATCTCGCTGGTATTAAGTTGCGAGTCCCACCCATAGTGTAAACTCAATGCAACAGACAACTGCATTAAAAGAACTTTGCGTAAAGTAAACAATCCTTGCACCTGCGGGCACAAGCACCGTTGTTTTCCCCCTTGTGGCAACAGCACATCCCCTAGACTCATGTTTCTGTCACTCAAGCTAGTCATCGAGGGGCATGAACCCACAATCGAGCATAACGTTCCCTCTTGGAGTCACTACCTATTACTCGGCCAAAGCAATAAATAACAACGGAGAACATGCAAGAATTACTTATAAACTAAAATATAAAAGAGGTGAATCAAATATATTACTCAAGATCAATCTGAACATAATCTCATAATCCATCGGATCCCAGCAAACTCAACATAGCAACAGCATAAGGATTACATAGGTGCCTCGATCATGTAGGGCAACTCACGAGGACTAATTAGTGAAGCACAAGAACGGGAGGAGAACATCACATAGCTACTGGTCATGGACTCATGGTCCAAGGGAGACTACTCATGAGTCATCCGGGAGGCGTCCATGGTGGTGGAGAAGCTCCCGGTGGTGATCCTCCCCTCCGGCAGGGTGCCGGGAAGAGTTCTCCTGGTGCTCCCGATCTTGGAAGCGGCGGCGGCGGTGGAACAGAGATGGGATCGCGAAAAGAGTTCCTGTTCTGAGGGTTTCGGAGGGTCCTTTAAATATATGCCAAAGTAGGGCATCGGGGGAGCCTCGGGGGGGCCCAGGCGCCCACCCAGCGCGGCCCGGGGGGGCGCCCACAGGGCGCCTGGAGCCCCTGTGGCCCCCCCCAGGCTGCCCTTCGGACGCAGTGTTGTTTCCGGATCGCTGGTTTTTTATATAATTTTTCTGGATTTTTCTGGGAAGTTCTCGAAACGTGAAAACCTGAAATACAAAAACAGCCGAAAACATAAACTGGCACTGGGGTGCACTGGATTAGTAAGGTAGTCCAAATATGATCAAAAGTGTATGGAAGTGTATGAATATCATAGCAATATCACCCAAAAGTGGCATGGAGCAAGCAGAAATTATAGATACGTTTTGGACGTATCAACCCTCCGATACTACTCATAGATTCATCAAAATAAGCAAACAACACATAGAAAATAGAATCTGTCAAAAACACAACAGTCTGTAGCAATCTGTAACTTTAGAATACTTCTGTAACTCAAAATATTCTGAAATAAATAGGTGGACGTGAGGAATTTGTCTATTAATATTCTGCAAAAAGAATCAACTTAAAAGCACTCTCCAGTAAAAAATGGCAGCTAATGTCGTGAGCGCAAAGTTTCTGTTTTTTACAGCAAGATCACATTAACTTTCACCCAAGTCTTCCCAAAGGTTCTACTTGGCACTTTATTGAGACAAAAGATATAAAACAAGATTACTACAGTAGCTTAATCATGTGAACACACAAAAATAGTAGGGGTAAATATTGGGTTGTCTCCCAACAAGCACTTTTCTTTAATGCCTTTTAGCTAGGCATGATGATTTCAATGATGCTCGCATAAAAGATAAGAATTGAAACATAAAGAGAGCATCATGAATAATATGACTAGCACATTTAAGCCTAACCCACTTCCTATGCATAGGAATTTTGTGAGCAAACAACTTATGGGAACAATAATCAACTAGCATAGGAAGGCAAAACAAGCATAACTTCAAAACTTTAAGCACATAGAGAAGAAACTTGATATTATTGCAATTCCTACAAGCATATGATCCTCTCTCATAATAATTTTCAGTAGCATCTTGAATGAATTCAACAATATAACTAGCACATAAAGCATTATTTTCATGATCTACTTGCATAGAAATTTTACTACTCTCCACATAAGCAAATTTATTCTCATTAATAGTAGTGGGAGCAAACTCAACAAAATAACTATCATGTGAAGCATAATCCAATTAAAAATTAAAATCATGATGACAAGTTTCATGATTATCTTTATTATTTATAGCATACATGTCATCACAATAATCATCATAAATAGGAGGCATGCTTTCATCATAATAAATTTGCTCATCAAAACTTGGGGGACTAAACATATCATCTTAATCAAAAATAGCATCACCAAGCTTGTGGCTTTGCATATCATTAGCATCATGGGTATTCAAAGAATTCATACTAACAACACTGCAATCATGCTCATCATGCACATATTTTATGCCAAGCATTCTATGTAATTCTTCTTCTAGTACTTGAGCACAATTTTCCTTCCCATCATTTTCACGAAAGATATTAAAAAGATGAAGCATATGAGGTAACCTTAATTCCATTTTTTTGTTTTCTTTTATAGACCAAACTAGTGATAAAACGAGAAACTAAAAGATTCGATTGCAAGATCTAAAGATATACCTTAAAGCACTCACCTCACCGACAACGGCGCCAGAAAAGCGCTTGATGTCTACTACGCAACCTTCTTCTTGTAGACGTTGTTGGGCCTCCAAGTGCAGAGGTTTGTAGGACAGTAGAAAATTTCCCTCAAGTGGATGACCTAAGGTTTATCAATCCGTGGGAGGCGTAGGATGAAGATGGTCTCTCTCAAACAACCCTGCAACCAAATAACAAAGAGTCTCTTGTGTCCCCATCACACCCAATACAATGGTAAATTGTATAGGTGCACTAGTTTGGCGAAGAGATGGTGATACAAGTGCAATATGGATGGTAGATATAGGTTTTTGTAATCTTAAAATATATAAACAACAAGGTAACTAATGATAAAAGTGAGCATAAATGGTATTGCAATGCTTCGAAACAAGGCCTAGGGTTCATACTTTAACAAGTGCAAGTTCCCTCAACAATAATAACATAACTGGATCATATAACTATCCCTCAACATGCAACAAAGAGTCACTCCAAAGTCACTAATAGCGGACAACAAATAAAGAGATTATTGCAGGATACGAAACCACCTCAAAGTTATTCTTTCTGATCGATCTATTCAAGATTCCGTAGTAAAATAGCACGAAGCTATTCTTTCCGTTCGATCTATCTTAGAGTTCGTACAAGAATAACACCTTAAGATACAAATCAACCAAAACCCCAACGGCACCTAGATACTCCATTGTCACATCAAGTATCCGTGGGCATGATTATATGATATGCATCACACAATCTCAGATTCATCTATTCAACCAACACAAAGTACTTCAAAGAGTTCCCCAAAGTTTCTATCAGAGAGTCAAGACAAAAACGTGTGCCAACCCCTATGCATAGATTCCCAAGGTCACGGAACCCGCAAGTTGATCACCAAAACATACATCAAGTGAATCAATAGAATACCCCATTGTTACCACGGGTATCCCACGCAAGACATACATCAAGTGTTCTCAAATCCTTAAAGACTCAATCCGATAAGATAACTTCAAAGGGAAAACTCAATCCATTACAAGAGAGTAGAGGGGGAGAAACATCATAAGATCCAACTATAATAGCTCGTGATACATCAAGATCGTGGCATCTCAAGAACACGAGAGAGAGAGAGAGATCAAACACATAGCTACTGGTACATACCCTTAGCCCCGAGGGTGAACTACTCCCCCCTCGTCGTGGAGAGCGCCGGGATGATGAAGATGGCCGCCGGAGAGGGATTCCCCCCTCCAGCAGGGTGCCGAAACGGGTCTAGATTAGTTTTTGGTGGCTCCAGAGGCTTGCGGCGGCGGAACTCCCAATATAGGTTTCTTTTCAGGGGTTTCTATATTTATAGGAATTTTTTGCGTCGGTCTCATGTCATGGGGGTCTCCGAGTTGTCCATGAGATAGGAGGGCGAGCCCATGTGGTAGGGCGTGCCCTCCACCCTCGTGGACGGCTCGGGACTCTTCTGGCCCAACTCTTTTACTCCGGGGACTTCTTATGGTCCACAAAAAATCCACGAAAATTGGCAGGTCAATTGGACTCCGTTTGGTATTCCTTTTCTGTAAAACTCAAAAACAAGGAAAAAACAAAAACTGGCACTGGGCTCTAGGTTAATAGGCTAGTCCCAAAAATCATATAAAATAGCATATAAATTCATATAAAACATCCTAGATGGATAATATAATAGCGTGGAACAATAAAAAATTATAGATACGTTGGAGACGTATCAGGCATCCCCAAGATTAGATGCTTGGTTGTCCTTGAATATTAACTTGGGGTGCCTTGGGCATCCCCAAGCTTAGGCTCTTGCCACTCCTTATTCCATAGTCCATCCAATATTTACCCAAAACTTGAAAACTTCACAACACAAAACTCAACAGAAAACCCGTGAGATCCGTTAGTAAAACAAAATCCAATCCTTACTTGTAGGTATTGTTGTGAACTCATTATTATTTTATATTGGTGTAATATCTAATGTATTCCAACTTCTCCATAGTTCATACCCCCGAAACTAGCCATAGATTCATCAAAATAAGAAAACAACACAAAGAAAATAGAATCTGTCAAAAACATAACAGTCTTTAGCAATTTGAAAACTTCACATACTTCTGCATCTCTAAAAACTCTAAAAACTTAGTACAACGTGGGCAATTTGTATATCAATTTTGTGTAACAATTTCAGAAAATTATCATGCTCTAGTGAATTATAGAATTTTCTTCACTGGACACAAAAGTTTCTGTTTTTCAGCAAACTCAAATCAACAATCTTCGAAACCATCCCAAAGGTCTTACTTGGCACAAACACTAAATTAAAACATGAAAACACATCTAAAAAGAGTCTAGATGATAGATTTATTCAAGAACGGCAAGAAAAAGGTAAAAACCAAAATAAAATTGGGTTGCTTCCCAACAAGCGCTATTGTTTAACACCCTTAGCTAGGCATAAAGTAATGATCTAGGTATTGCCATCTTTGGTACTCAAACTATAAGTATCCCTCAAAATAGATTCATAAGGTAATCTTACTTTTTTCCTAGGAAAGTGTTCCATGCCTTTCCTTAACGGAAATTGAAATCTAATTGTCGGATCTTGGGTTCCGGCAAACCCTTGAGGTTCGAACACTGGGGTGTGCACGAAGATCTGTCCTTTCCGCTCTAGGTCGCTCTCGCACCAATTCCTAGGCCTAGCTCGTCAAACCCGAAGAAAAATAGACACAAGGATTTATACTGGTTCTGGCCACCGTTGTGGTGTAATACCCTACTCTTGTGAGGTGTGGTGGATTGCCTTGTAGGCTGAGGATGAGCAAGTACACGGGAAGAATAGCCTCCTGAGGAGAGGTGTTCATGTGCTCGATGAGCTAGTGGGTGTAAGGGTGGTGTCAATCTTCCCTCCCCCTCTATGGTGGTGGCTAGTCCTATTTATAGAGGCCCGGGTCCTCTTCCCAAACATTGAGCCGGAAGGGATCCCACAATGGTCAAGTTTGAAGGGGGACAGCTAGTACAAGCTATCCTGACAAAAGGTGGTCTTCGCCTACCAAAGGCTCTGGCAGTGACGTCATCATGGGCTCCATGCTGACCTTCGCCCTGTCGTACTGCTGGTCTTGGTCTTGTTGCACCGATACGGAAACCTTTGCCTGATGCCTCGGGACTCCTCGCCTGCGCTTGCCCCTTTAGCACCATAGGGGAAACACGCTTCATGCGCCCGCTGGCGCCCGCCTGTCCTTGGTCGTCATGGCTCACGTCACGCGGACCTCACGAGGTGTCCCTTTCCTTGATATCTTCGCTCGTCGGGAGCCATCCTAGTGAGGCCGCCCCTGGGGAGGTCTTGCGTCGTCCGCCTCGTGAGGCTTGGACCCTCATGAGGGTCTTGAGTGGTTTGCTGATGAAGATGGGCCGTATCAGGCCGCTGGATGAGCCGCGCTCTGGGCCGCAGGCAGGAAAGTGTGGGTACCCCCATTCCCAGAACGCCGACACTAATATTTCATTCTTTCATGTCAATAATTACTCCGATCGTTCTAAGAAAAGGTCCACCAATAATAATAGGGCATGTTGGATTGCAATCTATATCAAGAACAATGAAATCTACGGGCACATAACTCCTACTTGCAACAATAAAAACATCATTTATCCGTCTCATAGGTTTTTTAATAGTGGAATCCGCTAGATGCAAATTTAAAGAGCAATCATCAAGTTTATGGAAACCTAGCACATCACATATACTTTTCGGAATCGTAGAAACACTAGCACTCAAATCATACAAAGCATTGCACTCATAATCTTTAATTTTGATCTTAATAGTAGGTTCCCAATCATCATAAAGTTTTCTAGGGATTGAAACTTCTAACTCAAGTTTTTCTTCAAAAGATTTCATCATAGCATCAACAATATGTTTTGTAAAAGCTTTATTTTGATTATAAGCATGTGGATAATTTAACATGGATTGCAACAAGGAAATACAATCTACCAAAGAGCAACTATCATCATTAAATTCCTTGGAATCCAAAATAGTGGGTTCATTGCTAGCTAAAGTTTTGACCTCTCTAATCCCACTTTTATCACTTTTTTAGTAAGATTGTTACTCTCCAAATTATCGGGACACATTATGGCTAAAGTTGACTCATCTCAAGTCCCTTCTTTTTCAAGATCTATATTAGCAAACAAAGATTCAATAGAGGTCAAGCCCAGCATCTTAATACCTTCATCATTATTAAAAGCTTAAGGTTTAACAGCCATGTTATTTACGAAGGTAGTCTGGTTGTCCGAGATTTGCCTCAAGAGATTTTCAACATTAGCAAATTGAGATTTAAGGCCAGCTATTTATTAAAAACATCATCATGATCCTTATTGATATATTCTGCAAAAGCCTTTTGTTCCTTAAGATCGTTACAAAACAAACTATTGTAATCAAATTGCAAAGTCATAAAGCTTTTCATAGTGTTTTCAATTTCTACCAGCTTCGAAAGGTAAGGATCAACGTTGCTGGGTTGAGACATAGAGGCAAAAGAAATCTAGCACACAAGCAAACAAACAGATGAACGAAGAAAGGGCAAATAAAAAGGCAAATATTTTTGTGTTTTTCTGAAAACGTTTTAGAAGTGGGGGAGATGAAAATGAGAGGCAAATGGAAAATAATGAAAATGCAAGAGATGAGAGTTTATGACAAGTACTTGGTAGGCTTGATGTAGACCTGCCCAGCAACGGCGTCAGAAATTCTTCCTGCTACTTCTTGAGCTTGCGTAGATTTTTCCCTTGAAGAGGAAAAGTGATGCAGCAAAGTAGAGATAAGTATTTCCCTTAGTTTGAGAACCAAGGTATCAATCCACTAGGAGGTACAAGCAAGTCCCCAATATATGCACCTGCACAAACTATCAAACACTTGCACACAACGCGAAAAGGGGTCGTCAGTCCCTTCAACGTCACGAACAAGAGTGAGATTTGATAGAGATAGATTCCAAACTAAAGTAAAAGGCAAAATAAAGTAAATACAAAATAATTGCAGCAAGGTATTTTTGCGTTTTCGGTTTCATAGATCTGAAAATAATAGATGTAAAATAGACCCAGGGGCCATAGGTTTCAGTAGAGGCTACTCTCTTGAATAAAGCATACGGTGGGTAAACAAATTACTGTCGAGCAATTGATATAAAAGCGCAAAGTTATGACGATATCTGTTGGGGAACGTAGTATTTCAAAAAAAATCCTGCGATCACACAAGATCTATCTACTAGAAGCATAGCAACGAGAGGGGAGAGTGTGTCTACGTACCCTCGTAGACCGAAAGCGGGAGCGTCTAGTGATGCGGTTGATGTAGTCGAACGTCTTTGCGATCCAACCGATCAAGCACCAAACGTACGGCACCTCCGCGTTTAGCACACGTTCAGCTTGATGACGTCCCACGAGCTCTTGCTCCAGTTGAGCTTCACGGGAGAGTTTCATCAGCACGACGGCGTGGTGACAGAGATGATGAGGCTACCGGCGCAGGGCTTCGCCTAAGCACTGCAACGGCATGACCGATGAGTGTTTCTATGGAGGGGGCACCGCACATGACTAGAACAATGTTTCTTCTGTATCTTTGGGTGCCCCTGCCCCCGTATATAAAGGAGCAAGGGGGGAGGTGCGACTGGCCAAGTAAGGCGTGTCAGGAGTAGGATTCCTACTCCTAGTAGGAATGGGAATCCCCCTTCCTATTCCTACTAGGAGTAGGAAAGGAAGGAGGAGAGGAGAAGGAAGAAGAGGGGTGCCTTCCCCCCTTTCCTAGTCCAACTAGGATTCCTAGGGGGAGGGTGCTGCCAGCCCTATGGTCTGCCTCTCTCTAATCCATCAAGGGCCACTATGGCCCATACTCCCTCGGGGGGTTCCGGTAACCCCCTCCGGTACTTCGGTTTTTCCCGATAAAACACTTCCGGTGTCCGAATATAGTCGTCCAATATATTAATCTTTATGCCTCGGACATTCCGAGACTCCTCGTCATGTCCGTGATCTCATCCGGGACTCCGAACTACCTTCGGTACATCAAAACTCATAAACTCATTATACCGATCGTCATCAAACGTTAAGCGTGCGGACCCTACTGGTTCGAGAACTATGTAGACATGACCGACACTCATCTCTGGTCAATAACTAATAGCGAAACCTGGATGCTCATATTGACTCCTACATATTCTATGAAGATCTTTATCGGTCAAACCGCATAACAACATACGTTGTTCCCTTTGTCATCGGTATGTTACTTGCCCGAGATTCGATCGTCGTTACCTTAATACCTAGTTCAATATCATTACCGGCAAGTCTCTTTACTCGTTTCGTAATACATCATCTCGTGACTAACTCATTAGTCATTTGCTTGCATGGCTTATTATGATGTGTATTACCGAGAGGGCCCGGAGATACCTCTCCGACACTCGAAGTGACAAATCCTATTCTTGATCTATGCCAACACCATGAACACTTTCGGAGACACCTGTAGAGCATCTTTATGATCACCATGTTATGTTTTGGCGTTTGATAGCACACAAGGTGTTCCTCCGGTATTCGGGAGTTGCATAATCTCATAGTCATAGGAACATGTATAAGTCATGAAGAAAGAAATAGCAGTAAAATTAAATGATCATAGTGCTAAGCTAACGGATAGGTCTTGTCCATCACATCATTCTCCTAATGATGTGATCCCGTTGATCAAATGACAACTCATGTCTATGGCTAGGAAACTTAACCATCTTTGATCAATGAGCTAGTCTAGTAGAGGCATACTAGGGACACTCTGTCTTGTGTATGCATTCACACATGTACTAAGTTTCCGGTTAATACAATTCTAGCATGAATAATAAACATTTATCATGATATAAGGAAATATAAATAACAACTTTATTATTGCCTCTAGGGCATATTTCCTTCAGTCTCCCACTTGCACTATAGTCAATAATCTAGTTCACATCGCCATGTGATTTAATACCAATAATTCACATCGTTATGTGACTAACACCCATAGTTCACATCGCCATGTGACAAACACCCAAAGGTTTTACTAGAGTCAATAATCTAGTTCATATCACCATGTGATTAACACCCAAAGAGTAATAAGGTGTGATCATGTTTTGCTTGTGAGAGAAGTTTAGTCAATGGGCCTGTCACATCCAGATCCGTATGTATTTCGCAAATTTCTATGTCTACAATGATCTGCATGGAGCTACTCTAGCTAATTGCTCCCACTTCCAATATGCATCCAGATTGATACTTAGAGTCATCTGGATTAGTGTAAAGCTTGCATGGGCGTAACTCTTTACGACGAACTCTTTATCACCTCCATAATCGAGAAACATTTCCTTAGTCATCCAGTAACTAAGGATAATTTTGACCGCTGTCCAGTGATCTACTCGTGGATCGCTATTGTACCTCCTTGCCAAACTCATGGCAAGGTACAGAACAGTTTTGGTATACAGCATGGCATACTATATAGAACCTATGGCTGAGGCATAAGGAATGACTTTCATTCTTTCTCTATCTTCTACCGTGGTCGGGTTTTGAGTCTTACTCAACTTCATACCTTATAACGCAGGCAAGAACTGCTTCTCTGACTGATCCATTTTGAACTACTTCAAAATCTTTATCAAGGTATGTACTAATTGAAAGTCTTATCAAGTGTCATGATCTATCTCTATAGATCTAGGTGCCTAATATGTAAGCAGCTTCACCGAGGTTTTTTTATTGAAAAACTCCATTTAAACAATCCTTTATGCTTTCTAGAAAATTCTACATCATTTCCGATCAATAATATTTCATTCACATATACTTATCAAAAAAGTTGTAGTGCTCCCACTCACTTTCTTGTAAATACTGGCTTCACCGTAAGTCTGGATAAAACCATATGCTTTGATCAACTTATCAAAGCGTATATTCCAACTCCGAGATGCTTGCACCAGTCCATAGATGGATCGCTGGAGGTTGCATATTTTGTTAGTACCTTTAGGATTGTCAAAACCTTCTGGTTGCATCATATACATATTTTCTTTAATAAATCCATTAAAGGGCCCAATTTTGTTATCCATTTGCCATATTTCATAAAATGCGGCAATTGCTAACATGATTCGGACAGACTTAAGCATCGCTACGGGTGAGAAAGTCTCATCATAGTCAACTCCTTGAACTTGTCAAAAACCTTTCGCAACAAGTCGAGCTTTGTAAACAGTAACATTACTGTCATCGTCGGTCTTCCTCTTGAAGATCCATTTATTTTCGATGGCTTGTCGATCATCGGGCAAGTCAACCAAAGTCCACACTTTGTTCTCATACATGGATCCCATCTCAAATTTCATGGCCTCAAGCCATTTTGCGGAATCTGGGCTCATCATCGCTTCCTCATAGTTCGTAAGTTCATCATGGTCTAGTAACATGACTTCCAGAACAGGGTTGATGTACCACTCTGGTGTGGAACGTACTCTGGTTGACCTACGAGGTTCAGTAGTAACTATATCCGAAGTTTCATGATTGTCATCATTAGCTTCCTCGCTAATTGGTGTAGGAATCACTGGAACTAGTTTATGTGATGTACTACTTTCCAATTCGGGAGAAGGTACAATTACCTCATCAAGTTCTACTTTCCTCCCACTCACTTTTTTCGAGAGAAACTCCTTCTCTAGAAAGGATCCATTCTTAGCAACGAATACCTTGCCTTCGGATCTGTGAAAGAAGGTATACCCAACAGTTTCCTTTGGGTATCCTATGAAGACACATTTCTCCGATTTGGGTTCGAGCATATCAGGTTGAAACTTTTTCACATAAGCATCGCTGCCCCAAACTTTAACAAACAACAACTTAGGTTTCTTGCTAAACCACGGTTCATACGGTGTCATCTCAACGGATTTTAGATGGTGCCCTATTTAACGTGAGTGCAGCTGTCTCTAATGCATAACCCCGAAATGATAATGGTAATCGGTAAGAGACATCATATATCGCACCATATCTAACAAAGTGCGGTTACGATGTTCGGACACACCATTACGCTGTGGTGTTCCAGGTGGCGTGAGTTGTGAAACTATTTCACATTGTTCTAAATGAAGGTCAAACTCGTAACTTCAAATATTCGCCTCTGCGATCAGATCGTGGAAACTTTTATTTTCTTGTTACGATGATTCTCTACTTCACTCTAAAATTTCTTTGAACTTTTCAAATGTTTCAGACTAGTATTTCATTAAGTAGATACCCATATCTGCTCAAATCATTTGTGAAGGTCAAAAACTAAAGATACCCGTCATGAGCCTCAACACTCATCGGACCGCATACATCAGTATGTATTATTTCCAATAAGTCAGTTGCTCGCTCCATTGTTCCGAAGAATGGCGTTTTAGTCATCTTGCCGATGAGGCATGGTTCGCAAGCACCAAGTGATTCATAATCAAGTGATTCCAAAAGCCCATCACTATGGAGTTTCTTCATGCGCTTTACACCAATATGACCTAAATGGCAGTGCCACAAATAAGTTGCACTATCATTATCAACTTTGCATCTTTTGGCCTCCATATTATGAATATGTGTATTACTACGATCGAGATCCAATAAACTATATTCATTGGGTGTATGACCGTCGAAGGCTTTATTCATGTAAACAGAACAACAATTATTCTATGACTTTAAATGAATAGACGTATTGCAACAAACATGATCAAATCATATTCATGCTCAACGCAAATGTCAAATAACATTTATTTGGGTTTTACACTAATCCCGAAAGTATAGGGAGTGTGCGATGATGATCATATCAATCTTGGAACCACTTCCAACACACATCGTCCCTTCACCTTTAACTACTCTCCGTTCATTCTGCAACTCTCATTTCGAGTTACTAATTTTAGCAACTGAACCGGTATCAAATACCCAGGGTTGCTATGAAGACTAGTGAAGTACACATCAATAATCTATATATCAAATATACCTTTGTTCACTTTGCCATCCTTCTTATCCGCCAAGTATCTAGGGTAGTTCCACTTCCAGTGACCATTTCCTTTGAAGTAGAAGTACTTAGTTTCAGGCTTGAATTTAGCTTTGGGTTTCTTCACGGGAGTAACAACTTGCTTGTCATTCTTCTTGAAGTTCCCCTTCTATCCCTTTGATCTTTACTTGAAACAAGTGGTCTTGTTAACCATCAACACTTGATGCTCTTTCTTGATTTCTACCTTCACCGATTTTAGCATCGCGAAGAGCTCGGGGATTACTTTCGTCATCCCTTGCATATTATAGTTCATCACGAAGTTCTACTAACTTGATGATAGTGTCTAGAGAACTTTGTCAATTACTATCTTATCTGGAAGATTAACTCCCACTTGATTCAAGCAATTGTAGTACCCAGACAATCTGAGCACATGCTCACTGGTTGAGATATTCTCCTCCATCTCGTAGGCAATGTATTGTCAGAGGTATTATAACTTTCGACAGGAGGATGAGTATGAAATAATAATTTCAACTCTTGGAACATCTCATATGCTCTGTGGCGTTCAAAATGTTTTTGAAGTCCCGATTATGAGCCTAAAGCATGGCGCACTAAACTATCAAGTAGTTATCATACCGCGCTTGTCAAACGTTCATAACGTCTGCATCTACTCCTGCAATAGGTTTGTCACCTAGCGGTGCATCAAGGACATAATACTTCTCTGCAGCAATGAGGATAATCCTCAATCACGGACCTAGTCCGCATCATTGCTACTTAACATCTTTCAACTTAGTTTTCTATAGGAACATATCAAAAACATAGGGGCGCTATAACGCGAGCTATTGATCTACAACATAATTTGCAAATACTATCAGGACTAAGTTCATGACAAATTAAAGTTCAATTAATCTTATTACTAAAGAACTCCCACTTAGATAGGCATCCCTCTAGCCATCTAAATGATCACGTGATCCAAATCAACTAAACCATGTCCGATCATCACGTGAGATAGAGTAGTTTTCAATGGTGAGCATCTTATGTTGATCATATCTACTATATGATTCACGCTCGACCTTTCAGTCTCCGATGTTCCGAGGCCATGTCTGTACAGGCTAGGCTCGTCAAGTTTAACCCGAGTATTCTGCGTGTGCAAAACTAGCTTGTACCCGTTGTATGTGAACGTAGATCTTATCACACCCGATCATCACGTGGTGTCTCGGCACGACGAACTTTCGCAATGGTGCATACTCAGGGAGAACACTTGTACCTTGAAATTTTGTAAGGGATCATCTTATAATGCTACCACCGTACTAAGCAAAATAAAAAGTGTAATAAGATAAACATCACATGCAATCAAAATATGTGACATGATATGGCCATCATCATCTTGTGCTTTTGATCTCCATCTCCAAGGCACCATCATGATCACCATCGTCACCGGCGCGACACCTTGATCTCCATCGTAGCTTCGTTGTCGTCTTGCCAACTATTGCTTCCACGACTATCGCTACTGCTTAGTGATAAAGTGCAGCAATTACATGGCGATTGTATTTCATACAGTAAAGCGACAACCATATGGCTCCTGCCAGTTGCCGATAACTTTACAAAACATGATCATCTCATACAATAACGTATAACTCATCACGTCTTGAACATATCACATCACAACATGCCCTGCAAAAACAAGTTAGACGTCCTCTACTTTGTTGTTGCAAGTTTTACGTGGCTGCTACGGGCTTAGAAAGAACCGTTCTTACCTACGCATACAAAAACCACAACGTTTTTTCATCAAGTATGTGATGTTTTAACCTTCATAAGGACTAGGCGTAGCCATACTCGATTCAACTAAAGTGAGAGATACAGACACCCGCCAGTCACCTTTAAGCAATGAGTGCTCGTAACGGTATAACCAGTCTCGCGTAAGCGTACGCGTAATGTCGGTCCGGGCCGCTTCATCTCACAATACCATCGAATCAAAGTATGACATGCTGTTAAGCAGTATGACTATTATCGCCCACAACTCATTGTGTTCTACTCGTGCATATCATCTATGCATAGACCTGGCTTATAATGCCATTGTTGGGGAACGTCGTATTTCAAAAAAATCCTACGATCACGCAAGATCTATCTACTAGATGCATAGCAACGAGAGGGGAGAGTGTGTCTATGTACCCTCGTAGACCTAAAGCGGAAGTCTAGTGACGCGGTTGATGTAGTCGAACGTCTTCGCGATCCAACCGATGAAGCACCGAACGTACGGCACCTCCGCGTTCAGCACATGTTTAGCTTGATGACGTCCCACGAGCTCTTGATCCAATTGAGATTTACGGGAGAGTTTTGTCAGCACAATGGCGTGGTGACAGAGATGATGAAGCTACCGGTGCAGGGCTTCGCCTAAGCACTGCAACGGTATGACCGAGGTGTGTTTCTGTGGAGGGGGCACAGCACACGGCTAGAACAATGTTTCTTCTATGTCTTTGGGTGCCCCCTGCCCCCGTATATAAAGGAGCAAGGGGGGAGGTGCGACTGGCCAAGTAAGGTGTGCCAGGAGTAGGATTCCTACTCCTAGTAGGAATAGGAATCCCCCTTCCTATTCCTACTAGGAGTAGGAAAGGAAGGAGGAGAGGAGAAGGAAGAAGAGGGGCGCCTCCCCCCTTTCCTAGTCCAACTAGGATTCCTAGGGGGGAGGGTGCGGCCAGCCCTATGGGCTGCCTCTCTCTATTCCCTCAAGGCCCACTATGGCCCAAACTCCCTCGGGGGGTTTCGGTAACCCCCTCCGGCACTCCGGTTTTACCCGATAACACCCGGAACACTTCCGGTGTCCGAATATAGTCGTCCAATATATTAATCTTTGTGTATCGAACATTCCGAGACTCCTCGTCATTTCCGTGATCTCATCTGGGACTCCGAACTACCTTCCATACATCAAAACTAATAAACTCATTATACCGATCATCATCGAACGTTAAGCGTGCGGACCCTACGGGTTCGAGAACTATGTAGACATGACCGACACTCATCTCCGGTCAATAACCAATAGCGGAACCTGGATGCTCATATTGGCTCCTACATATTCTACGAAGATCTTTATCGGTCAAACCGCATAACAACATACGTTGTTCCCTTTGTCATCGGTATGTTACTTGCCCGAGATTCGATCGTCGGAAACTTAATACCCAGTTCAATCTCATTACTGGCAAGTCTCTTTACTCGTTATGTAATACATCATCTTATGACTAACGCATTAGTCATTTGCTTGCAAGGCTTATTATGATGTGTATAACCGAGAGGGCCCAGAGATACCTCTCCGACACTCTGAGTGACAAATCCTATTCTTGATATATGCCAACACCACAAACACTTTCGAAGACACCTGTAGAGCATCTTTATGATCACCCAGTTACGTTGTGACGTTTGATAGAACACAAGGTGTTCCTCCGGTATTCGGGAGTTGCATAATCTCATAGTCATAAGAACATGTATAAGTCATGAAGAAAGCAATAACAGTAAAACTAAACGATCATAGTGCTAAGCTAACGGATGGGTCTTGTCCATCACATCATTCTCCTAATGATGTGATCCCGTTGATCAAATGACAACTCATGTCTATGGCTAGGAAACTTAACCATCTTTGATCAATGAGCTAGTCTAGTAGAGGCATACGAGGGACACTCTGTTTTGTCTATGTATTCACACATGTACTAAGTTTTCGGTTAATACAATTCTAGCATGAATAATAAACATTTATCATGATATAAGGAAATATACATAACAACTTTATTATTGCCTCTAGGGCATATTTCCATCAATATCTAAGGCAGTGATTATGAATATAGGCGTCATGCCCGTGACAAGTAGACCGACTATTGCACGCATCTGCTACTATTACTCCACACATCGACCGCTATCCAGTATGCATCTAGAGTATTAAGTTCATAAGAACAGAGTAACGCCTTAAGCAAGATGACATGATGTAGAGGGATAAACTGAAACAATATGATATAAACCCCATCTTTTTATCCTTGATGGCAACAATGCAATGCATGCCTCACTACCCCTTTTGTCACTCGGTGAGTACACCGCAAGATTGAACCCAAAACTAAGCACCTCTCCCATTGCAAGAACTGCCAATCTAGTTGGCCAAACCAAACCAATAATTCAAACAGAAATACAAATATATCAAATCATGCATATAAGTATTCTGAGAAGATTCAAATAATATTTATAGATAATATGATCATAAATCCACAATTCAATGAATCTTGACAAACACACCGCAAAAGAAGATTACATTAGATAGATCTCCAAGAACATCGAGGACAACATTGTATTGAAGATCAAAGAGAGAGAGAATAAGCCATCTAGCTACTTACTATGGACCCGTAGATCCGAGGTAAACTACTCACGCATCATCGGAAGTGCATCAAGGTTGATGTAGAAGCCCTCCGTGACCAAGTCCTCCACCGGCAGAGTACTGGAAAAGGCCTCCAAATGGGATCTCACGAGATCGAAAACATGCAGCGGTGGAAAAGTATTTTCATGGACGCTTCTGATGGTTAGGAAATATTTCTGAATTTATAGGCCGAACATTAGGGTTGGAGGTGTCACATGGGGCCCACAAGCCAGGGAGGTGCACCCCCTAGGGCGTGCCTTGATGGCTTGTGGTAGCCTCGGGACTCCTCTGACTTCCTCTCCAAGTCCCACATGTGTCTTCTAGTCCAAGAAAAATCTTCACAAAAGTTTTTTTTGGTTTGGACTCCGTTTGATATTCCTTTTCTGCGAAACTCGAAACAAGGGAAAAACAGAAACTGGCACTGGGCTCTAGGTTAATAGGTTAGTCCCAAAAATAATATTAAATAGCATATTAATGCATTTAAAACATGCAAAGTTGGTAATATAATAGCATGGAACAATAAAAAATTATAGATACTTTGGAGACGTATCACATATCAGGACGCTTGGGATCTTCAAAACGAGGTGGTTGAGCTACATATACTACTTCTTCAATTTTGCCGTTGAGGAAGGCACTCTTCACATCCATTTGATACAAAAGGATGTTGTTGTGTGAAAGTGCTTGTTATCGACTGGAGGGGGTGAATAGGCGATTTTTATGAAAGTCTTCAAGACAGGCAATGTCTTCAAAGACAGACACTCAAATACTACCTACACAGTATACAGCGGAAGATAAACTACACTAGACAAGCCGTAGTCTAAGATAAAGTACTAAGTAAGAACGACAACTAATAGCAGCTAGGTAGATAGGATCAGAATAGGAAGACAGTACAAAGCTAATTGTGAGAACAGGAGTATGTCTTCACACATTGAAGTCAAACAAGGCAAGCAAGCAATGACTTCACGAAGATAAACAATGTGTAAGGGTTAAGTGATGGAACCAATTGCTTGATGAAGAAAAGGATTTGTTAGACCAGTTCCAGTTGTTGTGATAACTGTACATCTGGTTAGGGAGGCTGAGATTGCACTCAGAAGACCGCGTCTTTACCTTATTCCCCTTGAGCTAAGGACACATAGTCCTCGCCCAATCACTCTGTTAAGTATTCAAGGTAAACTTACAAACCTTCACACACATCGTTCACCGGCAATCCACAATGGCTCTTGGATGCTCAACGCGATGCCTAACCGATTGGAAGATACACAGTCTTCAAGTGTAACAAGTCTTCAGATCACGCGGACAGGAAGTCTTCAGTGATGCCTAACACTCTTTGGCTCTGGGTGTTTTGGGCCTTGTCCTCTCAAGGATTCTCTCCCAAAGGCTTTAGAGGTGGGTTGCTCTCAAACTACAAAAACACTGTCTTAACTGTGAGCAGCCACTGATTTATGGTGGCGGGGTGGGCTATTTATAGCCAGTAGGCAACCCGACATGATTTGTCCAAAATGACCCTTGGTCATTGGGGAATCGACATGTGTCCAACGCTCGGATATCAAACAAACGCGACAACTTGACTTGGGATACAAGTAAAGCTGACTTATCCAACTCAGGACAAGATTTTCTCTCATTGTCTTCACTCAAAGACATAGGATTTGGTTGAGCATCACATCAATTTTCTGACTTTGTTCACTTGGACAACACTTGACAGTTTGATGGTTCCTATGACTCAAGTAAGAACAAAATGAAACAGCAAAACAACTATGTCTTCGTGCTCCATTGTCTTCAAATGAATGTCTTCACATGTCATTCTCTTCGACATGAATGTCTTCATGAACCACCATAGTCTTCAATGTCTTCATACATTTTTAGGGGTCATCTATGGTAGGTAAACCGGATCAATGAGGGACTTCTACCTGTGTTATCTTGCAATTCTCGCAAACACATTAGTCCCTCAACCATGTTTGTCGTCAATACTCCAAAACCAACCAGGGGTGGCACTAGATGCACTTATAATCTCCCCCTTTTTGGTGATTGATGACAAACTGGTTGAAGTTTTCAATGGTGATAAAAATATGTGAAAGTTAAAGAATGAGGTGAATGGCTTCATAAGTTGAAAGGGCTCCCCCTGAAAATGTGCATATAAGTAGTTTGCCTTTGAATGCAAATGCACATGGCAGGTTCTGCTTTGTGGAGATCTCTTTCAATTTTATGAAGACAATTCATCATGCATACAAAAATGTAGTGAAGATAATAATATGCATAATGAGAAATGGACGTCTGCTGAATGATTTAAATGCGCATCAGATAGAAATTCAACCACGCAATAAAACAGCAGAAAGTGTAGCAGACGTCCATCTGTACTTAAGTGTTACAACTCAAAACCAACAGTTCATGAACGAGAGTTGCAAGACTTAACAAAAATATAGCACACGACCCATATGAACCCGCTTGAACACTATCACACATATGCTTCTTCCCCTTTTGTCATCAGACGACCAAAAAGGTGTGAAGACATAGGGCGTCTAAGTGTCCCGGAGGTGTTGGTGAAGATGTTTGGGCAGCCGGGTCAACGTTGGAGTTGGGCGGTGCAATAGGGCCTGATGTAGCGTCTTGATGCAGTGAAGTTATAGCCGGTGAAGTGGCATCATCTTCCTCATCAATGACTCGCGCAACGACAGTTGGAGCCGAGGATGAGTACTTGGAATGTTCAATAGAGGGAATTGAACGCCATCTTGCTGACTGTGGAGGCCTGGAGTAAAACTTGAATCGTTCAGTGAAGCCATCTGCTTGAAGATCATCATCAGAACACAGCAGTGTGAGGCTCTTCCAGGCACGTCGAGACTCGAGAGGCTTCATAAGCAACAAACGAGTTCTTGGTGGCAAGGTTGCGAATGCGATTGAAATCAACAAGGAGACTTTGCATCTGGTGCTTCATCCAGTCATGATGCCTATCATGCTTCTGATGAAGTGAAACAAGAAGTTCTCTGTCATTCAGTACACGAGCACGCTTCTGAGGCCTTTGGGCTACTGTGCTGGCTGTTGCATCATCATTTGCACAATGCGGCAGCCTGAGATGACCGACAAGAGGATCAACAATAGTAGTGGTTGGGTTAGGCACATGAATCCACTCAATGGGTCGAGTGAAGCTTTGGAAGGTAGCATTGTCTTCAGGAACGGGCTCTTTTGTAGGCTCGGGATATATGGCTTCATGTGCCATATCCACTTCAGGCAGAAAGACAACATGGTTGCGCGCTGAGCTTGATAATTGATGGTGGAGCGAAGCTTAATCAGCCGCATGACCCATGGAGCATAAAACTTGAGACCAAACAGATCAATGCATGAAGCTGCCAACTGATGGATGAAGAAATCTTGAGTGTTGAACCTGATGCCATTGATGATATAGAAAACCAAAGTCTTTATAGTGCCTTCAAGCTTGGCCTGAGGAGAATGCCCCTTGATTGGCCATAGAGTATGCCTCGGTATATGATAAATGGTGTGCGGCATGTACTCGAGGTCTTTGACATAGAATTCCTTGGGGTATTCAACATCAACTGGCAATGGCTTCATCAGGCTTAACATTTGACTCATGTTAGGCTCTGGCTTGTGAAATATGCTCTGCAATTCTTGCTCACACAGCTGACAACCTGGCTCATACAGATCACCAGGAGTGGGAAGGGAATTTAAATCAATGATATCTTGAGCTTTGGCTTCATGATGTACATCACCTGACATCCACCCAAGGACCCATGTCTTTGGATCCCTGTTGTAGCCTGAGATATGAAGAGTGGCATAGAATTGCAGCAAGATTTCTTCATTCCAATGCTCCTTGTCAACTATAAACTAGAGCAAACCAACTTCGCAAAAACAGTCTAGAGCTTCCTCAAGGCAGGGGAGGCCAGCAATGGCATCGCAGCATAGGCGCTTCTAGGGCAAGATTATGTCCTAGTTGTACACAATATACGAGTAGTAGCTTCGTTGCTGTTGACACCAGAACCTGTGAGAGGAGATCTTAGGCTTCTTGTAAGGGTTCTTGGCCTTGTCAAAGAATGTGATGTGCTCTCTGAAGCAGAGGACACTGAATGAGCCCTGAGATGTAACAGTACTGGGAAGCCTTGGCAATCTGGGTTGGGGCTTCTGCGTCTGAGGCATTTGCTCCACATGATAGTCATACTGAGGACCAGGAGCAGCTGATGGTATCAGGATAGGCTACTTGACAGTTTTAAGCTCACCATGATAGAACGATTGTTCCATAGTGTGAGGCACAGGAGGAGGAGCAGCCACATCCGAGGTGGATGGCTGAGTAGTGTCTTCAATGACAGCATTGCCTTGGGGCTACACATTATCTTCAGCCATGACAATGTCATTGGCTTCATCAGTGGTGGTATTGGCAGCAACATGTGCCTCAGCTTCAGTGGCTTTAGAGACTAGTGGGTTAGGCATAATCACTTCTTGATTTGCTATGATGGGGGGAATAACTACTACTTCTTCTTGTTCATCGGCTGATGCAGCCGGAATATCTTCAGCCTCTTTGGCTTCATATTCATGAGCATTTTCTGGGGGAATGGCTTTGGGGAACACTTGACGTGCTACTGAGCTTTAGGCTTGCACATCCACTTCAGGAATGCTTGACATGCAGACCGTGGGCCTAGGGACCTGCGAAGCCTTCAGAAGGAGGGTGACACCTGTGGTGATGGAGTGGTCTTCTCCATGTCCTCAGGGGTGACTTGTGGTGTCTCAATCACAGGAGTAGTGACATGAGCTGGCAGTGTGCGAGGAATGACTTCATGCAATGGGGTGTTGGGGTGTTGCTCTTCCCAGAAATCATCATGTGTGATTGCCGTAGTGGGACCGCCAATACTTATTTGTTCACTGCTCGAGGGAGCAGGCGATGATACCAGCTTGGGCATGATCTAGGGATATTGAGGAAGAATGTCATCAACTACATTGTCTTCATGACCAATGTCTTCAGCTACAATGGTGTCGGCAACTGGAATATCTTCAGACTCATGAGCCTCTTTGGTAGTAGGCTCGTGTACAACAAGGAGGCATTCACAGTTGGAGGATGCAGGCAAAGCAACAGAAATAGGCGCCATAAGCAATGGTTCTGGAGAAGCAGTTGGAGTTGTGGTTTCTTGAGCCTTTCTAGAAGCCTTTGAAGACTTGGTCTTGCGCTTCTTTGGAGAGGAAGCAGCATCAGAGGCTTCAGTATTTTATGCTTCTCGGCCTTAGCCTTAGCCTGCTTAGTCTTCTTCCTTTCGGAATTGATAGATGGAGCATTTGGCTTCGAAGCAGCGAAGCCTTTTGGGAATACTATGTGTGGCGCTTCTTGCTGAGTAGCAGCTGGTGCAGCTGGCTTCTTCTTCTTTTAGCGGCAAGCTTAGGCTCTATGCCAGGAAGGCCAAGAGCTTTCCTCTTCAGGGCGACATTGTGAGCTTGAACACATTTTTCTGCATAGAGCTTCAGATGCTCACGAGAGCCTTTAGCTTCATCACGACACTTCTGAAATTAAGCCTTCAAATCTGTCATCATGGTCTTGAAGCTTTGAATTTCATCAACACTCAGCTTGGCAACATGTTTCTTGAACTGATCCTTCTCATGATCAATTTTGTGCTTTTGCCCCATCACTTTCTGAGAAAGTGTGAGCTCTCTGCTGACGAAACCTTGAAATATGACACTAATGTCAATGGGCAGCTGAAGATCATCAAGGGAGATGGATGGATCATCAAACCACTCATCAATGAAGTTGTGCGGGATGTCAGCGTCAAAGAGCGGCATATCCTTGAAAATATCAGCTTCTTATAGCTTGTTCTTGATTAGGAGCTCCAGAGCATCATCATCAAGATCTTCTTTGGAGATTTTCTCCCCCTTAAGTTTTGAAACCTTTGTCTGCTTCACAGGCTTCAGGGGTTCAGATTCTTCAGACATCGGCTTGTCTTGGGCAGTCTCTTCAACATTGGCCTTTTGCTCAGAAATATGTGTGATAAGTCCATCAAAGCTATTGATGGGGCCAATGAGATTTGGTTCAGCCTCACGACTGCCGTTTGTCCGAGGTTTGGCTGGACCTGGGTTGAAGACAATCCCAAAGTCCTTCTTGTTTTGAGTAGCAGAATTCTTGGCAAACTTGTAATTCTCTTCAAAGAGATCATCTTCACGACACCATCTAAGACTGGATGGGTCGGCATTTGCCGGTGATATGTCCATTCTGCATCATGCTTTTATGTCAATGTTTATTGCACTATGGGATGTTATTACACGTTATGTCACAATACTTATGCCTTTTCTCTCTTATTTTACAAGGTTTACATGAAGAGGCAGAATGCCGGCAGCTGGAATTCTGGGCTGGAAAAGGAGCAAACATTGGAGACCTATTCTGCACAACTCAAAAAGCTCTGAAACTCCACGAAACACCGTTTCAGAAAATATAAAAAATATATAGCAAAAGAGATCTGTCAGGGGGGCCACCACCTATCCCCAAGGGTGGGGGCTCCCCCCCCCTAGGCGTGCCCTCTGCCTCGTGGGCCAGCCGGTGACCCCCCCCCCCCCCC
>LR738714.1:142806549-142909763 GCA_902687465.1 Secale cereale | reverse complement strand
CCCCCCCCCGATGCCCATCTTCTCCTATATGAGGTGTTTTGACCCCTGGAAAAATCAGAAGGAGGCTTTCGGGACCAGACGCCGCCGTCTCGAGGCGAAACCTTGGCGGAACCAATCTAGGGCTCGGGCGGAGCTGTTCTGCCAGGGATACTTCCCTCCGGGAGGGGGAAATAGTCACCGCCGTCATCACCAACAACTCTCCCGTCTTGGGAAGGGTTATCTTCATCAACATCTTCACCAGCACCATCTCCTATCAAACCCTAGTTCATCTCTTGTATCCAATCTTTGTATCAAAACCTCAGATTGGTACCTGTGGGTTGCTAGTAGTGTTGATTACTCCTTGTAGTTGATGCTAGTTGGTTTACTTTGTGGAAGATCATATGTTCAGATCCATTACCCCTCTGATCATGAACAATATTATGTCTTGTGAGTAGTTACGTTTGTTCCTGAGGACATGGGAGAAGTCTTTCTATAAGTAGTCATGTGAATTTGGTATTCGTTCCATATTTTGATGAGATGTATGTTGTCTTTCCTCTAGTGGTGCCATGTGAACGTCGACTACATGACACTTCACCATTGTTTGGGCCTGGAGGAAGGCATTGGGAACTAATAAGTAGATGATGGGTTGCTAGAGTGACAGAAGCTTAAACCCTAGTTTATGCGTTGCTTCGTAAGGGGCTGATTTGGATCCATATGTTTCATGCTATGGTTAGGTTTACCTTAATACTTGTTTTGTAGTTGCGGATGCTTGCAATAGAGGTTAATCATAAGTGGGATGCTTGTCCAAGTAAGGGCAGCACCCAAGCACTGGTCCACCCACATACCAAATTATCAAAGTAACGAACGTGAATCATATGAACGTGATGAAAACTAGCTTGACGATAATTCCCATGTGTCCTCGGGAGCGCTTTCCTTCATATAAGAGTTTGTCCAGGATTGTCCTTTGCTACAAAAAGGATTGGGCCATCTTGCTGCAACTTATTTACTTTTACTATTTGTCACTTGCTACCAATTGCCTTATCACAAAACTATCTGTTACCGATAACTTCAGTGCTTGCAGAAAATACCTTACTGAAAACTGCCTATCATTTCCTTCTGCTCCTCGTTGGGTTCGACACTCTTACTTATCGAAAGGACTACGATAGATCCTCTACACTTGTGGGTCATCAAGACGCTTTTCTGGCGCCGTTGCCGGGGAGTGAAGCTCCTTTGGTAAGTGGAATTTGGTAATGAAAAATTTATATAGTGTGCTGAAATTTACTGTTACTTGTTACTATGGCTCATAATCTTTGAGGGGCTTGTTCGGGGTATCTTCACCCCGACCAGAATACCAAAGAGTTGCTCCTTAACCTACTGAACCTACTGAAAATGTTTGCTTTGAAATTCCTTCGGGTATGATAGAGACACTGCTAGATAATCCCTTTACAGGAGATGGAACACTGCATCCCGACTTGCACCTAATTTATGTGGATGAAGTTTGTGGATTATTTAAGCTTGCAGGTATGCCCGAGGATGTTATCAAGAAGAAGGTCTTCCCTTTATCTTTGAAGGGAGATGCATTGACATAGTTTAGGCTATGCGATGGTATTGCATCATGGAACTACAATCGATTGAAGTTGGAATTTCATCAGAAGTTCTATCCTATGCATCAGGTTCATCGTGATCGTAATTATATATACAATTTTTGGCCTCGCGAAGGAGAAAGTATCGCTCAAGCTTGGGGAGGCTTAATTCAATGTTATATTCATGACCCAATCATGAGCTCTCAAGAAAAATGATCATTGAAAATTTTTATGCTCGGCTTTATCTCCATAATCGCTCCATGCTTGATAATTCTTGCACTGGTTCTTTTATGATGAAGACTATTGAATTCAAATGGGATTTATCGGAAGGAATTAAACGCAACTCTGAAGATTGGGATCTCGATGAAGGTCAGGAGTCAGGTATGACCTCTAAGTGTGATTGTGTTAAATCTTTTATGGATACCGATGTTTTCCGTGAATTTAGCACTAAATATGGACTTGACTCTGAGATAGTAGCTTCTTTATGTGAATCATTTGCTACTCATGTTGATCTCCCTCAGGAGAAGTGGTTTAATACCATCCTCCCGTTGAATTAAAAGTAGTTGAACCTATTAAAGTTGAAGAAAATATTATCACTTATAATGTTGATCCTATTGTTCTTACTTCTTATATTGAGAAACCTCATTTCCCTGTTAGGATAAAGGATCCTGCTAAAGCTTCAACTGTGGTTCGTAAGAGTAATACTAGAACACCTACACCCTCTAAGAAAATTAAAGTTGAACCTAGTGTTGCTATGGTTAAAGATCTATTGGTTGAAAATTTAGATGGACATGTTATTTACCTCCAAGAGGAAGCTGCTAGAGTAGCCAAACCCGATACTAGGAATAAACATAGACCTATTGTAGGCATGCCTGTTATTTCTGTTAAAATAGGAGATCATTGCTATCATGGTTTATGTGGCGTAGGTGCTAGTGCGAGTGTAATACCTCATTCCTTATATAAAGAAATTATGCACGATATTGCACCCACTGAGTTAGAAGGGATTGATGTTACTATTAAGCTTGCTAATAGAGACACTATTAGCCTAGTTGGGATTGTTAGATATGTTGAAGTCTTGTGTGGGAAGGTTAAATACCCTGTCGATTTCCTTGTTCTCAGTTCCCCACGAGATGATTTTTGTCCCATTATATTTGGTAGACCCTTCTAGAACACTGTTAATGCTAAGATAGACTGCGTAAAAGATATTGTTACTGTTGGTTTAGGGGATATGTCTCATGATTTTAACTTTGCTAAATTTCGTAGACAACCCCATGATAAAGAATTGCCTAGTAAGGATGAAATTATTGGTCTTGCTTCTATTGTTGTTCCTCCTAACGATCCCTTAGAACAATATCTGCTAGACCATGTAAATGATATGTATATGAATGAGAGAAGGGAAATAGATGAAATATTCTTTAAGAAGGGACCCTTATTGAAAAACAACTTGCTTGTTGAAATTCTAGGGGATCCTCCTCCACCCAAGGGTGATCCCGTGTTTGAACTTAAATCATTACTTGATAATCTTAAGTATGTTTATCTCGATGAAAAGAAGATATATCCTGCTATTATTAGTGCTAACCTTTCAGAGCGGGAAGAAGAAAAATTATTGAAAACTCTAAAGAAGCACCGTGCTGCTATAGGATATACTCTGGATGATCTTAAGGGCATTAGTCCCACTTTATGCCAACACAAGATAAAGTTGGAAGAGGACGCGAAACCGGTTATCGATCATCAACGACGGTTCAATCTAAGATGAAAGAAGTGGTAAGGAAGGAAATACTAAAGCTTCTAGAGGCAGGTATAATCTATCCAGTTGCTGATAGCCAGTGGGTAGGTCATGTCCATTGTGTCCCTAAGAAGGGAGGTATGACTGTAGTTCCTAATGATAAAGATGAATTGATCCCGCAAAGAATTGTTATAGGTTATAGGATGGTAATTGATTTCCGCAAATTAAATAAAGCCACTAAGAAAGATCATTACCCTTTGCCTTTTATTGATCAAATGCTAGATACCTATGTCAAAAGGGGATCAAGAAAAGACCACTTTTACTTGTCCTTTCGGAACATTTGCTTATAGACGTATGCCTTTTGGTTTATGTAATGCACCTGCTACCTTTCAAAGATGCATGATGGCTATATTCTCTAATTTTTGTGAAAAGATTGTTGAGGTTTTAATGGATGATTTTTCCGTCTACGGAACTTCTTTTGATGATTGCTTGAGCAACCTTGATCGAGTTTTTCAGATATGCGAAGAAACTAATCTTGTCTTGAATTGGGAAAAGTGCCACTTTATGGTTAATGAAGGCATTGTCTTGGGACATAAAATTTCTGAAAGAGGTATTGAAGTTGACAAGGCTAAGGTTGATGCTATTGAAAAGATGTCGTGTCCCAAGGACATCAAAGGTATACAAAGTTTTCTTGATCATGTCGGCTTTTATAGGAGGTTCATTAAGGACTTCTCCAAAATCTCCAGGCCTCTAATTAATCTCTTACAAAAAGATGTTCCTTTTGTCTTTGATGATGATTTTTTAGAAGCATTTGAAATACTTAAGAAAGCATTGATCTCTGCACCTATTGTCCAGCCTCCTGACTGGAATTTATCCTTTGAGATTATGTGCGATGCTAGTGATTATGCTGTAGGTGTTGTTCTGGGACAAAGAGTTGATAAAAAATTGAATGTTATCCAATATGCTAGTAAAACTCTAGACAGTGCCCAGAGAAATTATGCTACTACTGAGAAGGAATTTTTAGTAGTTGTATTTGCATGTGATAAGTTTAGGCCTTATATTGTTGACTCTAAAGTAACTATTCACACTAATCATGCTGCTATCAAATACCTTATGGAAAATAAAGATGCTAAACCTAGATATTATTAGATGGGTTCTCCTACTGCAAGAATTTGATTTGCGTATTATTGATAGAAAGGGAGCTGAGAACCCTGTTGCAGACAACTTGTCTAGGCTAGAGAATATTCTTGATGACCCACTACCTATTGATGATAGCTTTCTTGATGAACAATTAGCTGTCATAAATACATCTCGTACTGCTCCATGGTATGCTGATTATGCTAATTACATTGTTGCTAAGTTTATACCACCTAGTTTCACATATCAGCAAAAGAAAAAGTTCTTCTATGATTTGAGCCATTACTCCTGGGATGACCCAAACCTTTATAAAGAAGGAGTAGATGGTATTACTAGACGTTGTGTACCTGAGCATGAACAGGAACAGATCCTACGCAAGTGCCACTCCGAAGCTTATGGAGGACACCATGCTGGAGATAGAACTGCACATAAGGTATTGCAATCTGGTTTTTATTGGCCTACTCTCTTCAAGGACGCTCGTAAGTTTGTCTTATCTTGTGATGAATGTCAAAGAATTGGTAATATTAGTAGACGCCAAGAAATGCATATGAATTATTCACTTGTTATTGAACCATTTGATGTCTGGGGCTTTGATTATATGGGATCGTTTCCTTCCTCTAATGGGTATACTCATATTTTAGTTGCTGTTGATTACGTTACTAAGTGGGTAGAAGCTATTCCAACTAGTAGTGCTGATCACAACACCTCTATTAAGATGCTTAAGGAAGTTATTTTTCTGAGGTTTGGAGTCCCTAGATACTTAATGACTGATGGTGGTTCACACTTTATTCATGGTGCTTTCCATAAAATGCTTGCTAAGTACGATGTTAACCATAGAATTACATCCCCTTATCACCCACAGTCTAGTGGTCAAGTAGAACTAAGTAACAGAGAGCTGAAATTAATTTTGCAAAATACAGTTAATAGGTCTAGAAAGAATTGGTCCAAGAAACTTGATGATGCATTACGGGCCTATAGAACTGCATACAAAATTCCTATGGGTATGTCTCCATATAAAATGGTTTACGAAAAAGCATGTCACTTACCCCTTGAGCTAGAACACAAGGCATATTGGGCTATTAAAGAGCACAATTATGATTTCAAACTTGCTGGTGAGAAGAGGTTATTTGACATTAGCTCGCTTGATGAATGGAGAACCCAAGCTTATGAGAATGCCAAGCTGTTCAAAGAAAAGGTTAAAAGATGGCATGACAAAAGGATACAAAAGCGTGAGTTTAACATAGGTGATTATGTCTTACTATACAACTCTCGTTTAAGATTTTTTGCAGGAAAACTTCTCTCTAAATGGGAAGGTCCTTACGTTATCGAGGAGGTCTATCGTTTCGGTGCCATAAAAATCAACAACTACGAAGGCACAAATCTGAAGGTGGTGAACAGTCAAAGAATCAAACATTGTATCTCAGATAACCCTATAAATGTTGAAACCAATGTTATTGAAACCGTAACCACAAAGGAATGCATAAGGGACACTTTCCAGAATGATTCAGACTCCGAAAAGGAAGAGGTACGTGGTACGGTAAGTAAACCGACTCCAAAACAGTTCTAATGGCAATTTTTTACCGTTTTGGAATATTTAGAAAAATAGAAAAATAAGAGGCGGTCCGGAAAGGAAACGAGGCGTCCACGAGGGTGGAGGGCATGCCCTACCCCCTGGGCGTACCCCCTGCCTCGTGGGCACCTCGTGTGCCTCCCAGACTCCAATTTCTTGCATGTTACTTCTTTTAGTCGATAAAAATTCACTATATATTCTCCCGAAGGTTTTGACCACCGTATCACGCAAAAATCCTCTGTTTTTGTTTCGAGCTATTTCTGTCGCAGATAATAGCAAGATGTCTTCTCAGGAGTCAGTTGGAGAGAGTCGGGTGTCTCATCCAACACTCGGCCCAGGAGCAAACAGTGATGCTGACCACTTTGGTCCATCAACGGAGGAAGAGATGGAAGCTGACTTGAAGAAGATAGATGCCATGGAGGAAGATCAAGAAGTTACTTCTTGGTTTCAAGCTGGATTCACGATGGGGGAACTACAAAGCTCAGCTATTCCAAACTCACTCATCCCTACCAATGTCAGGTTTCTTTCTTATGAAAATATGAAAAAGAGTGTTACTTGTTCTCCCGCAGCTATGCAGCATCCTTGGGTGAAAGGAGCTTTAGCCGTCACGGGAAAGCTCTACAAGGAAATTATGGACCTTAAGCAGCAAGTTAACAAGCTCGAGGAGGAGAATCGTATCCTGAGGGGTATCATCGCCAAGATTATCACATCACCACTTCCGAAGAAGGAGACATAATCATATGGGTATGGGCACTCCCCTTGGCAACTACCAAGCTTGGGGGAGTTGCCCCGGTATCGTATCACCATCACACTCCTATCTTTACCATTTTTCTTAGTTTGATCCTTTTGGTAATATCTTGATCTAGTAGAATAAAGTTAGCATGATCTAGTTGTGATCTTTTGCTTTATGATCTTTACCTTTGTAATCGAGTCCATGAGCTATATAATAAAGATTAGTGTTGAGTCAAGGGCTTGATGTAATGCCCAGGATGGGACTATACCTCCTACGTGTCGAGGCACGACTTAAAGGTATAAGCCCATTCTGGAATAATCTCAAGTTCAGTATCTTTGCACATCTCATGTAAAAATAGGGATGAAAAGGAAAAGAGATAGCTGGCTTACACTCGCCACGTCACACAATTCATTACATAGCAAATCACCCAAATAACATCACAACCCGACTACGGGTGAAGATCCAAATGAAAGATACCAAAATACATAAAGCCACAGGTTCGAATCGCCCCTAGTAGAAACCACTACTGATCATCGGGATAGTGCACATAGTAACGGCTACATTCCTCATCGTACTCCCAGTATAGCTCTGTGCCGTCACCTGAGTAGCTCATCATGGTACCTGCATCTGGTGTGGTGTAGAATCTGTGAGCCACAGAGGACTCAGCAATCCCGTTCCCGGGTAACAGAACTATCTAAGCCTTGGGTGTGGAACAAGGCTAAAGAAAGAATAAAAGGTTGCAGCTGCACTAGCACTAGCTTACGTTATAAGAGCGAGAAGAGAAGTGCCACGAGCGATAAAGTGATCATGAAGTGATCCTAACTAAGCACGTCATACATAACCCCACCGTGTTCACTTCCCAAACCCCTTTCGGAAAATGATCGTCACGGTACTCACGCTGGTAGTGTGTTCTGAACATGGTGTCAAGTTTTCTACAACCGGATATTAACAAATTCCCATCTGCCACATAACCGCGGGCACGGCTTTCGAAAGTTCAAAACCCTGCAGGGGTGTTCCAACTTGGCCCATTACAAGCCCACGATCCGTGGAGTCGCAACTCCAAGGTGGGAAGGCCCGAGTATTCTCGGAATCCCGTGCTCAAGATACTCCGACTAAGGTAAGACTAATCCAGCAAATCCTCCCGGCGTGCCGACACCCTGACAGTAGCCGCGCGTATCTAGTCTCAGGCCACGACCGGATGAGCAGTATGTACAGATACCGAAGACCCCAGCGAACTGGGTGGCACCGCAAGTGGCTCTAGTTTGGACCAACACTCAAATCGAGCACTGGCCCAGGGGGGTTGATTAATTAATCCTCGGGTTAATTACTCCCTCAGCAAGTTTTTAGTTGTTAGGCAAAAGGAGTACCAATGTTGGGACTTGCTGGAAAAGCCTTAGCGCTAAGCGGTTTATCGAGGGGGTCCCATAACCCCAACCGTGTGAGGAACGCAAAATCAAGGAACATAACACCGGTTTATACGGTTCCTAGGGCAGCATGAGTGGAACAAATCACCGAGCAAGAGGCTCAGCCTTCCACCCATTACCAATATATATATAATTTCATTTAAGAATTTATATAGTGTGATATCCCAACAAGCTTCAACATGAAGCAAGAATCTTCAAATCTTCTCCTGCAACTAGCAATGCTATAAGAGGGGCTGAGCGAAGCCTATGTAGCCAATCAAAGGTTTGCATAGGTTGGTGGTTAAACAGATCCATGGTTACAATAGGAGGCTGACAAACAAACATGGGCATCGAGGCAATAAGCTAAAGAGCGAGACTTCTAGCAATAGGCAAAGATAGTAATGATATCTGGGTCAGGTCATCTTGCCTGTCGAGTCGTCGATGGGATCGTAAGAGGGCTCCTCGTTCTCAACCTCGGTAGTAACCTCGTTCTCGTACTCGGTCTCGGCTTCTGGCTCTACTCAATACAAGAACACACGAGGCACGAAATCAAATAAGGTGCAATGCGCAAACTACAGGATGCATGGCTGATGCACTAAGGAAGCACTGCAGATGCACTTAGGATGCACAACATGACAACATAGGAAGCACAGAGAAACAACACAAGAAACATGACAATTTACTCAAGCAATTAGGATGCAAGACAAGTCTATTTAGGACGCAAAACATGGCAAGGTAGGAAGCACAGAGAACAACACAAGAAACAACAGGTTTAAATGAGGCCGGAAACTACTTAAGACAAATCCGGTAAGTCCCCATATGCATAGTTTGAAATTAGTACAGATCTGAACAAACATTAAGTTAAAATTGTTAAAAAGTAAGTTAACATGCACCATGATGATCTACATGAAATTCTAGTCAACTTTCATATAAAGTTTGTTTAAAACGGAGCTACGGTCTAGAAGATATGATCAAAACAAGATAAGCATGGCACGTGCAAGATGCACCCAAACATCAAGCAAACATACTCCAAACATGTTAACAAGATTATATTATGAATCTACATGCAAAATCACACAAGTTTCATATAGGACTTGCTCAAAACGGAGCAACGGGCTAAAAGATACATCCGAAACAAGAAACAATGCAAAGCTAAAAAATAACGGCCACATAGCGACTTTGGAGCAATAAATATATATTCTACAGCACTCAAACATGGTGACAAGAAGCATGGAAATTAAGTAGACATATCCTACAGCAAAAAACTCCATTGGAGCATCTCCATAGGAGGCATGGATCAATAGCAACAAGCTACAACATTTTGATCATGACAATAAAAACCTGACATCAATATTTTATAGCAACTTGGGAGCAAGAGTTAAATATGCTACAGCAACCCAAATGAGCATGTGAGGGCATGGATGGATAGCCAACAACATATACAACAAGAAATGATCAATAGACACCCCAAAACTAACATGGATTTGCCTAGGACAACAAGCAAACATAGCATCAGGATATTACAGATTCCAGACTTAGTGAAATTTCACCAAGTGTTAAAACAGCAATATTATCATGGCATGTTTGTGATCATGTTTAAGTCATCTCAAGGCATAACATGACAAGTGGTTTGCACCACAGCAAAGATCACATGATGGGGAATCTAAACATATGAGCATGCAACATGGGAACAAACACATCAATAGCAACGAGCTCCTCAACTAGGCATCTCGTAACAAGTTAAAAAAATCTAACAGCCACATGCACTTTTGCAACAGGGATATACATGGCAATATGAACTCTAACATGCATCCTATAGCTGTTGGGGAACGTAGCAGAATTCAAAAAAATTCTATGCTTTCACCAAGATCCAACTAAGGAGACATCTAGCAACGAGCATATGAGAGTGCATCTACATACCGTTTTGTAGATCGCGAGCGGAAGCTTTCGAAGAAGCGTGGATGAAGTAGTCGTACTCTTCTCATTCTTCGTCACCGATGATCTAGCGCCGAACGGACGGCACCTCCGTGTTCAACACACGTCCGGTACAGCAACGTCACCTCCTTCTTGATCCAGCAGGGGGGAGGAGAGGTCGTCGGAGATCCAGCAGCACGACGGCGTGGTGGTGGATGCAGTGGAGAATCCTGCAGGGCTTCGTTGGCGCCCTGCGGAGGGAGTATGAGGTGTGACGGGAGGGGGAGAGGCGCCAGAGACCTGGGTGCGGTTGCCCTCTCCCCCCCCCCCATATATATAGGGGGCCAGGGGGTGCGCCAGCCCGTGCAGATGGGATCTGCAAGGGGGGCGGCGGCCTGGGGGGAGTCTTGCCCCCCAAGGCAAGGGGGGCGCCCCCTCCCCCTAGCGTTTCAACCCTAGGCGCATGGGGAGGGGGGCCCATGTGGTGCGCCAGCCCACCAGGGGCTGGACACTTCCCCCACGCAGCCTAGGGGCCCCACCGGGATGGGTGGCCCCACCCGGTGGACCCCCGGGACCCCTCCGGTGGTCCCGGGACACTCCCGGTGACCCCCGGAGATCACCCGATGGCCGAAACTGGACTTCCTATATATCATTCTTTACCTCCGGACCATTCCGGAACTCCTCGTGACGTCCGGGATCTCATCCGGGACTCCGAACAACTTTCGGGTTTCCACGTGCATGTATCTCTACGACCCTAGCGTTACCGTACCTTAAGTGTGTAGACCCTACGGGTTCGGGAGACACGTAGACATGACCGAGACCACTCTCCGGTCAATAACCAACAGCGGGATCTGGATACCCATGTTGGTTCCCACGTGTTCCTCGATGATCTTCATCGGATGAACCACCGTGTCAAGGATTCACTCAATCCCGTATGTTATTCCCTTTGTCCATCGGTACGGTACTTGCCCGAGATTCGATCGTCGGTATTCCCGATAGCTTGTTCAATCTTGTTATGGCAAGTCTCTTTACTCGTTCCGTAATCCATCATCCCGTGACTAGCTCCTTAGTCACCTTGAGCTCATTTATGATGATGTCTTACCGAGTGGGCCCAGAGGTACCTCTCCGTCATACGGAGTGACAATATCCCAGTCTCGGTTCGTACCAACTCAACAGACACTTTCGGTGATACCCGACGCGTACCTTTATAGCCACCCAGTTACGTTGTGACGTTTGGCACACCCAAAGTATTCCTACGGTATCAGGGAGTTGTACAACCTCATGGTCTAAGGAATAAATACTTGACACCGAAAAGCTTATGCATTACGAACTATACGATCTCGTGCTATGCTTAGGATTGGGTCTTGTCCATCACATCATTCTCCTAATGATGTGATCCCGTTATCACTGACATCACATGTCCATGATCAGGAAACCGTGATCATCTGTTGATCAACGAGCTGGTAACTAGAGGCTTACCAGGGACTCATTGTGGTCTATGTATTCACACATGTATCGCTGTTTCCGTACAATACAATTCAAGCATGAATAACAGACGATTATCATGAACAAGGAAATATAATAATAATACTTTTATTATTGCCTCTAGGGCATATTTCCAACAGTCTCCCACTTGCACTAGAGTTAATAATCTAGTTACATTGTGATGAATCGAACACCCATAGAGTTCTGGTGTTGATCATGTTTTGCCCGTGGAAGAGGTTTAGTCAACGGGTCTGCAACATTCAGATCCGTATGCACTTTACAAATATCTATGTCTCCATCCTGAACATAATTCCGTATGGAGTTGAAACGGCGCTTGATGTTCTTGGTCTTCTTGTGAAACCTGGGCTCCTTGGTAATGGCAATAGCTCCAGTGTTGTCACAGAAGAGAGTCATCGGGCTTGACGCGCTTGGAATGACTCCTAGGTCGGTGATGAACTCCTTCATCCAGACTCCTTCCTGCGCTGCTTCGGAAGCAGCTATGTACTCCGCTTCACATGTAGATGCCGCCATGATGCTTTGCTTGCAACTGCACCAATTGACTGCCCCTCCGTTCAAAATATACACGTATCCGGTTTGAGACTTAGAGTCATCCAGATCTGTGTCGAAGCTAGCATCGACGTAACCCTTTACGACGAGCTCTTCGTCACCTCCATAAACGAGAAACATATCCTTAGTCCTTTTCAGGTACTTCAGGATGTTCTTGACCGATGTCCAGTGTTCCACACTGGGATCACTTTGGTACCTCCCTACCAAACTTATGGCAAGGTTCACATCAGGTCTGGTACACAGCATGGCATACATGATAGAACCTATGGCCGAGGCATAGGGAATGACACTCATCTTTTCTCTATCTTCTGCTGTGGTCGGCGACTGAGCCTTGCTCAATCTCATACCTTGCAAAACAGGCAAGAACCCCTTCTTGGACTGATCCATATTAAACTTTTTCAATATCTTATCAAGGTATGTGCTTTGTGAAAGACCAATGAGGCGTCTTGATCTATCTCTATAGATTTTGATGCCTAATATGTAAGCAGCTTCTCCAAGGTCCTTCATTGAAAAACTTTTATTCAAGTAGGCCTTTACATTTTCCAAGAATTCTATATCATTTCCCATCAGCAATATGTCATCCACATATAATATGAGAAATGCCACAGAGCTCCCACTCACTTTCTTGTAGATACAGGCTTCTCCATAAGTCTGTATAAAGCCAAACACTTTGATCACATCATTAAAGCGAATATTCCAACTCCGAGATGCTTGCACCAGCCCGTAAATCGAGCGCCGGAGCTTGCATACCTTGTTAGCGTTCTCTGGATCGACAAAACCTTCCGGCTGCATCATATACAACTCTTCCTTGAGGAAGCCATTAAGGAATGCTGTTTTGACGTCCATTTGCCATATCTCATAATCATAGAATGCGGCAATAGCTAACATGATTCTGACTGACTTCAGCATCGCTACGAGACAGAAAGTCTCGTCGTAGTGAATCCCTTGAACTTGTCGATAACCCTTAGCGACAAGCCGAGCCTTATAGATGGTCACATTACCATCTGCGTCTGTCTTCTTCTTAAATATCCATTTGTTTTCTATGGCGTGCCTATCATCAGGCAAGTCCACCAAAGTCCATACTTTGTTTTCATACATGGATTCTATCTCGGATTTCATGGCTCCAAGCCATTTATTGGAATCCGGCCCCGCCATCGCTTCTTCATAGTTAGAAGGTTCACCGTTGTCTAACAACATGATTTCTAGGACAGGGTTGCCGTACCACTCTGGTGCGGAACGTGCCCTCGTGGACCTTCGAAGTTCAGTAGTAACTTGATCTGTTTCTTCATGATCATTATCATCAACTTCCTCCCTTGTTGGTGCAGGCACCTCAGGAACAATTTCCTGCGCTGCGCTACTTTTAGGAGGGGTGACTGTCACCTCATCAAGTTCTACTTTCCTCCCACTCACTTCTTTCGAGAGAAACTCTTTCTCCAGAAAGCATCCATTCTTGGCAACAAAGACTTTGCCCTCGGATCTGTGGTAGAAGGTGTACCCAATCGTTTCCTTTGGGTATCCTATGAAGAAGCATTTTTCCGATTTGGGTTCGAGCTTTTCAGGTTGAAGTTTCTTGACATAAGCATCGCAACCCCAAACTTTTAGAAACGACAGCTTCGGTTTCTTGCCAAACCAAAGTTCATACGGAGTCGTCTCAACGGATTTCGACGGAGCCCTATTTAAAGTGAATGCGGCAGTCTCTAAAGCATAACCCCAAAAAGATAGCGGTAAATCGGTGAGGGATATCATAGATCGCACCATGTCCAACAGAGTACGATTTCGACGTTCGGACACACTGTTACGTTGAGGTGTTCCGGGCGGTGTCAATTGTGAAACAATTCCACAGTTCCTAAGGTGTGTGCCAAATTCAAGACTTAAATATTCACCCCCACGATCTGATCGTAAGAACTTTATTTTTCTGTCACGTTGATTCTCAACCTCATTCTGAAATTCCTTGAACTTTTCAAAGGTCTCAGACTTGTGTTTCATCAAATAGATATACCCGTATCTACTCAAGTCATCTGTGAGGGTGAGAACATAACGATAGCCTCCGCGAGCCTCAACACTCATTGGACCGCACACATCGGTATGTATGATTTCCAATAAGTTGGTTGCTCGCTCCATTGTTCCGGAGAACGGAGTCTTGGTCATCTTGCCCAATAGGCATGGTTCGCACGTGTCAAATGATTCATAATCAAGAGACTCTAGAAGTCCATCTGAATGGAGCTTCTTCATACGTTTGACACCAATATGACCAAGGCAGCAATGCCACAAGTATGTGGGACTATCATTATCAACTTTACATCTTTTGGCATCTACACTATGAATATGTGTATCATCACGTTCGAGATTCATCAAAAATAAACCATTGACCAGCGGGGCATGACCATAAAACATATCTCTCAAATAAATAGAACAACCATTATTCTCCGATTTGAAAGAGTAGCCATCTCGCATAAGACGAGATCCAGATACAATGTTCATGCTCAAAGCTGGTACTAAATAACAATTATTAAGGTTTAAAACTAATCCCGAGGGTAGATGTAGAGGCAGCGTGCCGACGGCGATCACATCGACCTTGGAACCATTCCCGACGCGCATCGTCACCTCATCCTTCGCCAGTCTCCGCTTATTCCGCAGCTCCTGTTTTGAGTTACAAATGTGAGCAACCGCACCGGTATCAAATACCCAGGAGCTACTACGAGCGCTCGTAAGGTAGACATCAATAACATGAATATCACATATACCTTTGACGTTGCCGGCCTTCTTGTCTGCTAAGTATTTGGGGAAGTTCCGCTTCCAATGACCCATTCCCTTGCAATAAAAGCACTCTGTCTCAGGCTTGGGTCCATACTTTGGCTTCTTCCCGGCAACAGGCTTACCGGGCGCGGCAACTCCCTTGCCGTCCTTCTTGAAGTTCTTCTTACCCTTGCCTTTCTTGAACTTAGTGGTTTTATTGACCATCAACACTTGATGTTCTTTCTTGATGTCCACCTCCGCTGATTTCAGCATTGAATACACCTCGGGAATGGACTTCTCCATCCCCTGCATATTGAAGTTTAACACGAAGCTCTTGAAGCTTGGTGGGAGCGACTGGAGGATTCTGTCAATGACCGCTTCATCTGGGAGATTCATTCCCAGCTGAGACAAGCGGTTGTGCAATCCAGAAATCTTGAGGATGTGCTCACTGACAGAACTGTTTTCCTCCATCTTACAGCTGTAGAATGCGTCGAAGACGTCATATCTCTCGACTCGGGCATGAGCTTGGAAAACCATTTTCAGCTCTTCGAACATCTCATATGCTCTGTGGTTCTCAAAACGTTTTTGGAGCCCCGACTCTAAGCTGTAAAGCATGCCGCACTGAACCAGGGAGTAATCATCACTACGCGACTGCCAGACGTTCAAAACGTCTTGGGTCGCATCGGGACCGGGTGCATCACCTAGCGGTGCTTCAAGGACATATGATCTCTTGGCAGCTATGAGGATAATCCTCAGGTTACGGACCCAATCCGTATAGTTTCTACCATCGTCTTTCAGCTTGGTTTTCTCTAGGAACGCGTTGAAGTTGAGGGAAACTTGAGCATGGGCCATTTGATCTACAAGAGATATTGTAAAGAATTTAGACTAAGTTCATGATAATTAAGTTCATCTTAATCAAATTTTAATGAACTCCCACTCAGAGTGACATCTCTCTAGTCATCTAAGTGATACACGATCCGAATCGACTAGCCCGTGTCCGATCATCACGTGAGACGGACTAGTCATCAACGGTGAACATCTTCATGTTGATCATATCTTCTATACGACTCGTGTTCGACCTTTCGGTCTTCCGTGTTCCGAGGCCATGTCTGTACATGCTAGGCTCGTCAAGTGAACCCTAAGTGTATTGCGTGTGTAAATCTGGCTTACACCCGTTGTATGCGAACGTTAGAACCTATCACACCCGATCATCACGTGGTGCTTCGGAACAACGAACTTTAGCAACAGTGCACAGTTAGGGGGAACACAATTCTAGAAATTTTAGTGAGAGATCATCTTGTTTACTACCGTCGTTCTAAGTAAACAAGATGCATAAACATGATAAACATCACATGCAATCAATTAAAGTGACATGATATGGCCAATATCATCTTGCTCCTTGGATCTTCATCTTCGGGGCACTATGATCATCTTGTCACCGGCTCGACACCATGATCTCCATCATCATGATCTTCATCATCGTGTCTTGAAGAAGTCGTCACGCCAACTATTACTTCTACTACTATGGCTAACGTTTAGCAATAAAGTAAAGTAATTACATGGCGTTTATTCAGTGACACGCAGGTCATACAATAATTAAGACAACTCCTATGGCTCCTGCCGGTTGTCAAGTTCAACGACATGCAAGTCGTGATTCCCTATTACAAGAACATGATCAATCTCATACATCACATATATCATTCATCACATCTTCTTTGGCCATACCACGTCACATAGCACATGCTGCAAAAACAAGTTAGACGTCCTCTAATTATTGTTGCAAGTTTTACGTGGCTTCTATAGGTTTTCTAGCAAGAACGTTTCTTACCTACGCCAAAACCACAACGTGATTTGTCAATTTCTATTTACCCTTCATAAGGACCCTATTCATCGAATCCGATCCGACTAAAGTAGGAGAGACAGACACCCGCCAGCCACCTTATGCAACTAGTGCATGTCTGTCGGTGGAACCAGTCTCACGTAAGCGTATGTGTAAAGTCGGTCCGGGCCGCTTCATCCCACAATACCGCCGAATCAAGACTAGACTAGTAACGACAAGAAAATTGAGCAAACTCAAACGCCCACAACTGCTTTGTGTTCTACTCGTGCAAGATGCTACGCATAAGACCTAGCTCAGATGCCACTATTGGGGAACGTAGCAGAATTCAAAAAAAATCTACGCTTTCACCAAGATCCAACTAAGGAGACATCTAGCAACGAGCATATGAGAGTGCATCTACATACCGTTTTGTAGATTGCGAGCGGAAGCTTTCGAAGAAGCGTGGATGAAGTAGTCGTACTCTTCTCGTTCTTCATCACCGATGATCTAGCGCCGAACGGACGGCACCTCCGTGTTCAACACACGTTCGGTACAGCAACGTCACCTCCTTCTTGATCCAGCAAGGGGGGAGGAGAGGTCGTCGGAGATCCAGCAGCACGACGGCGTGGTGGTGGATGCAGTGGAGAATCCTGCAGGGCTTCGCCGGCGCCCTGCGGAGGGAGTATGAGGTGTGACGGGAGGGGGAGAGGCGCCAGAGACTTGGGTGCGGCTGCCCTCTCCCCCCCACATATATATAGGGGCCAGGGGGTGCGCCAGCCCCTGCAGATGGGATCTGCAAGGGGGGGCGGCGGCATGGGGGGAGTCTTGCCCCCCAAGGCAAGGGGGGCGCCCCCTCCCCCTAGGGTTTCAACCCTAGGCGCATGGGGAGGGGGACCCATGTGGTGCGCCAGCCCACCAGGGGCTGGCCACTTCCCCCACGCAGCCTAGGGGCCCCACCGGGATGTGTGGCCCCACCCGGTGGACCCCCGGGACCCCTCCGGTGGTCCCGGGACACTCCCGGTGACCCCCGGAGATCACCCGATGGCCGAAACTGGACTTCCTATATATCATTCTTTACCTCCGGACCATTTCGGAACTCCTCGTGACGTCCGGGATCTCATGCGGGACTCCGAACAACTTTAGGGTTTCCACGTGCATGTATTTCTACGACCCTAGTGTTACTGTACCTTAAGTGTGTAGACCCTACGGGTTCGGGAGACACGTAGACATGACCGAGACCACTCTCCGGTCAATAACCAACAGCGGGATCTGCATACCCATGTTGGTTCCCACGTGTTCCTCGATGATCTTCATCAGATGAACCACCGTGTCAAGGATTCACTCAATCCCGTATGTTATTCCCTTTGTCCATCGGTACGGTACTTGCCCGAGATTCGATCGTCGGTATTCCCGATACCTTGTTCAATCTCGTTATGGCAAGTCTCTTTACTCGTTCCGTAATCCATCATCCCGTGACTAGCTCCTTAGTCACCTTGAGCTCATTTATGATGATGTCTTACCGAGTGGGCCCAGAGGTACCTCTCCGTCATACGGAGTGACAATATCCTAGTCTCGGTTTGTACCAACTCAACAGACACTTTCGGTGATACTCGATGCGTACCTTTATAGCCACCCAGTTACGTTGTGACGTTTGTCACACCCAAAGTATTCCTACGGTATCCGGGAGTTGTACAACCTCATGGTCTAAGGAATAAATACTTGACATCGAAAAGCTTATGCATTACGAACTACACGATCTCGTGCTATGCTTAGGATTGGGTCTTGTCCATCACATCATTCTCCTAATGATGTGATCCCGTTATCACTGACATCACATGTCCATGATCAGGAAACCGTTATCATCTGTTGATCAACGAGCTGGTAACTAGAGGCTTACCAGGGACTCATTGTGGTCTATGTATTCACACATGTATCGCTGTTTCCGTACAATACAATTCAAGCATGAATAACAGACGATTATCATGAACAAGGAAATATAATAATAATACTTTTATTATTGCCTCTAGGGCATATTTCCAACAATAGCAACCAACATGTAGAGCATCTCATGATGAACATTTGGACATATCATTTGCTTCATTTGGATAAACATGCACCAAGTTATCACATATCAAACATGGCATGAAAACAACTAATAGCAGCAGTTTATATCAAGTAGCACACTTGTCATGATGATTAAGACATCTAGATGGACTCAAACAAGCATGACACAATGGAACAAATTGTAGAGCACATCACCACGATCATTTTGATATATCATATTCACAAAACGGACCTACGAGCACAAAGTTACGGGCATGCAAAGGAGGCAACAAAACATTACAGATCTGGGACTTAGTGGAATTTATACCTCCAAAAGTCAACGCGGGATGGATCCGTGCGGGATGCAGGGATCCGGGCTGCGGTGCGGTGTTTGGATGGAGGGAGTGGTGTATCTCGTCCCGATCTGAAAGTTCACCGGAGAAGTCACCGGAGTTGGGGAAGAAGACGCCGGAGTTGGGGAAGATGACCGGAGACGCGGAATTCCGGCGAGGACACGGACGGAGGCGGCCGGGGGTGGTCGGAGGCACGGCCGGAGGTGGTTTGATGGAGTCGCGGCGGCGGCGGCTTCGAAGTCCGGCGGCGGACGAAGGGGCCGGCGGCGGCTGCAGCCCGCGCCCGCGACGGCGGCGGCGCCCGCGCCCAGCGGCGGCGGCGGCCGGTGAGAGCGGCGGCGGCGGGGCGGTCGGGATCGGCGGCGGCGTAGGTGACCGGCGGGGTCGGAGGTGCGACGGCGGCGATGCTCCGGCGAGATTCCGGCGATGGCGGCGGTGGTCCGGCGGAAGGCCGGCGGGCGTCCGGCGGTGGTCCGGCGAGGCCCGGCTGAGGTGGCGGTGGAGGAGATGGGATGAGGTGGCCCAGCCAACGGGAGGTCGCCACGTGGCGGCGGGGATGACGTGGCGGCCTTTGGTTGGTTGGAGTGATGTGGCTGCGGGTCGGACGTGTCCAGCGCGCGGAGCGGGAGGAAAATTATGGTTGCACCGGGATTTCGGGGATGTGGACTAATTTATAGATTCTGGGAGCTAGGAAACTCCAAATGAGGAGCGGTTTTCGGCCACGCGACCACAAATCGACGACCGAGATGATGGAAGTGGTTGTGCTGGGTTTGTGGGCTGTTGTGGAGGGGGTATTGGGCCTCAAAGAGGAGGTACTTTTAGCCCACTAGGTTAACTGTTGGAGTATCAAACGAACTCCGAACGCGACGAAACTTGACAGGCGGCCTACACGTATGAAAACAACATCGCACGACAAGTCTCACGTCATTCCGGAAATGTTACACGGCCAAACACAAAAGAAGGACTCGGAGATGCCACGGGCACGTGTGAGAGCGTCGGAACTCGAAACGGACAACGGGAAGAGACGAGTGGGACCGGATGCAAGTGACAACACCAAAACAATGCAATGCACATGACAACATGACATGGATGAAATGCACACACGCACGCGACAAAACGACGAAACCGAAAAGAAAGAAGAACCCGGAACGGAAATGATGAAGCCAAAGTTTATATATTGCCATATAGGGAAAGTGTTACATCCGGGGCATTACACTTGATTTCCTCGCTATGGTCATGATAGAATAAAAGAAAATATAAAAAAATCATAGAGATCATATTGATCTTATGGAAGGTAATGACTTCACATATAAAGAGTATGATGAATAAAAGTTGTTGAGAGTTGACAAACATAGTTTTGGTCATCGTTGCAATTAATAGGAAGTAATAAAGAAAGAGAGGTTTCACATACAAATATACTATCTTGGACATCTTTTATGATTGTGAGCACTCATTAAAATATTACATGCTAAAGAGTTGATGTTGGACAAGGAAGACAACACAATGGGTTATGTTTTCTTATATCCAAAATAAAGTATATTGTCATGGATCATCCAACATGTTGAGCTTTACTTTCCCCCTCATGCTAGCCAAAACTCCTTGCACCAAGTAGATATACTACTTGTGCTTCCATACATCCTTAAACCCAGTTTTTCCATGAGAGTCCACCATACCTACCTATGGATTGAGTCAGATCCATCAAGTAAGTTGTCATGGTTGCAAACTCTCTAAAATATGTATGATTTATTAGTGTGGAGGAAATAAGCTTTATATGATCTTGTGATATGGAAGTAATAAAAGCGACGGACTGCATAATAAAGGTCCCTATCACAAGTGGCAATATAAAGTGACGTTCTTTTGCGCTAAGACTTTGTGCATCCAACCATAAAAGCACATGACAACCTCTGGTTCCCTCTGCGAAGGGCCTATCTATTATTCTTGCCTTATAAGAGTCAAGGTGAAAATCATCTTTCCTTTTTACATTTTATCCTTTGGCAAGAACATTGTGTTGGAAAGATCCTGACATATACTTAATTGGATGTAAGTTATCATGGTCTATTACTATTGACATTACCCTTGAGGTAAAAGGTTGCGAGGCAATGCCATAAGCCCTTATCTTTCTCTGTGTCTGATTAAAACTCCATACCCATAAGTATTGCGTGAGTGTGAGAAATTGTGAAAGACTAGATGATAGTTGAGTATGTGGGCTTGCTGAAAAGCTCTTATATTGACTCTTTCCGATGTTATGATAAATTGCAATTGCTTCAATGACCGAGATCATAATTTGTTGGTTTTCAAGGAAGTTTCTGATTCATACTTGACATTGTGAATGAATTGTTACTTTAGCATAAGAGTCATATGACAATATATATGTGATGCTATTATAAGAATAATCATGATGCCCTAATGTCCATATTTTATTTTTATCGACACCTCTATCTCTAAACATGTGGACATATTTTTTGATATCGGCTTTCGCTTGAGGACAAGCGAGGTCTAAGCTTGGGGGAGTTGATACGTCCATTCTGCATCATGCTTTTATGTCGATATTTATTGCACTATGGGCTGTTATTACACGTTATGTGACAATACTTATGCCTTTTCTCTCTTAGTTTACAAGGTTTACATGAAGAGGGAGAATGCCGGCAGCTGGAATTCTGGGCTAGAAAAGGAGCAAACATTGGAGACCTATTCTGCACGACTCAAAAAGCTCCGAAACTCCACGAAACACCATTTCAGAAAATATAAAAAATATCTGGTGAAAGAGATCTTCCAGGGGGCACCACATGTCCATGAGGGTGGGGGCGCCCCCTTGCCTCGTGGGCTAGCCGGTGACCCCCCGATGCCCATCTTATCCTATATGAGGTGTTTTGACCTGGAAAAAATCAGAAGGAGGCTTGCGGGACCAGACACCACCGTCTCGAGGCGGAACCTTGGCGGAACCAATCTAGGGCTCCGGCGGAGCTGTTCTGCCGGGAATACTTCCCTCCGGGAGGGGGAAATCGTCATCGCCGTCATCACCAACAACTCTACCATCTTGGGGAGGGTTATCTTCATCAACATCTTCACCAGCACCATCTTCTCTCAAACCCTAGTTCATCTCTTGTATCCAATCTTTGTATCAAAACCTCAGATTGGTACCTGTGGGTTGCTAGTAGTGTTGATTACTCCTTATAGTTGATGCTAGTTGGTTTACTTGGTGGAAGATCATATGTTCAGATCCATTATGCATATTAATACCCCTCTGATCGTGAACAATATTATGTCTTGTGAGTAGTTACGTTTGTTCCTGAGGACATGGGAGAAGTCTTTTGCTATAAGTAGTCATGTGAATTTGGTATCCGTTCGATATTTTGATGAGATGTATGTTGTCTTTCCTCTAGTGGTGCCATGTGAACGTCGACTACATGACACTTCACCATTGTTTGGGCCTGGAGGAAGGCATTGGGAAGTAATAAGTAGATGATGGGTTGCTAGAGTGACAGAAGCTTAAACCCTAGTTTATGCGTTGCTTCGTAAGGGGCTGATTTGGATCCATATGTTTCGTGCTATGGTTAGGTTTACCTTAATACTTCTTTTGTAGTTGCGGATGCTTGCAATAGAGGTTAATCATAAGTGGGATGCTTGTCCAAGTAAGGGCAGCACCCAAGCACTGGTCCACCCACATACCAAATTATCAAAGTAACGCACGCGAATCATATGAACGTGATGAAAACTAGCTTGACGATAATTCGCATGTGTCCTCGGGAGCGCTTTCCTTCACATAAGAGTTTGTCCAGGCTTGTCCTTTGCTACAAAAAGGATTGGGCCATATTGCTGCACCTTATTTACTTTTAATATTTGTCACTTGCTACCAATTACCTTATCACAAAACTATCTGTTACCGACAATTTCAGTGCTTGCAAAAAATACCTTACTGAAAACTGCCTATCATTTCCTTCTCCTCCTCGTTGGGTTCGACACTCTTACTTATCGAAAGGACTATGATAGATCCCCTACACTTGTGGGTCATCAGCTGGCATCGGTCCTCTAACCATACAGGGGAAGAATCTTTGTTGGATGGCTTCAACCTTGTTCCTTGGGTGAAGCTTCTTGTATGTTATATCAGCCCAAGGTGGTCTCACTTCATTCTTCGAAGTGTAATCTGGGGTGACGAATTTGTATTTGAACCATTGCTCAGCCCAGTACCTGCGAATCCAGTGAACACATGATTTGTGCTCCTGTATGTTTCTTCAGGATCAGACTTAATCTGCTCGAAAAGATCTGGAGCAAGATCCTTTCCTGTATCTGTGTGTCTCTATCTGCCACCTTTTCTTGTAGGTTTTTCACCTGCCATTGGGTTCGCAAAGGTGAGTGGCTTCACACAGGTGACAGGCTTCACACTATTTGTCAGACGGGAATTACCTTCAGGAGATTCAAGATGACACTGTAAGAAGTCTGCAAATGAATTCAGACTGTGAGAACCGAGTGACTCACCCACAGACATGTACCTGTGAAAGAATTAGAGATGCGAGGGAAGGGGAAGAGGTCATATGCATCCTCAGAAGGTTTTGAAGATAAATCAGTGCAAATACATTTACCTCATATTGCAAAGACATTCACTTATAGAGATAAGTTGGTTCCAGATTTGTACGAATCCACGAATAAGTACAAGTGAGGAATCTAACTGATTGTGAAGCATAAGTGAAAGTGTTTGCATGTTACGAGATGCGAGTAAAAGTGGGATCTAGATTTGGAAGTGGTAAAACAACTTCCATAAAATTTAGGAGATTTGACGGATCAAATAAATGGTAAAAAGTGAAAGTTTTAGTTACCGCTCAAGAACAGATAAAGAACTGCAAGACGAGGCGAGAAGGAGGCCTAGCAGTTCAATCTTCTATGCCCTAACTTGGTAGTGGAAGACACCTACGACGGCGGCGAATGGAAGGATGTCCACGGCCGGCGTGACGACGGTGTCGGAGAAGTAGTGGTAGCTAAGCGCTTCGTCTCCGGTGATGACGGAACCTAGCGGTGTGTGTGTGTGTGTGTGTGTGTGTGTGTGTGTGTGAAGCAATATAGCTTCATACATAGAAGCTGAGCGTAGCGAGATCCAGCAGCAATATAGCTTCAGCAGTAGAAAGTGATACACTATTTTGTTTCTTTGAAGACCAACAGACAAGAGATCTTTCAAGAAAATGACATGTGCCTCAGGTGGATTTGCGATCAACCTTGTCCCTGGCACAATCAGAATTAGAGAATCCAACTAGATCAAACATTGAGCCCTTTGGATACCATAATCCTAGCATTGGGGTGTGAGCCAAATATCGAAGTATTCGCTTCACCGCAAGGTGATGTGACTCCTTTGGTGCCGCTTGGAATCGGGCACACATGCAAACGCTAAGCATTATATCTGGCCTAGATGCACATAGGTATAATAAAGAACCAATCGTGGAGTGATATACCTTTTGATCGAACTCTTTACCATTGTCGTGGGAACACATATGACTTTTGGGTGGCATTGGCGTCGTGTATCCTTTGCAGTCTTGCATTCCAAACTTCTTCAGGCAATCTTTGAGGTATTTTTCTTGAGATATGAAGATGCCATGTCTCTATTGTTGGATTTGAAGACCAAGGAAAAATTTCAGCTCTCCCATCATGGACATCTGATATTGCTCTTGCATCATATACCTAAACTCATCTCTGTATCTTTTGTTAGTGCAGCCGAAGATAATGTCATCCACATAGATTTGGCATACAAATAGTTCACCATCATATGTCTTCGTGAAGAGGGTAGGGTCTAGTGAACTAGGTTTGAAGCCTTTACTCTTCAGGAAGTCTTTGAGAGTGTCATACCAAGCGCGAGGAGCTTGTTTGAGACAATACAGGACTTTGTTGAGTTTGTAGACCATATCAGGACGCTTGGGATCTTCAAAACTAGGCGGTTGTGCAACATACACTTCTTCTTCAATTTTTTCATTGAGAAAGGCACTTTTCACATCCTTTTGATACAGAAGAATGTTGTTGTGGTTGGCATAGGATAGATGTATGCGAATAGTTCAAGCCTAGCCTCAGGAGCAAATGTCTCATCAAAGTCAATTCCCTCAACTTGTGTGTAGCCTTGAGCAAAAGACGAGCTTTGTTTCTGACAACTTGACCATGCTCATCTTGTTTGTTGCGATAGATCCATTTGGTGTCAATGATGTTATGCTTACGGGGATCAAGACGCTTGACTAGCCCACACGTTGTTGAGCTTGAATTGTTGAAGCTCTTCTTGCATAGCTTGAATCCACTCAGGTTCCATGATGGCTTCATCAACTTTTTGGGTTCAGTTATTGAGACGAATGCAAAATCCCACCGAAGTTTGCTAGTTGTGAAGCTCTTGATCGAGTAAGTGGATCAGGCGCTTTGATGCTATCAATGGTCTTCTCAACCTGAACTTCATTAGTGACCCGAGGATGAGCAGGGCGATGATTTTGTTCTTGCTGATTATTTTCTTCATCTTCAACATTGTCTTCAGGCTCAGCATTGTCTTCATGATGTGGAGGAGCTTGAGTGACAATTTCTTCTTTAGTATGATCCTCGGTGGGTATGACCTCTCTAGTACCCATGATCTTGATAGATTCACTTGGAGAAGCTTCATCTAGCACATTTGGCAGGTTCTCTCTTTGCGAGCCGTTAGTCTCATCGAACCGCACGTCTACTGTTTCAACCACTTTATAGTGAAAGAGGTTGAAGACTCTATAGGTGTGCGAGTCCTTTCCGTGCCATTATCACTCCTGATGTGCTTGATCTTGATGCCATTGTTGGTCATGGCGCGATTAGCAAATCGTCTGAAGACATCCTAGACTTTAGTCTTGTAGAGTATTATGTGTACCCAAGTATATCTAGAGTGATCATCAACAATCACAAAGCCATATAAGCAAGCGGTAGTAGTAAGTGTAGAGTAGTGTGTAGGGCCGAATAAGTCCATGTGTAGCAGCTCGAAGGGTCATGACGTCGCTATGATTGTCTTCGAGGGATGTTTCGCCCTAGTCATCTTTCTAGCTTTGAATGCACCACATAGATGATCCTTCTTGAACTTTACGCCTTCGATGCCAAGGATGCGCTTCTTCTTCACGAGAGTGTGCAAGTTCCTCATGCCCGCATGTCCTAGTCTTCGGTGCCAATGCCAACACTTTGAGGCCTTTGCTAGAAGACATATGGCAAGTTGTGGTCCTGCGGAGAAATCTACCATATATAGATCACCTCTTCCATAACCTTCAAAGACTAGAGATTTGTCAGAATCCATAAGTACAAGACATCGATATTTTCCAAATATCATAATCATGTCAAGGTCACAAAGCATTGAGACGAACATTAAGTTGTATCCACGGGATTCAGCAAGCATCACTTTATACATGTATTGATTTTTTGAGGTAGAAACTCTACCTAGGCCCAATACCTTGCTTTTACCAGTGTCAGCGAATGTGATATGGCTTTTGATAGAAGGGCAAAGAGTGTAATCCATGAGAAGAATTCTATCACAAGTCATGTGATTAGTCCACCCACTATCCACGATCCATTCAGTTGCTTTCGGAGTCGTACCCTACAGTATAGTTAGTAGGATAGGCTTTCATCAAGAATATTGTGAAGCATAAACATTTGACGTACAAGCATACTATCAAAGTTAAGATTCTTGGATGGTAAGATAGAATGTTCATCAATAATTCCAGGGACGAAATAAATGGTAAGACCATTTTGGCATTTTATCTTGTGTCCCACAAGATGTTTTAGGTACCCAGCATTGTCTTCAGAATATAATAGTTTTTGGCTGGAGACCCTTCCCTGTAAGAGAAGTTAATTCTTCTTAACCACCCACAACTTTAGGGGTGGCTTCGAAGCAATGAGTCTAAGTGTAGCATCAGAGAATTTTGGCTTTGGAGCCCTAGCAAATAGTTATGCATGAGGTGAACAGTACTCATAAGAATATGCATAAAAATTCTTTGTTTTGTCAGCATAGCGGTTTGAAGAAACATGCTCATATTCATGAGTCTGATGATAGTTTCCCTACAAAACATTGCTGTTAGGGTGACCATATGAGGTCCTTTGCCTATATGACGCCTTTGGGCCATATGAAGACTTTGGTCTGGGGTTTATCTACTTCCCGGGTGGTGTCATGATGGCATTCACAGGAAGCTTTTCAAGAAGACTTTTGGGAACCCAGATCTTCTTCATAGGCGACCCATTCCTGCAATTAGTTCCAATAAACCCGGCAAACACTTCACCATTTTGATTCTTGAACAGTTTATAGTTTGAGTCAAACGACTCGTCAATGATAATAGGGCTAGCACAGCCAGATAAGGTGGATGGATCAACTAGGGATTCCTTAGCAGCAACTCATGTGGTTTTGGGGTACTGCTCAGGAGTCCAATAAGAGCCATCAACATTCATGTTCCTCTCGAAACCAACACCCTCTTTCCTAGGGTTTTGATTCAGAATCTGTTTCTTGAGGACATCACATAGTGTTTGATGCCCTTTGAGGCTTTTGTACATGCCTGTTTCAAGCAATGCCTTTGACCTGACATTCTCATCAGCAATAGTAGTGGTTTCCTCAGAAGAGGGGTTAGTTACCACACCAGCAGTTGAAGACATGATAGGCTCAGAAGCAGTAGAACATTTAACAATGGATGTAGCATTGTCACGCTCAAGACATTTTAGACAAGGTGGCGCAAACTCTTCTTGAGCGGAACTGGTCTATTGAGCGAGTAGTGAATCATATTCCTTTTGAAGATCATCATGAGACGCTCTCAGTTTCTCAAGATCCTGCTTCCTTTCAAGATAATCATAGGAAAGCTTCTCATGATCAGCTGAGAGGGTTTCATGACGACTTTCAAGCTCTGTGTACTTAACGTGAAGATTTTTATGTCTTCAAATAAGGACTGAGTTCGATTCATTTCCTCGTCCAACAGATCATCGCTTTTGTCTAGCAGTTTTTGAATTATTTCGAAGGCCTTTTGTTGCTTGGTGACAATATTAGCAAGTTTAGAATAGCCGGGTTTCAGATTTTCATCAACGGATGGATACTTGGATACCTTGATACCTTTTGCCATTAGGCATGTTGCTGAAGATGATGATTCAGGTTCAAGGTCCATCCTTTTGAGAGACTCCTTAAATTCGAGGAACCAGGGGTCCTGATGGCTTCGATGACCTTCATACACATCGGAGATCCGGTCCCATATAAGCTTCGCATTGCAAAGATGCATAATGCGCCTGAACTCATCTCAAGATAGGCAGGAGCAGATGATATCTCTTGCCATAATGTCTAGCTGAGTAACTTGCGAACATGATCAGCATTCGCCATCTTGCATAGACCAGTAAGACAAATCTCAATGACGGTCCACAACTCACTGTTCATCACCAATAGGCGCTTCTTCATCATGACTTTCCATTTGGGATAGTCATGACCATCAAGTATGGGGCGCGTAGCGGAGTCTTTGATTATCCCGGTAGTCACAAAGCTAAAACTCAAGGTGGTTAAACCGAATCACACAGAACAAGGGAGTACCTTGTTGTGATACTAATTGAAAGTGCTTGTTATCGACTAGAGGGTGGTGAATAGGCGATTTTTATGAAAGTCTTCAAGACAGGCAATGTCTTTGAAGACAGACACTCAAATACTACCTACACAGTATACATCGGAAGATAAACTACACTAGACAAGCCAAAGTCTAAGAGAAAGTACTGAGTAAGCGCGACGACTAATAGCAGCTTGGTAGATAGGATCAAAATAGGATGACAGTACGAAGCTAATTGTGAGAACAAGAGTATGTCTTCACACATTGAAGTCAAACAAGGCAATCAGGCAATGACTTCATGAAGATAAACAATGAGTAAGGGTGAAGTGATAGAACCAGTTGCTTGATGAAGACAAGGATTTGGTAGACCAGTTCCAGTTGCCGTGACAACTGTACGTCTGGTTAGGGAGGCTGAGATTGAACTCAGAAGACCGCATCTTCACCTTATTTCCCTTGAGTTAAGGACACACAGTCCACGCCCAATCACGCTGGTAGGTGTTCATGGTAGACTTCCAAATCTTCACAGACTTCGTTCACCGGCAATCCACAATGGCTCTTGGATGCTCAGAACGCGACGCCTAACCGACTGAAAGATACACAGTCTTGAAGTTTAACAAGTCTTTAGATCACGTGAACAGAAAAGACTTCAGTGATGGCAAACACTCTTTGGCTCTGGGTGTTTTGGGCTTTGTCCTCACAAAGATTCTCTCTCAAAGGCTTCGGAGTCGGGTTGCTCTCAAACGACAAAAGTCGCGTCTTAACTCTGAGTAGCCACCAGTTTATGGTGGAGGGGTGGGCTATTTATTGCAAGTAGGTAACCTGGCATGATTTGTCCGAAATGACCCCTGATCATTGGGGAACTGACACGTGTCCAACGGTCGGATTTCAAACACACGCGGCAGGTTGACATGGGCTACAAGTAAAGCTGACTTGTCCAACTCAGGATAAGATTTTCTCTCATCGTCTTCACTCGAAGACATAGGATTAGGGTTGAGAATCACATCAGTTTTCTGACTTTGTTCACTTGAACCCCACTTGACAGTTCGGTGGTTCCTATGACTCAAGTAAGAAGAAAATGAAACAACAAAACAACTATGTCTTCGTGCTCCATTGTCTTCAAATGAATGTCTTCACATGTCATTGTCTTCAACATGAATGTCTTCATGAACCGTTCAGATATAGAGGCCGGGGGCAAGCCTCATTTTCCAAAAATAATAATAATCTAGATCGATGTTTTTTTTTTGAAATTTTGAAGAAAACATTAAGATTCCTGGACATTTCAAAATTTTGCCAACATTTTCACGAATTCTCGAATATTTTTTCAAATTCATAAACATTTTTAAATTTACAAGCATTTTTATTTGTGCACGTTATTTGATTCACGGAGACTTTTTAAATATACACAAATATTGTTAGTTTATGTCGTTTTGTAATTAATAAACCCGGCCAAAACCCGGCCAGAAAAGAAAAAAAAAGGGTGCGCTACTTGTGTGTTTGATTTCAAAACGCATGGATAAGCTAGAAAATATGGAATAATAAAGCTAGTTACTTTTTATGTTTCCCTTTTCATTCCAATTTTTTAGGCTAACCAATAATTTTTTTGGGTCTGTTTGTGTCACATCTTGATGTGAAATAGCTAACCCGTATTTTTTTTGTTGCAGTCGGTGTTGTGGACTAGTGGTATACTTTTCTTGTTCTGATCTTGGTGTGCATCTTGCACAAATAACAAAACCATGCGTAGCCGCCTCCTCCTCTTCCTCCACAAAAAGTTAGGATTTTTGCCTCTCGCCGACGTCGCCGCAGGTCCGCCTCCTCTCTGGTGGCCTTAGGGCCATGGGACGCGGTGGATCTCAGCAAGGATCGGCGGGAGGGGTCCGTTTTTAATCGTTTCTTTCAGTTTTGTTAGGGTTTGTGTCCTGCTCAGGAAGACGAACGGCGGCGGCTCCCTGAAGATGGAATAAAGGTCTCCCACCTAGCTCCCGTTCCGGCGATGCGTCTAGCATCGTTATTGGGCGTGTGAAGGTGTGTCTCCAGCGGATCTATTTTTGGTGGATTTGCTCGGATCTCGTCGTTGTTCGTCTACGTTCGTGTGTCTTCGGATTGGATTTTTCTTATCTACGTTATTCTTCATCTGCGACGGTTGCTGTTCTGGTGCGCTGGTCCTACGGGGCCTTAGCACGATGATTTCCCGACTGTCTACTACAACAAGTTGTGCCCGACTCCGACGATGGAGGGGCGATGACGGCAGCGCGCCTTCGGCTCGCTTCAGTGCTGGTAATTGTCGCTAGGTGGTCTACGGATCTGGATGTAATTTCTATTATTTCTGATATTCGTTGTGATGCCATGATTAAAGATAATAGATCTGAAATTTTCTCGAAAAAAAAAAGATCTTGATATGCATCTTATGATTTCTGATTAATGTATGTACAGCCGGCCACTTTCCATCCAAGAAACAAAAATACGTCACATGCCTCACCAACCTGCAGGTTTTTCTTTTGAGCCCTTAATATAAACACATGATTTTCTTTTCCAGGCATCCCTTTTCATTTTGTGTATCGTGTCGTCGATTATCAAGTACAAACAGTATTAGAAGATCAAACCAGAGCGTATACCACCACACTGACCGCGGAAGGAAAAAACTAGGCAAGAAAGGGGGAACACATGAACTACAATATTATACTTCCTTCGTTTTTAAATATATGTTTTTTAGATGTTTTAAATGCGAAATTGCTTCACACACGACTGTGTGCATACGATTTGTACGATCCTTCCAGCAAAGTCCGTTGCCTCGTGCGTGCACGCTCGCTGCAGCGCTGCCACGTATGATCGTACTGGCATACGATGCAAATGTGTCGTACGTATAGCAGCGCCGTTTTAAATGGAATACAACATACGGATATATGTAGACATACAAGGACAGTACAAAATATTCAAAAAAGAATCCCCTCGGATTTGGCTTCAGCCTTTGATCAGGCAGAGACGGCCATGCATTTCCTGTAGGAAAATGAGCAGAGCGCAGGCAGTACAGCACACCAAACAGTGCATGATCAGCGGCACCGCCAATGTGCATGCACCATGGCTCGGATCAGAACACCCCAATGATGGCGCGCACACACACACACAAACAGCGTGACATGATTTGATCACATTCACTGGATCATGCCGTCGCAAGCGACCGACGCATCATTCTGCTGCATCTCGTGCATGTGGCCCCGGTCGCCACCTCCCATCATGGATTCACCTCACCTCACCTCACCTCACCTCAGCAGCCCGGCCTTGGTTGTTTTCCGATTCGGACTGAACGGAGGTGTACAGAAACAGTCACCTGAATCAACGGACGAAACGGACGAAGGAAGGAAGGAACAAACCTGCCGCTGATGGTCCATCCAACCTCGGGTAGGTTTGGTGGGTGGGGGGTGCTCAGCTGCCGATAATAATTCCGGGTTCAAGTTTTGGCGGCGAGTGGTTGGTTGGATGGATTCATGCGCGGACAGCGGCGTTGCATCAGGGAGGAGGAGCAGACACGTCTGAATGCATTATGCATCGTGCATGCAACGCTCCAAACAGAAACGGTGCAGAACGGGTGAATAATGGCGTCATGATTCAGGAAGGTGCAGTTGCGGAGAGGTTGGCTTCTGTCCACTCTGGCCCTGGACCGGGAGATTGCATTGCACCATTTGCACGAGTGGAAAGAAAGGCGACGGGTGCTCGGCGACAGACACAGAGGTTAATGGTGGAATTAGGCTGTAAATGTGCGAGGATCATGGTCATGGGGCAACGCGGGCACACGCCGTGCGTGTGTTGTGGTTAATTGCTTCAGGATTCAGAAGCAGGCTCCAGGTTTTGGCCGGGATGGACGCGTTGCTTTGGTGCTCGAAGGCGAGGGGTGTATATAACTGCAAACTGCGGGGTCGACGAGGAAATGACCTTTTTTCGTGAATACGCAAAGATTGTGTATCATTGCATTGATAAGAGTGATGAAAAATACAGAGGATGAATGCTACAACGTCCACGCGTACACAAGTTGGCGCAGGCTCAAGTAGCAGGAGCAGTTGGGGTAGGGGCTGCTCATCCCCAATACATCAAGGTAGAGCCTATCTCTCAGAGATCATCATCGCCCAGCCGTTGGCGCCGGCGCTAGCCCGTAGGCGAGGGTCTTCCTGAATAGACCGAAGCAAGCTAGCAATGGAGGGGTGCAGCTGGTCGAAGACACACCCATTCCGGTGTTTCCAGATAGCCCAGGCGGTGAGGGCGATGATGGAGTTTAGTCCCTTCCGTAGAGCAGTGGGCGATGTGGAGCATGCGTCGATCCACCAGTCCGCAAAAGGCGTGTCTGGGTCCGGGATCGTAGCAGTCGATCTGCACCAAGAGAGAACCTCGTGCCAAATTTGGCGGGAGAAAGGGCAAGCAGCGAACAGATGGTGCATATCCTTGATGGCCTGGTCACAGAGCACGCACCGGTCGTTATGAGGTAAACCTCGCCGGGCGAGACGAGCAGCCGTCCAGCACCGATCCTGCAGGGCCAGCCAGATGAAGGCTTTGATGCGGAGGGGGGGCCCATGTCTTGTAGGTAAGCTTTGAAGATGCGTCCGGGATAGAGCCGTGGAAGAGCGCAAGGTAGCAGGTCTTGGCTGAGTAGACGCCGGAGTCCGTCCACCTCCAACGCAGCACATCATGCCCGGCCGCGAGGGTTTTGGTCTGTAGAGTGCGCAAGAGGTCAATGTACTGGACAAGGGCGGCGGGGCCGAGCGCGCCGGCGATGTCTCGCACCCACGCACGCCCGGGGAGGCCCTCAGCCACCGTCCGGACGCGGCGATGACGTCGAGATACCATAGAGAAAACCAGGGGCGCAACCTCAGAGATGGACTTGCCCTCGATCCAGGGGTCCGTCCAGAATTTGCATGAACGCCCGTCTCGCACTTCCCAGGTGGTGGAGGCTCTGAAAATCTGCGCGGCCACCGGGTCGTGGGGGAGGTGAAGCTGGCTCTAGGGACGCGAAGCATCAGTGCGCTGGAGCCATAGCCATCTGGCGCGCAGGGCAACACGAGTGCGCTGCAGGTCACGGATCCCCATGCCGCCGAGGGAGGTGGGGCGGCACACACGGTCCCAGTTGACGCGACACTGCCCGCCTCGCGCATCTTTGCGGCCAAACCACAGGAAGCCTCGGATGATCCGATTAACCCGTGCGAGGATAGTCTTGTTGACGGCAATGGCGACGAGGATGTGAATGGGCATGGCACAGAGGACGTGTCTGCAGAGCGCGAAACGATCTTCGAGGGAAGGCATGGACCCAAGCCAAGTGGAGAGCTTCTTCTCAAGTTTGTCGACAAGCGGCATGAGGTCAGTCGTGGAGGGCTTGCAGATGGAGAGCGGGAGGCCGAGGTACTTCACCGAGAAGTAGGCAATCGGGCATGCCATCACCGCCTCAATCATGACAACGTGCTCCTCAGTGCACCGGATGGGCGATGCCGAGCACTTGGCGAAGTTTGTGCGGAGCCCAGAGACTTTGCCAAAGATGTCGAGTAGACAACGAATGGTATGGAGGTCGCGGGTGTCGGGGTGGCAGAAGATGACAACGTCGTCCACATAGAGGGAGACACTCGAGGCCAGGTGCCTCGTGGTCAGTCACTGGAGGAGGCCATGCTCGACGGCTCGCTAGAGAAGCGAGTTGAGCACGTCGATGACAATGACGAAGAGCATCGGAGAGACACGGTTCCCTTGTCGCAGCCCGCAAGCGTGAAGGATCGGCAGCCCAGGAACGCCATTGAGGAGCACACACGTGGACGCGGTGGAGAGCAGAATAGAGATCCACTCGCACCAACGGTTTCCAAAGCCGAGGTGCCGGAGCGTGTCGAGCAGAAAAGGCCAAGCCACCGAGTCGAACGCCATCGCGATATCATCTTGAGAAGCGTACGCGGCATCTTGAGGTTGTGGAGGAGTCTAGCCGTTTGTTGAACGAGGAGGAAATTGTCGCTGATGCTCCGGTCGGCAATAAACGCGCTCTGGTTCGTGGAAACCAACTTGCCCAAATGTGGTGCTAGCCGGAGAGAGAGCGCCTTCGCGAACAGCTTCACGATGAGATGAATGAGACTGATAGGCCGATAGTCGAAGAGTGATGCCGCATCCTGCTTCTTGGGGATAAGGGTGAGGAGCGCCTCATTCAGCCGCTGGAACCCACGTCCGTTGAGTGCATACAGCTTGTCGAAGACGGCGCATATGTCATGCTTGATCACATCCCAAGCACTCTAGAGAAACTCGGCGGTAAATCCGTCGAGGCCTGGCGCCTTCCCAAGTGGCAGGCTCTTCACGGCAGCCCATATTTCATCCTCGGAGAAAGGTGTGTCGAGGCTGGATAGGTCGAAGGGGCCAGCATGGATCACAGAAAGATCAATGGAGAAAGGGTGCGGCATCACCGTTCCAAGGATGCCAGAGAAGTGCTGGTAGGCGGCCTCAGCGAGCGCGGCCGGGGTGAAGACGGAGAGATCGCCCACCTGCAGCTCCAGGATACGGTTCTTCTGCTTGCGGTGCGCGGCATGGACCCGTAAGAACTTCTGGCCCGCGTCGCCATCTCACAGCCAAGAGTGTCTGACACGCTGGCGCGAGATCGACCGCTCGAGCGAAGCGAGGCCAAGATAGGCCCCTTTTAGGCGTCGACGCAGCCAAGCCTCGGCTGGGGAGAGGGGTCGCAGATCCTGAGACGCATCAAAGCGCGCAATCAGCTCTCGAGCGATCAAGAGCTGTCGAGACACATCGCCGATCTTCTTTGCGCTCCAGCTTTGGAGGCGCCGAGCGGTGGTCTTAAGCCGCACCACCAAACGACGGAAGGGGTTCGGCTCGTCGGCCCCGGTATCCCACGCCTCAAGCACGACCTGCATGTAGCCGTCGGTGCACGGCCAGAATCTCTCAAAATGGAACCTTTTGGTGCCAGGCGAGCGCGCGGTGCAGTCTAGAAGAAGGGGCGTGTGGTCAGACGCCGCGGAGGCGAGGCAACGAAGCATACAGTGTGGGTGGAGCGCCTCCCATGCTGAGTTGCAGAGGGCCTTGTCGATGCGCGTGAGGGTCGGAGTGCCGTGCTCACTCGACCAGGTGTACCGCCTTCCGTGGAGGTAGATGTCGGGCACCTCCTCGTCGGCGAGGAAGCGGCGGAAGCGAGACATGACACAATGGTTGATCTGGGAGTTGTTCTTGTCCGCCGCCACGACGATCATGTTGGAATCACCCCCTAGGATCAAAGCGCCAGCGCGCAACGATCAGACCTCGCTGTGGTCGCCGAGGAAGGCAATCTTGTCATCCTCTCCTTGCGGGCCGTAGACGCCGGTAAGCCACCAGTGATGCTCGCCATCGAGGGAGGAGGCCAGGGCGGTGATGTGGTGCTCGCCAAGATAGGGATCGGAGAGCGCGATCATGTCCGGATGCCACGCAAGCAGGATGCCTCCACTTGTCCCATTAGCAAGAAGAATGAAGAACTCAGAGAAGGACGAGCCGAGCGTCTCAGCAACGAGCGAGGATGAAAGGGAAATCATCTTGGTTTCTTGAATACAAATGATACATGGGGAAGCGGCGGTGATCACGCTGCGGACGACGGTGCGCTTGGCTGGGGCATTTAGGCAACGCACATTCCAAAATACAATTTGGAGGTTGTGATCCATGAGGAACGTATGGGTCCTGGGGTGGGCAGAGCAGCCACTAGGCCTCGACAACGCGAGGCAGTGGGGAGAGCGAGCTGGCGGGCGAGTTGAGGAGCTCGGGGATGCGCCAGCCAAAAAGATCGGTGAATGCCTGCAGCACATCATGCGCCAGCGGTCTCTGAAAGAGGCGCTCGTACTTCACGAGGGTTTCCGCGGAGATGGGGGAGTCGTCCGAGAAGAGCCCAAGGAGGCGTAGGAGTTTCTTGGCCTTGAGCTCGGAGCTGAGCCCGCAGTCCGTCTTGGCGATCCGACCGATCCTCCGAGGCGTGAAGTTCGGTGGCAGCTCCTTTCTACGCCGCGGGAGGAAGGCGCCGGAAGAATCTGCGCAATCGGCCGTTGGATGGACTCCACAAACACATCCCGGGGCTGAACATCGCCATGCGCGCCAAGTGGCGAGCCCTGAATGGCTACATAGGAGGAATCAGGGAGCGTGGGCTCCGGGTCACTCGGGATCGGTGCGGGCGAATCGCGCGCAACGGGGTCTAAGGTGGGGACGGTCTGGGGATCAGTGGTGGGGCCAACCGAAGGAGTAGCTGGGCCCATCCTGCGCTTGGCCAGGGCCAGCTGTTCATCGGGGGGCGAGGTGGGCGGCTTGCTGCTGCATGGCTCCGGATTGGTCGGGGAACGAATCGCGATCTCTGGTAGGGCAGCATAAAGTAGGAGCGGGCCAGAAGAAGCGACAGCCTCGGGATCCCCCTAGGGCGTGGGGCAGCCTCCAGAAGGCGCGCAGGTGCGTCAGGTGGCAGGTTGTTGGCAGCTAGCGGGGCGGGAGACGCGGGAGCGGCGACCTGGTCAATGGAATCAAAATTTGAACAGTCCGCGCCCGAAGGAGTGGACAAGGAGGGACGTCCAACGGCCGCCTCCGGGGCCACGCTCGCGGTGGCTTTCTGGAAAGCCGCCTTGTCCCCCAAACGCAACCTAGCAGGGGCCCGCGTGACGCCAGGCACGACCGGCGGGTGTGGCCCCAGGATCCCGTGCCAGACACGCGAGGCAGCGAGCGGGCGGTTGTGGCGGCGCCCCCCACGGAGACGATTGGAGCAGCCGGAACGGCAAGAGGGGCCGCCGACATCGCAAGGGGGGGGTGATCATAGAGGCGCGGCCAAGGCTTGGGGCAGGGTGGCAAGTCTTGGTCGGGGCCGGCGCCACCATCAGAGTCAGGGCCGGGAGAACGACGCGGCGGCGGTGGCGGAGGGACGGGGCGGCGGAAGTCCTCACATCTAGCGACATGAATCGCTACTGGAAAACGCAGTAGGTCCATGCCGAAGCGCTCGGCGATGTCAGGGTCTGCATCGATGTCGATGCCATCACGCACCGGAAGGAAGAGGTCGGCGGCGAGGGGGATCGCGTCTGGGTTGGGGGTCTAGGCGGTAAGCTTGAAGATGTTCAAGTTGGTGCTGCGACATGTCCGCGGCTCGAGGTGCTCCACCATGCAGAACGGCGAGAGCAGCGTGACCGCCGTAGCGCGATGCCAGGCGTGGTCCAGCACACCAGTGAGCTCGAGGTGCACCCGGAAGCGGGCGCGAACCTGCTCGGCCCCAGCCAGCACGCTCCATGGATGGAGAAGCAGACGGAACCTGGCGGTGCGCACGCCATCGGTTGCCACCAGGGCCTGATCTTCAGCGTCCTGGAAGCGGATGAGGAAGTCCTCCGGAAGGTGGCGGTGGACCGAGAAGCGCGTCGTCGGGATGTCGAAGCGCGATCGGATCACATCGGCGACCTCGAGGTAAGACACCCCGGTCCTGCACCCCGCAACGGTGGCGAGCAGCGAGTGCCGGAGCTCATCTTCGGCGGCGTCGATCTCCGTGGACAGGGGCAGGAAGCACGCGGGGGCGGCACCCGGCCGCAGCGACGGGTGCCCAGTGAGGGGGACGGAGGCGGAGGCGGACCGCGCAGAGAGGGAGGCGCGGGGGGAGGGGATGGCAGGCCCGGAAGACGCAGGTTGCCATGACCCCTGGACGGACGAAGAGGGAGACGAGGTCGTCGGTGAGGGCGAGGGCTGTGGGGGAGAGGGTCCCCGGAGACGCTTGGGCGATGGGCTTGAGCCTGAGGGGGACGGCGGCGAGCGCGGGTTGGTGCACTTGCGCGCTACGTGGCCATAGAAGCCGCAACGTGCGCAACGGACGTCGCAGCGGCACTCGGCCCTGGGGTGGTCGTGGTAGCGGCAGCGCGAGCAGAACTCCTCCGAGGCCCAGCGCCGACGCGGCTCCGTCGGCGGAGTGGCGAGGGGCGGGGAGGAACGCGCGGCAGGAGCACGCCGCTGTGGGCGCTGGCGCTGCAGGGGCCGCCTCCGCTTGCGACCCACCACAAACCACTCACGCTCCTCGGCGGGCTCCTCCTCGGAGACCCGGTGGACCTCGGAGCAGATGGCGCGCGGAGGGGGCGGGGGCGAGGCCGGCGGAAGGGCGGCGGCCGACGACCCACAAAGCGCCTGCTGGTAGGAAGGCCTCGCGGAGCCATCGGAGGACGGACTGGACTCGAGCCAGCGCTGGTCGCGCCCGCGGCCGGAGGCAGCCGATGAGCCCATGGGGACAAGGGTGGGGAGGGTGGCCGCCGGGCGCCGGAGCGGCGAGCGGCCGGAGGCTGTGGGCACCGGGACCGGAGCGGCCGCTGGTGAGAGCGGGGAGCGGAGCTGTAGGCTGTGGGCAAGGTCTTGTTGCAAGTCCCATTCGTCTCACTCCTCCGGATAGGGTTTCAGACCGAGATTAGGAAAGAACTCTCTCGAGGAGGAAATGACCTTCTAGCCGCGAGCTCAAGTACTCCTCTATGAGCAAAAATTTTGTTGGGTTGTTAGGAGGACAGTGGTATCCCAGCTCGTAAGAGTTTGAACCATAATTTTGACATTAGTGTTCGCATTTTTCTGAATTTATTTCAGTCCTTTCGACGATGTGCGTTCGGTGGGAGGAGACATTCTCGTCGACTACGAATACGTCTATGCCAACTTCGTCAATCATAAAATGATGTGCCAGTTCAGCCTCTCGAGGTAGGGTGTGCATGCGTGCATTCAGTGAGTGCATGTGTATATATGAGTGTCTTCTTCCGTGTTGTGTTAAAAATGATTAAAAAAACAACACTTCAAAATGTTTTTACATCTAACATTACTTAGTTTTCTTCGCACTTCCAAATTTTGAGATAAAGTCACATCTATGGAGGTTGGGAAAAGAATAATAAAATAAATACTTTAAAATGCTTTCAGAAATATCCTTTTTGTAGCATCATTTTATTACCAGAGCATTAAGAATGTTTTTCCTCGCGAATATTTACACATATGTAAAATATTTACTATTTTTGTTGATTTTACTGTTCACGAGATGCATTTGAGCTTGTTAACCGAGACTACACGTCCGATCGATGAAGATTTTCCGGGTTGAATTAGATGACTTTGCTGCGGTTCGAGGACTATAATAAATCAGATAGGGTTTATTGCTCTACTACTACCTCCGTCCGAAATATTTGTCGAAAAAATAGATAAAAATGAATATATCTAGAACTAAAATATGTCTATATATATTTTTAAACGTGGTCCCTTAGGTCCCGATTTATTAAAAAAAATCAAAGAGAGGTGCCCAGTTAATTAACGAAAAATCGGGCAAAAACCGTATGTCTAGTGTATTCATTTTTCCTAGAAGTATTTTTGGACGGGTGAGTATTCATGAGCTCAAAGCAGCATTGTCCAACATGGCAGTATGACACCAACGGCAGTGTCTGTTGCTGAAGCTCACCGCTGAAGCCAACAAGATTTCTTTTTTTTAAAAGCTAGCCAACAAGTTTTTTTTTAAAGCTAGCCAACAAGAAATTATATTTTTGCGCAAAAAAAAGAAATTATATTGGTCCATTGTCAAGTTTTTATGTGATCTGATACCCTGTCCTCTGGATGATGAGCTCCAAAGCTCGTTTGGCACGACGGGTCCTCATCAAGCATAACTAACCTAACCTAACCACGCCTACCGCTGGTGTCAACGCCGGTTTCTTCCCAAACCAAAGAAGAAAAAAGCTGGTCTCAACGCCTATCAGGACGGGTCGCTTATGCCAAGGCACGGCCCGTATGGGATGGCGAGCGACGTGACCACATCTCTTGGTGCCACGTCGTCGCCTCTTACCGTTATAGCCTGTCACGGTGCCTAGCTGCTCTGACCAACATGGCACCGACGCCCTAGCTGATGGTCACCGTTGAAGCCACAACAAACTTACACTATTAGTTTGTTTGTCAGTTTCTCTGTGATTTGATACCCTGTCCTCAGTGTCCTGTCGTGGATGAGCCCCAAGCTAGTTTAGCGTCAAGGCCCTCGTCAAGTATAACCTAACCACGCCTACCAGCTAAAGACAGGTCGCTTGTGCCAGCCTCGGATAAAGGGCACGACGGCCCATAAGACGTGACGGTGTCAGTATCTAAGGGCATCTTCGACGTGGATCCGCAAACCTCTCTCAGCGGTTCAGACCGTACTGTTCAGACCGCGGAAGCCATTTGACGCGGGGTTGTATTGATCCGCGGGGCGGTTCGGATGCGATTTCTTCCGCAAACCTGAGACAAAAGTTGAAGAGGTTTACGAGAGTCCGAATCTCAAGCACGTTTCTGACCCTGGCCCACAAAAAAAAACCTCACCTTCCTCGTGCGTTTTTGGTCAGCACCGCTCCAGAGTGTCAGCGCGCGCATTCATTCCCGCCCAGAGCGGACACAACCACTCGCTAGCGCCGGCCAAGAGAGCGCCGTCCGCGCCGCTACCCGATGCATGCGTTTGCCACGCGTTCAAACGACACGACGGCCGCCCGTCCGTCCATCTGCCGCCCGCATTGATGGCATGCGGTTGCCGAGACGTCTTCTCCGACGTCACCCATTCGTCCGTCTGTCGCCCATCGGTGCTATATAAATCGCTACCCTGGCCATAGTCACAGTCATCCCTCTCCACACCACTCCCCCATGGATCCCTTCGAGGCCAAAGCTCTCTAGGGCGGGCTTACGTCGGAGCAGAAGAAGACCATGGCCGCCATTGCTGCCGTATGGCAGGCCGACAGGCAGCCAGAAAACGTGCGAATGGAGGACGCCTCCGACGACAAGCCAGCACCACCTCCTCTTCCTTCACGGCACCCTTCTCCTCCGCTCCACCCTCGCCGATGCATTGCACCCTGACCATCGGCGAGGCCCGTGCCCATTATATGGACATGGCGCGGGAGGAGCGGTTCCGGGAGACGCAGGCTGATGCCAACTACAATCACAACCTCCTCCGGGAGCATCTGCAGGCGGAGGAGTAGGTCGCCGCCGGCAGAGCGGTCACGTCGGACGCAGACCTGGCGGAGCAGGATGCGCTGCTCGAGTCCTACCGCTCCGTCGAGAGATCCGCCTCGCCCGCTGGTGGTACCGGCAGTGGGTGGCGAAGGTGGTGGCCGCTGGCAAGGAGTGGGACGAAAACGTGGGCGAGGCGTTGTTCGGCGACACTGACGAGGAGGACATCGCCGAGACCGGGCCCCGGCGCCATGACCACGAAGAACCCGACACGTCCGTGGGCGCCGCCGGTAGCAAGGAAGAGTAGAACACGGTAGGTCGCCACCGCTCGGGTCCTAGGAAGGCTACCGCTCCTCCCTTCCCGTCGACGTGAAGCTTGGTGGGCTCAACATCTTTGGTCGATTAGTCGCTTGGCGGCGATGTCGAGGCGAACAACTTCAATTCCCGGGGCTCCCAATGCGGAGGTCGCACAGGCGGAGCTGAAGAGCGTCAAGGTGAAACTGGAGACGATGAAGGTTCAGTTCTCGGGGCTGATGGATAGAGACTAGGACCGGACGTGGGCGATCATTTAGATTATGTATTAATTATACTCCAGAGCCTTAGGACCACTTTGAAGTATTTGTAATGAAATTCATCGTATTTATATGAAATCTGGTATGTTTATATAAAATCAGTCCGTGTTTATAGGAAATCCACACTTGTTTGCACGAATTTTGTCCGATAGGTTTGAGTCGTTGTGAAAATGTATATGGATAGTGTTGGATGGCTGCCTACCGCATCCGTGTCCGCGGACTGGTCCTCCTTTGTCCGTGGACGGATGCGAGAGTTTTTTTGTGCGTTGCTGTTGAAGATGCCTAAGTGTCACGTGGAGCAAGACCGCGAGTTAGGACCATCTTATTTGGTACTAAAATATCTGTTCAAACTGAAAGTAGGGAGTTCAAAACATAGCCAACTGCGTCAGAAAAACAAAATGTGGTAATGCGTTACTTCAAATGTCAACATGTCACGCCGTCACGGATACTTGATCCAGCCCGGGATAAAACTCGTTCTGTTACTGGATTCCCGCCATCATGTTTGGGCAGAAAAAGTTCCCTGTCGTTCTGCCAAACAGCTGAACACAATCTTGTTCCGTTCCATCTATTTCTTTGCCGACACAAGACAAAATGGTCAAGAAGAATATGAGATCCCCGTCATTACAACAATAGAAGGAATGGTTCCCCACTCACTTCTCTCGTGTGTCCCGAACTGTTAAGAATGCTTGGTTAGCTATAATGCAGCTATTCCATTGACTTTTGAATCTGCTATTGCTTTCTTAATTGAGATATCTGTTGAATATTTGAGTATTTTTTATGTAAATTAATTAAAAAAAAACTGGTGGATAAATCATGACATAAATATAAATAGATTAAACATACCAATCGAATGGGCAAAAAAAATTGGGCACATATTCCCAATGAAATTCTACGCCATGTCTACTAGTTGCACTCTAGATGTTTTTTAATATGATATACATGCCATCCTTCAAAAAACAGGATGGAAGTACAAAAGGTAAATAAATTTTGCACGCAAAAAAGTCAAGAACACACCCTACCCTTATGAGCACCTACGAGAGAGAAAAAGTCAAGAAAATTTCACATTTCCCTCCTAATTTTGATGTATAATTAAATCCGTGAGATTTTAAATTTTTAATTTGTTTCAGCCCTTAGTCATGCACTATTCTGTTTGATCCAAGTTAAGAAGTTTCTCTGTGTCCTGATTCCTGACATCTCAGACCCATTTGCTAGAGTCGTGTTGTAGTTGCTTGGATGCCACATCACAAAATATTTAAAATATGATTACAAAAACCTCTAAATATTTAAAATATGGTTGGAGCCAGAAGCTCCGTAAGCCCCGTCCCCCCCCTCCCCCCCCGGTGCGGTGGCGCCTCCCCGCACCGGGGAACCCCCGCCCTCCTCCTACAGCCCCGCCCCACCTCAGCTCCCCTCCGCCGCCGTCGCAGGGGTGTCACAGGGCAAAGCCCTTGTGGCGTGGCGGCGACGGCTGTTTTCTCCTCGGATCCCGATCTGGTTGGGAGGCAGCGCTCCTTTCCGGCCAGATCGGCGGCGATGGCGCAGATCGGCGGCGGCATGGATGTGGTGCGGCGGCGGCAAGGGAGGACGGCACCAGCAATGGCGGGTCTGGCCTTGACTCTTGTCGGGCTAATTCTGTAATGCCCAGGATGGGACTATATCTCCTACGTGTCGAGGCACGACTTAAAGATATAAACCCATTCTGGAATGATCGCAAGTTTGGTATCTTTGCACGACTCATGTAAAAGAGGGATTAAATTGCAAAAGGAGATAGTTGGCTTACACTCGCCACTTCACACAATACAATACATAAGCAATACATCATTCAAAACATCACAGCCCATCTAAGGGTAAGATCCAAAAGACAAGATACCAAACAACATAACGCCACAGGTCAGGATCGAATCCTAGTAGAAACCACTACTGATCATCGAAAACGTCACAAGCATACGGCCAAACTCTTCATCGAGCTCCCAGTGAAGAACTTGAACCAGCTCCTGCATCGAACTCGGCTGAACCTGCATCTGGTGTTGTAGTATTTGTGAGCCACGAGGACTCAGCAATCCCATAACCATGGGTATCAAGACTAGCAAAGCTTTATGGGTAGGAAGAGGTAAAGTGGTGAGGCTGCAGCAGCAGCTAAGCATAATATGGTGGCTAACTTACGAGTACCAGAATAAGATGAGCATCTACGCAAACGGTCGCAAAAGTAGTGATCGCTAAAGATCCTGAACTACATACGAGTCAAACATTACCCCACCGTGTCCTCTTCTCAAAGTGAAAAGAGACAGTCACGGTTACTCACACGGTTGTGTGTTTTACTTCGGATCATCTGTCAAGTTTTCTACAACTGGACATTAACAAATTCCAATCTGCCACATAACCGCGGGCACGGCTTTCGAAAGATCATAACCCTGCAGGGGTGTCCCAACTTAGCCCATCACAAGCTCTCACGATTAGCTGAAGTGATAAATATAATATCATCACCCCTTATCTTAGGGAAATCCGATCAGGCTCGGCATCCCGGTGCATAAGACATTTCGACAATGGTAAAACAAATCCAGCAAGACCTCCCGGCGTGCCGACACCCTGATGGTAGCCGCGCGCATCTCGTCTCAGGCCACGTCCGGATGAGCGCTACGTACAGTAACCGAAGATCCCAGATAACTGGGTGGCACCACAAGTGGCTCTAGTTTGGGACCAACACCATCAGCACTGGCCCCCTGCTATGTAGAATTAAGAACCCGAGGGTGCGACCCCCTATGCAATTTTAATTATTTAATTAAGTTGTTATAATGAGGCAAATTAAAACCAATGTTGGGCCTTGCTGGAGGAGTTTTATTCAAAGTCGAACTGTCAAGGGGTCCCCATCCACCCATCGTGTAAGGAACGCAAAATCAAGGAACATAATGCCGGTTTATCGGCGCCTAAGGTGGCATGAGTGGAACAAAACACCGAGCAAAAGGCCAAGCCTTCCACCCATGCCCAGTATATAGGTGTGTTAATAATAATTATAGATATTGATGATATTCCAACAATAAGTTCCCTCCTGGAACGATCTTCATCTTCACCTTCAACTAACAACGCTATAAGAGGGGCTGAGCAAGCGGGTAACATAGCCAAACAGTGGTTTTGCTAGGAAGGTTTCAAGGTTAGAGGTTTCATGGCAACAAGGAGAGGCTGACATAAAAGATGGGTAGCGCGACATGTAACGATAGCAGCGAGACAACTAAGCATGGCAATGGTAGTAAAGGTATCCAAGTGTATGATCATCTTGCCTGGGATTCCGCAAGGAAGAAGAACGGGTCCACGAAGAAGACGAAGAAGAAGCCTCACAACTCCGGAACGAAACCGAAGCTAACCAGAGAAGCAACCGGAAAGAAGCAAACAACACGGTAAACACACATATCATAAACATGGCATACGATGCACATCCAAGTATGATGCATGTCCGGTTTAAATATGCAAGGCATGGCAAGGTGCACAAACAAAACTACAAGTTAAGTGGAGCTCAATATGCAACGAGTTGCATATTGACGAAACACCACATTTTATTTCTTTAGTTGACTCTCGTTTATTTACAAGACAAGGTTAAATGTTTTTAACATGGCAAGAGGTGAAGCATAATAAAACTACACTATTTAGGCATTTTAAATGAGGCCGGAAAATAACAACAACATATCCGGAAAATCCCCATAAGCATGTTTAGCAATTTAAGCAAACAACAAATCACACCTTTTAAATGTTGTTAACATGATGCGGATGACATGAACAAGTTTATGCAATTTTTAGTAAAAGTTAACATGAAGGGATAAGGAGTATTTGTCACCGTGGTGGAAAGAAAAAGGTGCCACGGCAACGATCCGAAAATGATGCACGGCACATCTCGGTTCGGGTACTCGCTGGGAGTCCGGTGCAAAAGAAGAATCGACGTGAGCAAGTCGAACAAGATGAAAGTGGGTTGATCCCGTCACCGGGTTCCCACGGGTCGGCGACGAGGCAACCGAGGAGCATGACAAAAGTTGAAACGGGAACGATGCACACAAGGGGAACATTTCATACAACACAAGCATTCATCCACGGGTCATCGTCTCGGGGTTATACCTTCGAAGCGTTCGTTCTCGGAGCGGTTCGAGTTCGTAGAGGAAGTAGTCGTTCCGTTCGTCGAGGAAGTAGTGGTACACAAACATCGGTAGGGGTACTCGTTCCGTAGTGGGAAGTAGTTGTTCCGTTCGGAAAGGTACTTGGCGAATCCCTCGTTCTTGCGACGGTAGACGTTCACGTTCGCGTCTTGGTTCATGGTCGTCGTGCACGTTCCGTTTCGGAGAGGGAAGTAGTGGTACTTGACGCGTCGTCTTGTGTAGTCGTTCACGGAGCTCGTTTTGAAGATGAACTTGATGTCGAGGGTCTCCGAGGTCGACGATAGTGGTACTTGCGTTTCTCCTTGTAGTCGAACTTGACATCGGTGTCGAGGTACTTGGCGGTTCACGTGGCGGTAGTGGTACTTGACGTGTCGTCGGGTAGGTGTACTCGTTTCTTCACCGAAGGTAGTCGTACCCGGCGAATCCGCGTAGTTGTACATGTTCCGTAGACGTCCGGTGCATACGTAGATGTACTTGGCGTGACTCGAGCGTAGGCGTACTTGCTGCTCCGTGGTACGCTGGACAAAAACAAAACAAGACGAAGCACAAGGCAGGGCAGCACGACGGTGAATGACAAGGTGGCCGACGTAGGGCTTGGGACGGCCGGAGGAAGGCCGACGAGGGCGACCAAGGCGAGGTGCAGGCCGGGCGCTGGTGTTGCTGCCTGGCCGAGGCAGGGCCTGGGGCGCTGGCAGAGAGGCGAGGAGGTTCTCGGGCGCACGGGAGGAGACGCTCCTGGGCTTGGACGCCGAAGATGAGCGGCGCTGGGGAGCAGGGCCCGAGGCGCACGGAGGGCACGGACGGGGTCCCTGGCGCGGAAGGACGAAGCCTCGGCGAGCCAGGCGCGGGGCGGCCGAGGCGCACGGCGCGCGGTGGTGTCGCGGGATCCGGCCGGCTCGGCTTCGAGGAGAAGGGCGCTCGGGGGGCGAGGCGAGCGGCGCTCGGCCTGGCGGAGTGGGGACGAGGCAGTTGAGGGGATCGACCATCGGCCCTGGCTCGATGTGGGGCGAGGGAAGAGGAAGATGGAGTGGGACGAGGGGAATCGAGTGACGGGAGAGGTGAGCGAGGGGGTTCGAGATCGGGCGAGCAGGGAGCTGCGCGAGGGACTCGGGGTGCGGTCGAACGACCCTGGCGGCGGAGGGAGAGCGAGATGAGGGAGTCTGGAGAGATCACTAGGGTTAGAGGAGTGCGGGCCTGGGCCTTGGGTGGAGGCTGAGGTGGGCCTGGAGGGGAAATTGGGCCGGTTGGGATGGCCTTGGGCCAGGAGGTGGAGGTTGATAAGGACTAGAGGCCGGCCTGGCAGATGGGCTGCGGCTGCTCTTCTTTAAAATCTAAAAGATAAAACAAAAAAAGAAAGGGAAAGAATAGAAAAAGGAGGAGTTAGGAATAGGCTTAGGGCATGGGGTAAAAATCCCTGGACTCACAAAAATGTCAGGAATTTAAATAAAATTGTTGGAGGGTTTTGGAAGAACCTCGATAAACGGGAAAAGAATATAGGGAGGGTTTAAGGCAAGGAATTGAGAAGAAAAGGCATGGGAAAAAAATACATGCAAGTGTGTTGGGTTATTTCGAAGCAATGGAATATTATTATAATAGCTCCCTAAACCATTTGAAGTATATGTTATAAAGAGAAGTCACACTTCCCTCGATTTAAATGGACCGAAGGTCCACACAATTTATTTAAGTTGAGATGCAAAAGAAAAAATGACATGACGGCATGATGACATGATGCAATGCAAAATAAATAATGCAGGCACAAAAGAAACACACGGGAGAACCTGGAACATCTGGAATCTTCTGGAATCTTCTGGGACGTCGGTCTTCGGGCGTCACAACTCTCCCACACTAACAGAGGATCTCGACCCGAGATCCTGGAGATAGCACCAGTAAAAAAAATGGAAGAGGAAGAGGTAAAACAAAGTTGCTTCTTCGACAGACGAGTGAAACCACGAACCTTGAGAGGTTAAACAAGTTGAAAGAAGAATACAACGTAGATGAACGAATATGAAAACTCCGTTAGAAAAGAGGAACACGGAGCATTATGAGAACCTTGCAGGTTGAAAGACATGAAACAAGAGCTTATGAACCAAAAGAATATGAAACTGCAACTGTATAGCCAAGGAATAAGAATGACATAATTTGGACAGCACTCCGTCTGAAAATGGAAGGAATTGAACAAGAACTTGAGAAGATGGAATGATACTGGATGAAATCAACAACACATAGCCTCCGGAATGAAAGAATAGAATATAGATCGTTGGAAAGAAAAGAACGGAGAAGAAAAATGACAACTTCTCCCACAAATGAATTAGGAAAACCTCCTTACAAAGAAGGGTTGAATGTGGTTGATGGAAAAACAACAACGGAACGAATAAGCTCTTGTTGTGGGCTTATGGAAAACATCTCAAAATTATGAGGTGACAACCAGCCACTGACGGAAACATTTGATTGGATTGAGATCAACAAGGAGACGAAAAAACTTATTTCACCGGAATGATAAATGAAGAACTTGGGTCATTTATAAGCACCATAATAGCAACAATCCTTAGGGAAAGCTTTTTGGTGAAATACAACCCAAGATTACTCCAACGAATAATTAAAGGGTTGAAAAGATCTCCTGAACAAGGAAAAATGATGGTTTTAAATATCTCATTCTTGATAACTCGTGAATCATGAAACATGAAGGAATTGTCAAGAATGACATAACACCATCTGAAGGATAAGGTAGAAAGAATTGCACTTCAAAATGCAAGAAGAAGAAATATTTGAGCTCCTCCAACAAGAATCTAGATGAAGACTTCGAGGATGAATAAAATGATGACGAACCACCATGAGAACTCCGGTAATGAAAAACTTGAGAAGCGAAAGATGAAAAGAATAAGATTCAAGGCCTGTGATGAATTAGATGGAGCTTTGGGATGATATAATTGAAATAACTTGGAACTTCGGAAAACAAGATGAGCCACTTAGAACCGAGAATATGGTATGATGAACAAGCTCCAAACAAAAGAATTAAATCACCTTGAAGGAATAAGAATAAGAATTATCTGATTCATCTCCTTCACCAATTTAAATTGATGACAAGCAATGGATTTGGCATACTACTTATTCTCGTTGCAAAGAATTAAAGAGAGATCTCGCACAAGCTTGGGTAATCTTCAACGAAGCACCGGTAGGATTGTGAAAAGAACAAATGAATTAAAATGATTATAACGGAAGGTTAAACTTGAAAGAACCACCGTAAGAATATGGAGACGAACGAAGAGACATCAATGAAGAATATTTGGAGGACGAAGTTGAAAACTGAGAACGAAGAATCTTCTGAAATGATGGCCTTCGGAGGATCACAATGGAAAGAATTCATGAAATGCTTCGGATGGGTATAAAAAGAATTCCTCACAATCTGAACAATAATGAGGATGGCAAGAAGCTAGAACCACGAATCTTGAGAGAACGGCCAAGATTTAAGAGAAACATTTCTCCGGTCTTCAAATGCTGAGAATGAAAACGAGAAATGCCATAAGAATTGTTGAGCACTCCGGAATGAAGAATTAAAAAGGTTGAAACAACGATGAGAAGAATTTGAAAGCGATCTTGGAGAAGGCATGTGACTGATGGGAAACATTCTTACGTCACACTTTGAAAAGAATTTGAGTATAACTCCAGAAAAATTAGAAGAGTCAGGTAAGATCCTGGAAAAAGACCTGTGGGTTAGGGCCCACTAAAGAAATCACCGTTGAAAAGATTGGTTAAGAGATATTGCGCCGGTAGAATTAAATGACTGAATAAGATGACAATCCTCAAAATAGCTCGAATGGATTAAGAATGGAAACACGAATCTTGTGAGATACCTTCAGCTCTCCAGATATGAATAGCAAGAGGAGAATGATTAATTGGTGCACCGGAATAAGAAAGCATTGTGAAATGAGGAAAAATGATAAGATCAACACCATCTGAATTACATCCACCGGCAGAATTTGAGAACAAAAGAATGATGAACTAGAAGCTCTTGAGCATCTTCACGATAAAGCACCGGATAAGAACATTGAAGGAAAAGAATGAAGAAATATCACATGAATAAAATGGGTATTTCATTTGAGAATTTATTGCTTTGAGTAGAAGAAGGGTGGGAGGGTGGGGAAAACAAAGACAACTTGGGATGAATGAAACAATACACCGTCAGATTTCTCAACGGCGTCCGTATGGAAAAACTTGAAGAGAAGGCACACCGGTTGAAAAGAATAACATGAAAATCTTGATGGTCAGAAGAATTATCACTCCCATAGAAATATGAGAACACCGCTTAGGAAGGTATGGAATCAACATTTGACATCGAAGCAACTCTTATACCAGAATCAAAACAAAAACAAAGGATAGATATATTTATGAAGAAGATTATGTTGCAACATATCTTCACAATATCATTCGAACAGAGAATTGAACGAATGAATTCCGTAGGTACATCAACTTGTCGAGAAGCCACTTGAGAGAACAAAAGATAAATAAAAGCAACAAGGATCAGATAGAACAAATACAAGATAGGAGTTTCGTTCGACATCTTTGTGCTGAAAGCTCATGGAACGTTTTACAAAAGGGTTTTGCAATCCCCGGATCAGCATAGCCAAGGACCCTTTAAGATGCAACTCCCGATCGGAACAAGCCCATAAAACCACTTCACTCAATGTAGAACCCCGAACTTCATATCATGCACTCGTTGGAAGAATGCCTAGAACTACTAGATGAACCCACCTATTAATTTCCGAAAGTTCCCAGTTATGCAATCAGGTGTTGGGGATACAGGGGAAGCACCGCGCACTCAACTCTAATCCTACATCCAGCTGTATCCATCCTTCAACACATAACCAGTCTTTCTCGGAAACCGTTTACCTCGGACCTTCGAAACGCATCCACTATACAAGCTATGGCAAAACTCCCGAACTACCTCCCCAGTACTGGGTGATGTCGGGGTTATCTTGCCACTAACCGCATAGGAGAGTTTTCGATGTCGGCCGTCTTAAGTATTCTAGAACCGATGCGATGGATTTGTGACGACAACACCTCGGAGCTCAACTCCCCGGGACACTGCCACAACCCCTAAAGACAGGAGGCATCGAGAACAATGTTCTCGTCACAAAGACATCGGAACAATCCAAACAATACTCGCGTGATCCTAAAAAAAAATTGGTGAATTTTTGAAAGTAGAAGAGGCAAGAGTAGTCGTCAGGAGTCCTCACCAGAGTGAAAAGAGATGAGGAGCAAAAGAAATCCTACTCTCCGATATATATATATATATATATATATATATATATATATATATATATATATATATATATATATATATATATATATATAGGACTCAAAACATTTTCAAGTATGTGCCTAGACTCAACCGTCAATGATTCGATCAATCAGTGGGGGCTTCTAGGTCGGAGAAGGCTCTGAATACCAACTTGTAATGCCCAGGATGGGACTATATCTCCTACGTGTCGAGGCACGACTTAAAGATATAAGCCCATTCTGGAATGATCGCAAGTTTGGTATCTTTGCACGACTCATGTAAAAGAGGGATTAAATTGCAAAAGGAGATAGTTGGCTTACACTCGTCACTTCACACAATACAATACATAAGCAATACATCATTCAAAACATCACAGCCCATCTAAGGGTAAGATCCAAAAGACAAGATACCAAACAACATAACGCCACAGGTCAGGATCGAATCCTAGTAGAAACCACTACTGATCATCGAAAACGTCACAAGCATACGGCCAAACTCTTCATCGAGCTCCCAGTGAAGAACTTGAACCAGCTCCTGCATCGAACTCGGCTGAACCTGCATCTGGTGTTGTAGTATGTGTGAGCCACAAGGACTCAGCAATCCCATAACCATGGGTATCAAGACTAGCAAAGCTTTATGGGTAGGAAGAGGTAAAGTGGTGAGGCTGCAGCAGCGGCTAAGCATAATATGGTGGCTAACTTACGAGTACCAGAATAAGATGAGCATCTACGCAAACGATCGCAAGAGTAGTGATCGCTAAAGATCCTGAACTACATACAAGTCAAACATAACCCCACCGTGTCCTCTTCTCAAAGTGAAAAGAGACAGTCACGGTTACTCACACAGTTGTGTATTTTACTTCGGATCATCTGTCAAGTTTTCTACAACCGGACATTAACAAATTCCAATCTGCCACATAACCGCGGGCACGGCTTTCGAAAGATCATAACCCTGCAGGGGTGTCCCAACTTAGCCCATCACAAGCTCTCACGATTAGCTGAAGTGATAAATATAATATCATCACCCCTTATCTTAGGGAAATCCGATCAGGCTCGGCATCCCGGTGCACAAGACATTTCGACAATGGTAAAACAAGTCCAGCAAGACCTCCCAGCGTGCCGACACCCTGATGGTAGCCGCGCGCATCTCGTCTCAGGCCACGTCCGGATGAGCGCTACGTACAGTAACCGAAGATCCCAGATAACTGGGTGGCACCGCAAGTGGCTCTAGTTTGGGACCAACACCATCAGCACTGGCCCCCCCTGCTATGTAGAATTAAGAACCCAAGGGTGCGACCCCCTATGCAATTTTAATTATTTAATTAAGATGTTATAATGAGGCAAATTAAAACCAATGTTGGGCCTTGCTGGAGGAGTTTTATTCAAAGTCGAACTGTCAAGGGGTCCCCATCCAGCCATCGTGTAAGGAACGCAAAATCAAGGAACATAATGCCGGTTTATCGGCGCCTAAGGTGGCATGAGTGGAATAAAACACCGAGCAAAAGGCCAAGCCTTCCACCCATGCCCAGTATATAGGTGTGTTAATAATAATTATAGATATTGATGATATTCCAACAACAAGTTCCCTCCTGGAACGATCTTCATCTTCACCTGCAACTAACAACGCTATAAGAGGGGCTGAGCAAGCGGGTAACATAGCCAAATAGTGGTTTTGCTAGGAAGGTTTAAAGGTTAGAGGTTTCATGGCAACAAGGAGAGGCTGACATAAAAGATGGGTAGCGCGACATGTAACGATAGCAGCGAGACAACTAAGCATGGCAATGGTAGTAAAGGTATCCAAGGGTATGATCATCTTGCCTGGGATTCCGCAAGGAAGAAGAACGGGTCCACGAAGAAGACGAAGAAGAAGCCTCACAACTCCGGAATGAAACCGAAGCTAACCAGAGAAGCAACCGGAAAGAAGCAAACAACACGGTAAACACACATATCATAAACATGGCATACGATGCACATCCAAGTATGATGCATGTCCGGTTTAAATATGCAAGGCATGGCAAGGTGCACAAACAAAACTACAAGTTAAGTGGAGCTCAATATGCAACGAGTTGCATATTGACGAAACACCACATTTTATTTCTTTAGTTGACTCTCGTTTATTTACAAGACAAGGTTAAATGTTTTTAACATGGCAAGAGGTGAAGCATAATAAAACTACACTATTTAGGCATTTTAAATGAGGCCGGAAAATAACAACAACATATCCGGAAAATCCCCATAAGCATGTTTAGCAATTTAAGCAAACAACAAATCACACCTTTTAAATGTTGTTAACATGATGCGGATGACATGAACAAGTTTATGCAATTTTTAGTAAAAGTTAACATGAAGGGATAAGGAGTATTTGTCACCGTGGTGGAAAGAAAAAGGTGCCACGGCAACGATCCGAAAATGATGCACGGCACATCTCGGTTCCGGTACTCGCTGGGAGTCCGGTGCAAAAGAAGAATCGACGTGAGCAAGTCGAACAAGATGAAAGTGGGTTGATCCCGTCACCGGGTTCCCATGGGTCGGCGACGAGGCAACCGAGGAGCATGACAAAAGTTGAAATGGGAACGATGCACACAAGGGGAACATTTCATACAACACAAGCATTCATCCACGGGTCATCGTCTCGGGGTTATACCTTCGAAGCGTTCGTTCTCGGAGCGGTTCGAGTTCGTAGAGGAAGTGGTCGTTCCGTTCGTCGAGGAAGTAGTGGTACACAAACATCGGTAGGGGTACTCGTTCCGTAGTGGGAAGTAGTTGTTCCGTTCGGAAAGGTACTTGGCGAATCCCTCGTTCTTGCGACGGTAGACGTTCACGTTCGCGTCTTGGTTCACGGTCGTCGTGCACGTTCCGTTTCGGAGAGGGAAGTAGTGGTACTTGACGCGTCGTCTTGTGTAGTCGTTCACGGAGCTCGTTTTGAAGATGAACTTGATGTCGAGGGTCTCCGAGGTCGACGGTAGTGGTACTTGCGTTTCTCCTTGTAGTCGAACTTGACATCGGTGTCGAGGTACTTGGCGGTTCACGTGGCGGTAGTGGTACTTGACTTGTCGTCGGGTAGGTGTACTCGTTTCTTCACCGAAGGTAGTCGTATCCGGCGAATCCGTGTAGTTGTACATGTTCCGTAGACGTCCGGTGCATACGTAGATGTACTTGGCGTGACTCGAGCGTAGGCGTACTTGCTGCTCCGTGGTACGCTGGACAAAAACAAAACAAGACGAAGCACAAGGCAGGGCAGCACGACGGTGAAGGACAAGGTGGCAGACGTAGGGCTTGGGACGGCCGGAGGAAGGCCGACGAGGGCGACCAAGGCGAGGTGCAGGTCGGGCGCTGGTGTTGCTGCCTGGCCGAGGTAGGGCCTGGGGCGCGCCGGGGCGCTGGCAGAGAGGCGAGGAGGTTCTCGTGCGCACGGGAAGAGACGCTCCTGGCCTTGGACGCCGGAGATGAGAGGCGCTGGGGAGCAGGGCTCGAGGCGCATGGAGGGCGTGGACGGGGTCCCTGGCGCGGAGGGACGAAGCCTCGGCGAGGCAGGCGCGGGGCGGCCGAGGCGCACGGCGCGCGGTGGTGTAACGGGATCCGGTCGGCTCGGCTTCGAGGAGAAGGGCGCTCGGGGGGCGAGGCGAGCGGCGCTCGGCCTGGCGGAGTGGGGACGAGGCAGTCGAGGGGATTGGCCATCGGCCCTGGCTCGAGGTGGGGCGAGGGAAGAGGAAGATGGAGTGGGACGAGGGGAATCAAGTGACGGGAGAGGTGAGTGAGGGGGTTCGAGATCGGGCGAGCAGGGAGCTGCGCGAGGGACTCGGGGTGCGGTCGAACGACCCTGGTGGCGGAGGGAGAGCGAGATGAGGGAGCCTAGAGAGATCGCTAGGGTTAGAGGAGTGCGGGCCTGGGCCTTGGGTGGAGGCTGAGGTGGGCCTGGAGGGGAAATTGGGCAGGCTGGGATGGCCTTGGGCCAGGAGGTGGAGGTTGATAAGGCCTAGAGGCCGGCCTGGCAGATGGGCTGCGGCTGCTCTTCTTTAAAATCTAAAAGCTAAAACAAAAAAAGAAAGGGAAAGAATAAAAAAAGGAGGAGTTAGGAATAGGCTTAGGGCATGGGGTAAAGATCCCTGGACTCACAAAAATGTTAGGAATTTAAATAAAATTGTTGGAGGGTTTTGGAAGAACCTCGATAAACGGGAAAAGAATATAGGGAGGGTTTAAGGCAAGGAATTGAGAAGAAAAGGCATGGGGAAAAATATATGCAAGTGTGTTGTGTTATTTCGAAGCAATGGAATATTATTATAATAGCTCCCTAAAATATTGGAAGTATATGTTATAAAGAGAAGTCACACTTCCCTCGATTTAAATGGACCGAAGGTCCGCACAATTTATTTAAGTTGAGATGCAAAAGAAAAAATGACATGACGGCATGATGACATGATGCAATGCAAAATAAATAACGCAGGCACAAAAGAAACACACGGGAGAACCCGGAACATCTGGAATCTTCTGGAATCTTCTCGGACGTCGGTCTTCGAGCGTCACAAATTCATTGTGCTACCGATCTCAATCGTCGTCGGTGGTGCACTGTTCCTGGACTTGATCTGCAACACGAGGATGTCTGGGGCGCCAACCCTAGGCTTGGTGGTGGTGGCCTTCTTCTTCGTCGGAGTTGGTCGGCCGACTGGCTGTACTCGCATGGTCATGCAGTGACCGGCGGCTTGGCCGGTCGGCGGCGGCGGAACTTGGCCGGTGACAGCGGCAATGTTCTGTCTGGATCCCGGGGCAGCGGCCCTAGAGGGTGGTGGTCGGTGAAGCTAGGGCTTCCCGCGGCGGCATGGCGTGGTGCAGTCCCTATCCAAGGCGGATCTGTGACGGAGATCTGTTATGGATTGGTTCGGATCAGAGATGGTGATGAGCGTGCGGGATCCTTCTCGGCGGCTCTCGCGGCTTGGCGAGGCGGGGTGGGAGCCCTCCTCCTAGGATCAAGTGGTGGCACACTCAGGCAGTGGCTGGTGCGCCAGGGATCCCACGGTGGCACTGTTGCCGCGGTTGGTCACCGGATCTATGCAGCTGGATCTGGGGCTTTGAAGGCGGTCGAGACGGTGCATAGGTTGTTGGGTGGATTTCTTGGGACGGATCCGGGTGAAAACCTGGTCTTCGGTCGATGGCCGGAGCCGGTGATGACGATGCCCTTATCATCGTTTCCTTCATGAAGGCATCATCAAGGTGAAGCTCCCAACTCCACCCAATACCTCTGGGGGAAACCCTAGATCAGCTGATCGGATGTTGGCGGCAATCATGTGTCGTAACCCCCTCGGGGGCGGCATTCTCGGAGGTGCACTCGGCTTCGCGGGACTAGCGGACGTCTCCTTTGGTGGAGCGGTGCTTCATCCATACATTGATGGCGACGAATCTTGACGGCATGGCGCAGTGCAGATTCGGAGTTCGATGTGGGAGGATGGACTCGTGCAGGTGGACGACGCTATCTGGCGTCGTGGTGGCGTCGATGGCAGTGAGACCTGGCATGATAGATGCAACAGTACAACTCTGAAGATGGACTCGTGGCAGGTGGCTGCGGTGGCCTCATATCCGGCAGGCGTCCTGGTTGAGGAGTGCGCCAGACTGGTAGGTGCCCCATACCAGGCAGGCGTCCTGGTTGGGACCTCAGATCTTAGATGTTTAGGTTTGGCTGCGATGTCTGTTTGGTATTAGGCCCGGGCTATCAGCGCCCCTTCATCAATTGGATATGTTGCTTAGACGGTGGCTTCAGTCTTGCTGTTGTATGACTTTGTAAGGTCTTGTGATAATAATTAATAAAATGGCCGCATGCATCGTCCAGATGCAGAGGCCGGGGGTCATCCTCCTTTTCTAAAGAAAACAAAAACCTCTAAATCACACAAAATTCATATATCACTCAATTTAAACCTGAACCATGGAATACTTTCCCACAAAAATAGAAGTATAATTGAAATTATGGCTTACATTTTTATTCTTCAAAGATTTGAATCGGGAAATTATAGTTGCGGTGAATTTGTAAATACGAGTCATGTGGAGTTAAAATGAGCATCATATGATTTTTTTTAAATTACTTATGAGATTTTATGCAATTTGTTTTCCATATTTTGCAGTGGGGCGTCGATGTGGCTGATAAGTGGGCTAGATATATCATGATATGGGTACAAAACAAAACAATGCACAATTATACGGTAGAAAAAGGACGATAAATTCAAACCGTCAATGTACATCACTTTAGTTCATAGGAGGTCAAAAGTTGAATTTAGTTTCAAATAGAGACTCCGAGAAGGCGGTTGCAATTATATTTTGCTCGGCTCAAGAACATATAAAAGCTCTCGGTGTTATATAATTTCCCATAAAGGCGAGAGGAAGTCTTAGACATGCTAGCATTCTGCATTGCAAGCCACGATACACACATTAGGGACATGTTTGGTAGCCTGCATCCACCACCAACAGGCTGAGTTGGGCCAATAAAAGTGTGTTTGGTTGCATACGGAGTGGGCTGGCTCGCATCGACATGAATTTTAAAGCAGCCCAAAGTCTGGCTCACTGGGAACCCCCGAATCGGTAGTTTCCTGTGAGCCAGGCTGATTGTTGCGCAAGCTCGCACGCGAGGGAGCAAGACGAAAGCAAGTGGGGGTGGCGGGACATGGAAATCTGGCGCGGCGTCACGACGCCAAATCTAGCCCCCCATTTACTCGGTCACCACTACCTCTAGGACAATGCTACCTCTTGAGCTTGCGTTGTATTCCCTCGAAGAGGAAAGGGAGATGCAGCACAATAGCGTAAATATTTCCCTCAGTTTTTGAGAACCAAGGTATCAATCCAGTAGGAGACCATGGGCGAGTCCCTCGCACCTGCACAAACAAATAAGAACTTCGCAGCCAACGCGATAAGGGGTTGTCAATCCCTTTACGGTCACTTACGAAAGTGAGATCTGATAGAGATGATAGTTTATATTTTTGGTATTTTTAGTTTATAAGAACAACAAATAAAAGCGATAAAAATAAAGTAGATGTAGATTGATATGTTGAGAATAGACCCGGGGCCAGAGTTTTCTCTAGTGGCTTCTCTCATGATAGCGATATTCTACGGTGGGTAAACAAATTACTGTCGAGCAATTGATAGAAAAGCGAATAATTATGAGACTATCTAGGCATGATCATTGTATATAGGCATCACGCCCGAGACAAGTAGACCGAAACGATTCTGCATCTACTACTATTACTCCACACATCGACCGCTATCCAGCATGCATCTAGTGTATTGATGCTATCCAGCATGCATCTAGTGTATTGAGTTCATAAGAACAGAGTAACGCCTTAAGCAAGATGACATGATGTAGAGGGATAAACTAAAGCAATATGATATGAACCCCATCTTTTTATCCTCGATGGCAACAACACAATACGTGCCTTGCTGCCCCTACTGTCACTAGGAAAGGACACCGCAAGATTGAACCCAAAGCCAAGCACTTCTCCCATTGCAAGAACTATAGATCTAGTAGGCCAAACCAAACCAATAATTCAAAGAGACTTGCAAGGATATTATGAGCACACATAAAAAGTTCAAAGAAGAATCAAATATCTTTCATAGATAACCTTGATCATAAACTCACAATTCATCGGATCTCGACAAACACACCGCAAAAAGAGATTACATCGAATAGATCTCCTCGAAGACCGAGGAGAACTTTGTATTGAGATCCAGAGAGAGAAAAGAAGCCATCTAGATACTAGCTATGGACCCGAAGGTCTGTGGTAAACTACTCGCAACTCATGGTTAGGGCGATGATGATGATGATGAAGGCCTTCGTGATGGATCCCCCTCCGGTGGAGCTCCGGAACAGGCTCCAAGATGGGATCTCCACGGGAACAGAAGGTACGGCAGTGGAATTAGGGTTTTTTCTCTGTTCATGGAGTTTCTGGGGTACGTGGACTTATATAGGAAGAAGGAGGGAACCGGGGGAGTCACGGGGGCCCCACGAGGCAGGGGGGCACGCGCCCCCACCCTCGTGGCTCTTCTGACATGGTTCTCAAGTTCTTCGTGTGTGATTTTCTCCAAAAATATCTCTCGCGAAGGTTTCATTGCGTTTGGACTCCGTTTGATATTCTTTTTCTGCAAAACCCTGAAACAGGCAAAAAATAGTAATCTGGACTAGGCCTTTGGGTTAGTAGGTTAGTCCCAAAAATGATATAGAAGTGAATGATAAAGCCCATTAAACATCCAAGACTTCATAAATAATAGCATGGAACAATAAAAAATTTATAGATACGTTGGAGACGTATCAGACAACCACTTCCTCTAGACTCACTATCCGGCAGCAGGAGCTGGTGCTCCCCTTCCTATTGGCCACCGTTTGGTCGTCCTTGACTCAAGCATGGCCCCCTTCATTGTCCTCGTCTCTCATGTCCGTAAGCAACCCCCCTATGTTAGGTCGGTTGTTAGGCTGTTAGGCAAGGTGTAGGGTTGATTTACCCACTGGTCAACACATCCTCGATGTCGACTCGGGTGCGGATGCATGGATGAGGCTGGTAGTTTAGGTAGCAACACTGATAGCTGTGATTTAGGCATGGCTCATGTTCATGCACAAGAGAGTTGTTTGTTGTGGTGAGAGACCTATCATTAGTTATGGTCCAATGCTTATTCGAGATAAGGAGAGGATCGCGAATCTGAACCACATCTACAACTGCAACGACACGAGTGCTCTGTGGATGCTTCGAATAAAAAGAGCACCATTTGCCAGGCTTGTCTAGACCTTCAGGAGCAGAGGGATGCTACAAGATAACATCCACGTCGATGTGGAAGAGCAAGTGGCCATGTTCCTCCATGTTGTTGGCGATAAACAGAGGTTCATGGTTATGCACAATACGTTCACGAGATCAATGGGGACCATCTCAAGGTATTTCAGGCAAGTACTCTATGTTCTTGGGGAGTTCAAAGGAGAGATGATCAAGTCACCAACCGGCCGGACTCCTACCTTGATTGCTTGATATGATGTAACTACTATGATTATATGCGATTGAGTGGAAAACTCATATGCACGTGTGGAATAATAAAACGATAAATAAAAGGATCATAGTCTCGCCTCTAAGACTAGCTTAAGTGTTGTTAGTGATCACATTTTCCGGTTCTTAGGATATCGTTAAGTTTAATGATGATCCTAAAACAACACTGAGATTATGACGTTAGAAGAATGATCATATTGAATCCACCCAATCTTGTTTGTTATGAATTGAGTCAATATCATATGTAACCAACTGTAATAACACAGAGTGTTAACATGTGAATATTCTTCTTAGACCATGATACATCTTCAACGTATCTATAATTTTTTTATTGTTCTATACTATTATATTATCAATCTTGGATGTTTTATATGCATTTATATGCTATTTTATATCTTTTTGGGACTAACCTATTAACCTAGTGTGTAGTGCCAGTTGCTGTTTTTTTGTGCCTATTTTGGGTTTTCTAGAAAATCAGTACCAAATCGAGCCCAAAACGCTACAAAACTTGTTGACGATTTTTTCCGGACAAGGGGGACCCTAGAAGCTTTGGGAGGAGACCAGACGGCAACCGAGGAGACGGCAAGGCAATAGGGCACGCCCAGGGGGTAGGCGTGCCCTGTTATCTTGTGGGGCCCATGGGGCTCTGTCTGACCTAATTCCAACTCTATAAATCCCCAAATATTGGGAAACCATCACAGAAAGACCCAAAACCCTTTTTCCTCCGCCGCAAGTTTATGTTTTTCCACGATCCCATCTCGAGGCCTTTTTCGGTACTTTTTTTCGAGAAAACGCAAAAGAGTTTGCGTTTCATTGCATTGAACAGGAAGACATCGGGGGTACAACGTCTAGAATGGAGGGACAAACACACGCGCGCACACACACACACACACACACACACTTGCCGGAGGGGGGATCGATCATGGAGGCTTCTACATCATCCTTGCTGCCTTCCAATGATGCGTGATTAGTTCACCACATACCTAGGGTTCATAGCTAGTAGCTAGATGGCTTCTTCTCTGTCTTTGATCTTCACTACCATGTGCTCCTCGATGTTCTTGGAGTTCTATCCGATGTAATCTTCTTTTGCTGTGTGTTGTTGGGATCCGATGAATTATGGGTTTATGATCAAATTATCTATAAATATTAATTGAGTATTTTCTAAACTTCATTATGCATGATTTTTATAGCTTTGTAATTCCCTCTGATTTATCCGTTTGGTTTTGCCAACTAGATTGATTTATTTTCAGTGGGCGAGGTGCTTTTTGATGGGTTCAATCTTGTGGTGCTCTATAACCCAATGACAGAACGGGACAAGACATATATTTGTATTGTTTCCATTGAGGGTAAAACGATGGGGTTTACTCATATTAGTTGAGTTTACTTTGTCCACATGATGTCATCTTGCTTAAGGCGTTACTTAATACCCTAGATGCATGTTGGATAGTGGTCGATGGATGGAGTAATAATAGTATATGCAAGCAGGAGTCGGTCTACTTGTCCCAAACGTGATGTCTATATACATGATCATTGACTTGGATATTATCATAACTCTGCATTTTTCAATCAATTGCCCAACAGTAATTTGTTCACCCACCGTATGTTATGTGTTCGAGAGAGAAGCCTCTAGTGAAAACTATGGCCCTAGTATCTACTTTTATTATATATAAAAAACCTTACTACAATTTCTTACTTTTTATTTGTTTTGCAATTTATCTATCTATCACTACGAGATTTGATCTTTGCAAGTAACGAGTTCAAGGGGATTGACAACCCTCTTGCCCGTGTTGGGTACAACTATTTGCTTTTGTGTGTGCAGGTGCCATTCATGGGGCTTTGCGTGATTCTCCTACTGGATTGATACCTTGGTTATCACCGAGGGAAATATTTATCTCTACTATGTTGCATCACCCCTCCTCTATAGGGGAAATCCCAACGTAGTTTACAAGTAGCACCAAACCTATGGGTCAAAAGCTTAAGGCAATCATGATCTATTGAGTGTTAGTAGGACATGATTCACGAGAATATATTTCTGAAATTATTTCATAAATATTCGGAATAGTTTCGAGATGATCCAGAAGCGTTCCGGGGTCACCGGAAGGGTTTCAGAGAGTATGGGGTAATACCCGGTATTACTGATAAATTATATATATGTGGAAAATGTTTCGAGGATGTTCATTATATATATATATAATGCTAGAAGTAACAACATTTTATATTTAATTTAAATATCAACGGGCCTAAACAGGCCAAAAGGTGGAAGGAATTATGGGCCTTAAGGGCCCATACGGAAGTGGCGCCCGATGATACCACAGACCTAGGGTAGGGTCACACGCCTGGCCTGGATACCCTACCCAAGGCCACTGCCCTAGAAGCTCAAAGACATTTCAAAGATGACAGAAGCCGCCGATTGAAATGGCCCAAGAGAGCAATTCACTCAACGGCATACCTTCATTCGGATAACTCAACTCCACTCGGAAAGATGAAGACACTCGACCGTGCAAAAACCACTCGACTCCTGAATGTCAAGGGTCTCGTGAGGCCAGCAACGGTCGTGCATTCACTCCGCAGTAATGATAGCCTTTATTAACCTTTACTACATGCGTTATCAGTAACGCCCTGCCTTTATGTACATTGAACCCTCTGTAATGTGGGGTGGCTGGGGTCCTGGCGCACTCTATATAAGCCACCCCCTCCGGTACAAGGGTTCGCACCCCCTGTAACACACACACACATATACATATTCTAGTCGACCGCCTCCGGGCACCGAGACGTAGGGCTGTTACTTCCTCCGAGAAGGGCCTTAACTCGTAAACACCTTGTGTACAATCTCATCGTAGCTAGGATCTTGCCTCCTCCTATATACCCCCTATTCTTACTGTCAGACTTAGAACCACGACAGTTGGCGCCCACGGTGGGGCTGGTGTCTCAGTGACTTCCGGTGAGGTTGCAAGTTTTTTCCCGATCTCCATCGTCATGGTTTCCGACGGCGGTCTGGCATTGGGCCGCGAGATCCGACTCGGCACGCTCGTCTTCATCGCCGACGACTCCGCTTGGCTCCAGTAGGCCCCCCTCGACGTCGAGGCACTGCCCGTCCGCGGAGCAGCGCACTTCCGCGCTGGTGCCTGCGGCGTCCTTCTCCAGCAACCGTCGACTCAGTATCGGTCAGCTCCTTCGTCGTCTGTCATCCCCGCTGGTCGCCGCCGCAAGCGATCCAGTCGGTCGCGGCTCCAGCGGTGGGTGAAGCTCGCGGTGGCCCGCCAAACGGCCACCCCCAAGTCGCGGCCATCGAGCCCGACGAGTACCACTACGGGTCAGTCGACCTATCGACTGGTTCCGTAGACACGCTTTCCGAGTGCGGGAGCAGTGACCCCGTAGCAGAGGTCCTCGTGGTCGACTCGCGGCGCAGTCCACCAGGGTACACTCGCGGCGGGAACAACGGCAACAACGATGGTCAGTCATACGACCACGACGGGTACATACCCGATCCCCTGACTGCCGAGCAAAGGGAAGAGCTCTGCCACCTCAACGAAGATGCACTCTACACCCCCATATTGGGAGATACTCCACAAGCTCAAGCTCTGGAGGCCACGTGCCTTACCGCTGTGGCCGAGCTCGTGCGGCTGGAAAACCTTCAGCGTTTGCTCGATGATCGAGCCCATAGATTGATTCCTGAATCCAGTCGATGGCGGCGGCAGCCGTTCCCGCGCGAACCCCAGGTATTCTGAACACCGATCCAGAACCTCGCAGCTGCGGCCCGCATCACGGATTCGATCCAGCCATCTCAGTCGGAGGCTAGGAGAGGCTTGCAGCAGATTTGGGCGCTACTCCAGATAGCTGGAGAGCAGAATGCAGCCGTTTCCCAGTCGCACAACAAGATTCATAGTAGATCGGTGGCGGCAGACACCGTCTGGTCGACCCATAGCCCAAGATTGCCTCCGCGGCGTGAGGGTCGCGGGCCCCATCAAGAGCAACACCTGGGTCGGAACGATGGTCAGTATGACCGTCGACTCGGTCACAATGATCGCCGCCGAGTACCTACGCCTCCTCCGGGAAGCGGATCGTACTCGCCCCGGCGACATGACGGCAGGCGTCTGCGTGACGACGAGCGAAGGATCCCCCCGGATCCCCGAAGACCCGGATTCGATGCAAGATCGATTATCGTGCAAGGCCCGGTCGACAGGAACCAAGCGTACAGAGTAGGACAAGGCAGAGGCCGTCCGAGTGGCATGTGATAGCCTGGCTTATTAGGGATGATAGACTACTCATATCAATAAGGAATTCCTTCTTTTTCGGGAGCCCATTCGAAAAGAACTCCAAAGTTAAGCGTGCTCAGCTTGGAGTAATTTCAGGATGGGTGACCGATCGGGAAGTTGCCCCTGGGTGCGCATGAGTGAGGAGAAAGTGCGCAGAATAGACTAGTATTGATATATGGGATCAGTCTAGATCCCGCCAGGAGTAACGACCACCGACAGGTGTGTCCGGGGCGTTACAAGTTGGTATCAGAGCCGACCCTCGCGGTTACACGGATGTTTGCGGACAGGTGCTCGGTCATGTTGTTCATGACGTTTGTGACCCATCATGGCACATGGCATGGCACATGTATCGGACTGGATACACATACATTTGTGCCAAGAGGGAACATTCCTGTGGCCCGACGAGGACGTCGGTACCTCTGAGTGGGGGTGTATGTGATAGCCTGGCTTATTAGGGATGATAGACTACTCATATCAATAAGGAATTCCTTCTTTTCCGGGAGCCCAATCGGAAAGACCTCCAAAGTTAAGCGTGCTCAACTTGGAGTAATTTCAGGATGGGTGACCGACCGGGAAGTTGCTCCCGGGTGCACATGAGTGAGGACAAAGTGCGTGGAATAGACTAGTATTGATATATGGGGTCAGTCTAGATCCCGCCAGGAGTAACGACCACCGGCGGGTGTGTCCGGGGCGTTACATGGCAGCAGAGCGTCTGTCTCTGGGACTGAGTGTTTCAGCAATGCCATCGGGGCCGCCGAGATTCCCCCCAATTTCAGATTGGCAGCGGGAGTGAGCAAGTTCACCGACGAGTCAAAGCTAGACACTTGGCTGGAAGATTACGGAGTAGCTGTACAGATTGGTGGTGGCAATGATGATGTGACTATGAATCACCTCCCCCTGATGTTGGGCGGTTCGGCCAGAGCTTGGCTGAATCAGTTGGCCCTTGGGAGCATTTTCAGCTGGGAGGAGTTGGATCGAGTATTTTTCAGGACTTTAGAGGGCACCTGCAAGCGACTCGCCGGATTGGAAGAATTACAGCATTGCGTTCAGAAACCGAATGAGACCTTGAGGGATTACATCCAGAGGTGGACCACTTTGCATCATACGGTGGAGAACGTGTCTAAGAATTAGGTAGTCTGCGCCTTCAAAGAGGGTGTATGGTACAAAGAGCTCAACCTGAAGTTCGATCGGACAGGAGATACGTCTTTGACTCAGATGATGGAGATAGCCAGTCGGTATGCTAACGGAGAAGAAGCAGACCGACTCCATAGTGCTAAGAAATCAGTCGGCCAAGATGATCAGAATTCCAATCGGAAGCCAAAGCGCAAAGCAGAGCCCACAGTTCCAGGAGAAGCTGCAGTTGTCACCCAGAGGTAAAGGGAAACCTAAAGGCCCTTGGATCCCCAAGAAAGTGAAAGACCAAGCAGGGAATGACGTGCTTGATTTACCGTGCCCAATTCACACGAAGAAGGATGAAGAGGGGAATTTGGTTTACCCCAAACATACCACTCGACAATGTCGACTCCTGATTTAGAACTTCTAGAAGGACCAGCTCGCTGAAAAAGAGAAAGAGTCCGAAGAGACCGAGGACAAGGAAGGGGATGGAGGTTACCCCCACATCAACTCCACCTTGATGATTTTTGCTGATGTTGAAAGCAAGAGTCGACTGAAATTTATCAACAGAGAAGTTAACATGGTTGCTCCGGCAACAACGACGTACCTAATGTGGTCTAATACTCCCATTACATTCGACAAATCAGACCACCCCACGCACATTGCTACCCCGGGCGGCAAGCGTTGGTGGTCGACCCAGTTGTCGATGGTACGTGATTGACTAAAGTCCTGATGGATGGCGACAGTGGTCTGAATATACTGTACGCTGAAACCCTCCGGGGGATGGGCATTCTGATGTCCAAGCTGAGTGAGAGCAACATGAGATTTCACGGGGTCATCCCGGAAAGAAGGCCGACTCACTTCGTCAGATCGCCCTTGATGTGGTTTTCGGCGATCCGACGCACTACCCCAAAGAAAAGTTGACAGTTGAGGTGGTCAACTTCCACAGTGCTTACCATGCGATTTTGGGCAGGCCCGCCTATGCCCGTTTCATGGCTCGACCGTGTTATGTGTACCTCAAATAGAAGATGCCCGGACCCAAAGGCGTGATCACTATCACTGGAGATCGGTAGAAGGCAGAAGAGTGCTTCCAGAAAGGCTCAAAAATTGCTGACGAGCAGATGGCAGTAGTAGAAGTGGAAGAATACCAGAAGAATGCGGATTTGAGTGATTTGTTGCGTGCTAAGAAGCGTGCTTCCGAGTCAGCGTTCCAGTCGGCAGGGGAGACGAAGCATGTGCATATTCATCCCACCGACCCCAATGCCGCTCCGACTCACATCTCAACCATGATACGTCTCCGTCGTATCTATAATTTTTTATTGTTCCATGACAATGGTATACAACTTTTATATTCTTTTGGCAACTTTTTATACTATTTTTGGGACTAACATATTGATCCAGTGTCCAGTGCCAGTTCATGTTTGCTGCATGTTTTTTGTTTCGTAAAATATCCATATCAAACGGAGTCCAAACGGGATATAAACGGACGGAGATTTTTTTGGAATGTATGTGAATTTTGGGAAGTAGAATCAACGTGAGATGATGCCCGAGTGGCCCACGAGGGTGAGGGGCGCGTCCCAGGGGGTCAGGCACGCCCTGGGCACTCGTGGCCACTCCGTAAGGCGGTTGGTTCCCTTCTTTCGCCTCAAGAAAGCTAATATCCGGATAAAAATCATGTCAAAAATTCAGCCCAATCGGAGTTACGGATCTCCGGGAATATAAGAGACGGTGAAAGGCCAGAATCTGGGAAGGCAGAAACAAAGAGAGACAGAGAGACAGATCCAATCTCGGAGGGGTCTCGCCGCTCCGCCGCCATGGAGGCCATGGACCAGAGGGGAAACCCTTCTCCCATCTAGAGAGAAGGTCAAGGAAGAAGAAGAAGGATGGGGGCTCTCTCCCCCTCGCTTCTGGTGGCGCCGGAGTGCCATCGGGGCCATCATCGTGTGACGGCTGTAATGCCCAGGATGGGACTATATCTCCTACGTGTCGAGGCACGACTTAAAGATATAAGCCCATCCTAGAATGATCTCAAGTTTGGTATCTTTGCACAACTCATGTAAAAGAGGGATTAAATTGCAAAAGGAGATAGTTGGCTTACACTCGCCACTTCACACAATACATTATATAAGCAGAACATCATTCAAAACATCACAACCCGACTACGGGTGAAGATCCAAAAGAAAGATACCAAAACAACATAAAGCCACAGGTCAGGATCGAATCCTAGTAGAAACCACTACTGAACAACGAAACAACACAAACAAACGGCAACTCTCTTCATCGAGCTCGTGGTGAAGAACTTGAACCAGCTCCTGCATCATACTCGGTTGAACCTGCATCTGGTGTTGTAGTAACTGTGAGCCACGAGGACTCAGCAATCCCATAACCATGGGTAACAAGACTAGCAAAGCTTTAAGGGTAGGAAGAGGTAAAGTGGTGAGGCTGCAGCAGCGACTAAGCATAATATGGTGGCTAACTTACGAGTACCAGAATAAGATGAGAAGCTACGCAAACGGTCGCAAAAGGAGTGATCGCTAAAGATCCTAACTACATACGGTCAAACATAACCCCACCGTGTTCTCTTCTCAAAGTGAAAAGAGACAGTCACGGTTACTCACACAGTTGTGTCTTTTACTTCGGATCATCTGTCAAGTTTTCTACAACCGGACATTAACAAATTCCAATCTGCCACATAACCGCGGGCACGGCTTTCGAAAGATCATAACCCTGCAGGAGTGTCCCAACTTAGCCCATCACAAGCTCTCACGATTAGCTGAAGTGATAAATACAATATCATCACCCCTTATCTTAGGGAAAATCCGATCAGGCTCGGCATCCCGGTAGCACAAGTCATTTCGACAATGGTAAAACAAGTCCAGCAAGACCTCCCGGTGTGTCGACACCCTGATAGTAGCCGCGCGTATCTCGTCTCAGGACACTACCGGATGGGTGATCCTACAGGTTATACCAGATACCTCGGGTTTCCCCAAGGCGGCCCCGCAGTCTCCCCGTTTGGGACCAACACCATCAGCACTGGCCCCCCCTGCTATGTAGAATTAAGAATCCTCGGGTAGCGCTAACTCCCTATGCAATTTAATTAATTAATTAAGTTGTTATTATGAGCAAATTAAAACCAAAGTTGGGCCTTGCTGGAGGAGTTTTATTCAAAGTCGAACTGTCAAGGGGTCCCCATTACACCCATCGTGTTAGGAACGCAAAATCAAGGAACATAATGCCGGTTTATCGGCGCCTAAGGTGGCATGAGTGGAACAAAACACCGAGCAAAAGGCCAAGCCTTCCACCCATGCCCAGTATATAAGGTGTGTTAATAATAATTATAGATATTGTGATATATCCAACAACAAGTTCCCTCCTGGAACGAACTTCATCTTCACCTGCAACTAACAACGCTATAAGAAGGACTGAGCAAGCGAGGCTGAGCAAGCGGGTAACATAGCCAAACAGTGGTTTTGCTAGGAAGGTGTCAAGGTTAGAGGTTTCATGGCAACAAGGAGAGGCTGACATAAAAGATGGGTATCGAGACATGTAACGATAGCATCGAGACAACTAAACATGGCAATGGTAGTAAAGGTATCCAAGGGTATGATCATCTTGCCTGGAATTCCACAAGGGAGAAGAACGGATCCAAGAAGCAGACGGAGCAACAGACGAGCGAATCCTCACAACTCCGGAACGAAACCAAAGCTAACAAGAGAAGCAACCGGAAAGAAAGAAACAACACGGTAAACACACAAGCATAAACATGGCATACGATGCACAAACAAGTATGATGCATGTCCGGTTTAAATATGCATGGCATGGCAAAGTGCACAAACAACACTACAAGTTAAGTGGAGCTCAATATGCAACGAGTTGCATATTGACGAAACACCACATTTATTTATTTAGTTGATTCTAGATTAACTTACAAGACAAGGTTAAATGTTTTAACATGGCAAGAGGTGAAGCATAATAAAACTACACTATTTAGGCATTTTAAATGAGGCCGGAAAATAACAACAACATATCCGGAAAATCCCCATGAGCATGTTTAATAATTATAAGCAAACAACAATTAAACATTCTCATGTTGTTATCATGATGCGGATGACATGATCAAGTTTTATGCAAGTTTTATTAAAAGGTTGACTTAAAAGAGATAAGAAGCATTTGTCACCGTGGTGGAATGAAAGGGTGCCACGGCAACGATTCCGAAAATGATGCCACGACAACATATCAGTTCCGGTAACTCGTTGAGAGACCGGTGCAAAAGGTAAGATGGCAAGGGTGAGTCAAACTAGATGAAAGGTGGGGCGATCCCGTCACCGGGTTCCCACGAGTCGGTGACGAGGCAACCGAGGAACTCGACAAAAGGTCGAAAGGGCACGAGCACACACAAGGGAGACATTTCATACAACACAACAAACATTACACGGGTCATCCACGGGGGCGTCTCGGTATACCTTCGAAGCGTGTGTTTCGGGGCGGTTCGAGACGTAGAGGAAGGAGTCGAAGTAGTGGAAGTAGTGGTACACGAGTCGTGGTACACGGGGCGACGGTAGTGGTACATGCCGTAGAGGGAAGTAGGTACACGGGCGACGGTAGACGTTCACGTTCCGTAGTGGTACACGGGCGACGGTAGGGGTACTTGGGTCTCCGAGTAGTCGTTCTCGAGCTCGTAGCCGTTCGGTCGTCGTGGTACTTGTCGGGGCCGTAGGGGTACTCGTGGCGACCGTGTAGTCGAACTTGACGGGTCGTCGGCGACTCGAAGAGGTACACGGTTCGTCGAGGTACTTGCTGTTCCGTGGTTACTTGAGAAAAAAAACATCAACAGTAACCGAAACAACAAAACAAAAAAAACAAAAAGGAAAAAAAAAGGTTGCACGGCGCTGCGGCGCTGGAAAACACGGCGGGCGGCAGGCTGCTGCTGGAGGGGCGCCAGGCAGGGGCGTGGCTGCTGGACTCCTGGAGGACGAGGCCGGCGACCTGGTGAAGAGTGAGCAGCCGGGGCGCGGCTTGGGCGTACGGGCATCGAGCCCTGGCTCGACGGGAGGCCGTCGGGGCTTCAGGCGACGGCGAGGCACTCCTGGCCGCGGGCGAAGAAGGCAGGGACGGAAGCGAGGGAGCCGGGGCGCACGGGAGGACGAGGTGGAGGCCGGCGTCCATGGCGCGGCGGCGGCGGATGGCAGTGGCCGGGGCTGGCCGGAGGGAAGCCGCAGGTCGCGGCCTGGCCGGATGGAATTCCCGCGGCGACCGGCGGCGCTCGCAGGAGAAGGAAGCGGGGCGCCATGGCGCGCGGCCATAGCTGGAGGGGAAGGGGCGCTCGGGGCCGACGGGAGGCCGGGGCGCTCGACGCCCGGCGCTGGAGGCGAGGACGCCTGGTCGGGGAACCGAGAGGACGGGGGTCAGGGCGCTCGAAGGGGCTGTGAGAGAGGGAGGTAGAGGGCGAGGAGATAGAGAAGAAGATCGGGGTCGGGCACAGAGGCGAAGGAGCGAGGGAACGGGGTGGCGGCGGCTCTGCGGGAGAGCGAGGGGAGACTGGGTGCGGCTAGGGTTGGGTGGGGTTTGGGCCAAGGACAGATGGGCCTGAAGTTGGCTGGAGGTTGGGAAGGAGGAGGCCCAGATGGCCTCATGCCTGCTGGATTTTTTTAAAAACTACTGCTGTACTAATTATTTCTCTTTTAAAACAAAAGAGAAAAGGAGAAAGAAAAGAAAGAGAAGGTAGGGGAGGAATTTGTGCATGAGGTAAAAATCCCTGGGCTCACAAAAAAATGTCAGGGATTTAAATAAAATAGAAGGAGGTTTTTTTTGGAAGAACCTTGGAACAATGGAAAGGAATATTGGCAAGGTTTGGAAGGAGAAGCTCGAAGTGAAATAGACATGGGGAAAAATTATGCAAGTGTGTTTGAGTAATTCCAAAGAATGGAATATTTTAATATAGCTCCCCTAAATATTGAGAGACTTTTATATGTTATAAAGAGAAGTCACCTTCCCTCGATTTAAATGGACCGAAGGTCCACACAATTTATTTGGGTTGAGATGCAAAGATTAATAAGATGATGGCATGATGACATGATGCAATGCAAAAATAAATAACACAAGCAGAACTGAAACACACGAGCAACCCGGAACATCTGGAATCTTCTGGAACCTTCTGGAATCTTCTGGGACGTCGGTCTCGGGCGTCACAACTCTCCCACACTAACAGAGGATCTCGACCCGAGATCGTAGAGATATCACCGGGTAAAAACGGAAGAGGAAGAGGTAAAACAAAGTTGCTTCTTCGAGAAACGAGTGAAACCAGGAACCTTGAGAGGTTGAACAAGTTGAAAGAAAGAATGCAACGGAGATGAACGAAGATGAAACACTCCGTTACAAAAGAGGAACAAGGAGCACTATGAGAACCTTGAAGGTTGAAGGACATGAAACAAGAGCTCACGGACCAAAAGAATATGAAACTGCAAGGGTATAGCCGAGGAATAAGAATGACAGAATTTGGACAGCACTCCGTCTGAAAATGGAAGGAATTGGACAAGAACTTGCCAAGTTGAGATGATACTTGATGAAAACAACAACATATTGTCTCCGAAACAATTAAAAGAATGGCACAAAGGGGTAAGAAAGAATTCAGATAGCACTCCGGTTGAAAAGAGAGGCAAAACTTGATAAAAGACGAAGCTGAATGAAGAATACAACACTCCGGTTAAATGATAAGCAAGGGAAAAGAACATGATTCTCGATAAAAACGAGATGATGGTTTAGAGAGAGCAACATCAGAATGCCTCCGGAATGAAAGAATAGATGCTAGATCGTTGGGAAGAAAGAACGGAGAAGAAAAAGACAACTTCTCTCAAATTGAATTTGAAAGAACATCTTACAAAGAAGGGTTGAACAGAGTTGTTGGAAATTCAACAACGAGAAGGATAAGCTTGATGTGGGCTTATGGAAAACATCTCCAAATTAAGAGGTGATAACCAGCTACTTACGAAAACAATTGATTGGATTGAGATCAACAAGGATATGAGAAAACTTATTCACCGGAATGATAAATGAAGAACTTGGGTCATTTATAAGCACCATAATTAGCAACAATCCTTAGGGAAAGCTTTTAGGTGAAATACAACCCAAGATAACTCCAATGAATAACTTGAAGGGTTGAAAAGATCTCCTGAACAAAGAAAATGATGGGTTTAAATATCTCATTCTTGGTAACTCGTGAATCATGAAACATGAAGGAATTGCCAAAAATGACATAACACCATCTGAAGATAAGGTAGAAAGAATTGCAATTGGGAAAACATGATGAAAAAGCTTGAGCTCCAACAAGAATCTTGATGAAGACTTCAAGGATGAATTAAAACATGATGAACCACCATGAAGAACTCCGGTTATGAAAGCATGAGAAGTGAAAGATGAAAAGAATAAGATTCAAGGCCTGCGATGAATTAGATGGAGCTTTGAAATGATGTAATTGAAATAACATGGAGCTCCGGAAAACAAGATGAAAAACTTAGAACCAAGGATATGATATAATGAACAAGATCCAAACAAAAGAATTAAATCACCTTGAAGGAATAAGAATAAGAATTATGTTATGCATCTCCTTCACCAATTTAATTGATGACAACCAAAGGATTTGGCATACTACTTATTCTCGTTGGAAAAGAATTAAAGAGAGATCTAGCACAAGCTTGGGTAATTCTTCAACAAGGCACCGGTAGGATTGTGAAAAGGACAAATGAATTAATACGATAATAACGGAAGAGAAAACTTGAAAGAACCACCGTAAGAATAGGGAGACGAACGAAGAGACATCAATGAAGAATATTTGGAGGACGAAGTTGAAAACTGAGAACGAAGAAAACTTCTGAAATGATGGCCTTCGGAGGATCACAGAGAAAAGAATTCATGAAAAGCTTCGGATGGCATAAAAGAATTCCTCACAATCAGAACAATAATGAGGATGGCATGAAGCTAGAACCACGAATCTTCAAGAAGACGGGCCAAGATTTAAGAGAAACACTTCTTCGGTCTCCAAATGTTGAGAATGAAGACGAGAAATACCATGAAGAATTGTTGAGGCACTCCGGAATGAAGAATTAAAAAGGTTGAACCAATGATGAAAAGAATTTGAAAGTAAACTTGGAGAAGGCATGTGACTGATGGAAATCATTCTTACGTCACACTTGAAAGAATTTGCGAATGACTCCGGAAAAAAAAATTAGAAGAGTCAGGTAAGATCCTGGAAAAAGACCTGTGGGTTAGGGCCCACTCAAAGAAATCACCGTTGGAAAAAATTGCTTAAGAGATATGGCACCGGTTGAATTAAATGGCTTGAATAAGATGATAATCCTCAAAAATAGCTTGAATGGATTAAGAATGGAATTATGAATCTTGAGCACTCCGGATAAGAATAGCAAGAGGAGAATGATTAATTGGAGCACCGGAATAAGAAAGCATTATGAAATGAGGAAAAGGATAAGATCAACACCGAAATCTTGAATTACATCCACCGGAAGAATTAGAGGAGAAAAGAATGATGAACTTGAAGCTCTTGAGCATCTTCACGATAAATCACCGGATAAGAACATTGAAGGAAAAGAATGAAGAAAATATCACATGAATAAAATGGATACTTCATTTGAGAATTTCTGACTCCAATAAGAAGAAGGGTGGGAGGGCGGGGAAAACAAAGACAACTTGGGATGAACAAAATGTACACCGGTTGAAAAAGAATTTAACATGACCATCTTGATGATCAAGAAGAAATAGCACTCCCATAGAAATATGAGAACACCGATTAAGAAAGGTATGGAATCAACATTTGACATCGAAGCAACTCGAATACCAGAATCAAAACAAAACAAAGGATAGATGTTGCAGCATAGTCTTCACAATATCATCCGAACAGAGGATTGAACGAATGAATTCCGCAGGTACATCAACATGTCGAGAAGCCACTTGGAGAACAAAAAGATAAATAAAAAGGAACAAGGAACAGATAGAACAAATACAAGATAGGAGTTTCGTTCGACATCTTCGTGCTGAAAGCTCATGGAACGTGTTACAAAAGGGTTTTGCAATCCCCGGATCAGCATAGCCAAGGACCCTTTAAGATGCAACTCCCGATCAGAACAAGTCCATAAAACCACTTCACTCAATGTATAACCCCAAACTTCATATCGTGCATCCGTTGGAAGAATGCCTAGAACTACTGGATGAACCCACCTATAGATTTCCGAAAGTTTCCAGTTATGCAATCAGGTGTTGGGGATACACGGGAAGCACCGCGCAATCAACTCTAAACCTACATCCAGGTGTATCCATCCTTCAACACATAACCAGTCTTTCTCGGAAACTGTTTACCTCGGACCTTCGAAAAGCATCCACTATACAAGCTATGGCAATACTCTCGAGCTACCTCCCCAATACTGGGTGATGTCGGGGTTATCTTGCCACTGGCCGTATAGGAGAGATTTTCGATGTCGGCCGTCTTAAGTATTTAGTACTGCCGCGATATGCTTGTGTCAATGATACCCCGAAGCTCAACTCCTCGGTAACAGGAGGCATCGGGAACAATATCCTTGTCACAAGAACATCGAAACAATCCCAGAATACTCGCGGGATCCTAAAAAAAATTTGGTGCAATTTTTGAAAGTAGAAGAGACAAGAGTAATCGTCAGGAATCCTCACCAGAGAGAAAGGGGATGAGAAGCAAAGAAATCCTACTCTCCGATATAATATAGGACTCAAAAAGTTTTCAGTGTGTGCCTAGACTCAACCGTCAACGATTCGATCAAACAGTGGGGGCTTCTAGGTCGGAGAAGGCTCTGAATACCAACTTGTAATGCCCAGGATGGGACTATATCTCCTACGTGTCGAGGCACGACTTAAAGATATAAGCCCATCCTAGAATGATCTCAAGTTTGGTATCTTTGCACAACTCATGTAAAAGAGGGATTAAATTGCAAAGGGAGATAGTTGGCTTACACTCGCCACTTCACACAATACACTATATAAGCAGAACATCATTCAAAACATCACAACCCGACTACGGGTGAAGATCCAAAAGAAAGATACCAAAACAACATAAAGCCACAGGTCAGGATCGAATCCTAGTAGAAACCACTACTGAACAACGAAACAACACAAACAAACGGCAACTCTCTTCATCGAGCTCGTGGTGAAGAACTTGAACCAGCTCCTGCATCATACTCGGTTGAACCTGCATCTGGTGTTGTAGTAACTGTGAGCCACGAGGACTCAGCAATCCCATAACCATGGGTAACAAGACTAGCAAAGCTTTAAGGGTAGGAAGAGGTAAAGTGGTGAGGCTGCAGCAGCGACTAAGCATAATATGGTGGCTAACTTACGAGTACCAGAATAAGATGAGAAGCTACGCAAACGGTCGCAAAAGGAGTGATCGCTAAAGATCCTAACTACATACGGTCAAACATAACCCCACCGTGTTCTCTTCTCAAAGTGAAAAGAGACAGTCACGGTTACTCACACAGTTGTGTCTTTTACTTCGGATCATTTGTCAAGTTTTCTACAACCGGACATTAACAAATTCCAATCTGCCACATAACCGCGGGCACGGCTTTCGAAAGATCATAACCCTGCAGGAGTGTCCCAACTTAGCCCATCACAAGCTCTCACGATTAGCTGAAGTGATAAATACAATATCATCACCCCTTATCTTAGGGAAAATCCGATCAGGCTCGGCATCCCGGTAGCACAAGTCATTTCGACAATGGTAAAACAAGTCCAGCAAGACCTCCCGGTGTGTCGACACCCTGATAGTAGCCGCGCGTATCTCGTCTCAGGACACTACCGGATGGGTGATCCTACAGGTTATACCAGATACCTCGGGTTTCCCCAAGGCGGCCCCGCAGTCTCCCCGTTTGGGACCAACACCATCAGCACTGGCCCCCCCTGCTATGTAGAATTAAGAATCCTCGGGTAGCGCTAACTCCCTATGCAATTTAATTAATTAATTAAGTTGTTATTATGAGCAAATTAAAACCAAAGTTGGGCCTTGCTGGAGGAGTTTTATTCAAAGTCGAACTGTCAAGGGGTCCCCATTACACCCATCGTGTTAGGAACGCAAAATCAAGGAACATAATGCCGGTTTATCGGCGCCTAAGGTGGCATGAGTGGAACAAAACACCGAGCAAAAGGCCAAGCCTTCCACCCATGCCCAGTATATAAGGTGTGTTAATAATAATTATAGATATTGTGATATATCCAACAACAAGTTCCCTCCTGGAACGAACTTCATCTTCACCTGCAACTAACAACGCTATAAGAAGGACTGAGCAAGCGAGGCTGAGCAAGCGGGTAACATAGCCAAACAGTGGTTTTGCTAGGAAGGTGTCAAGGTTAGAGGTTTCATGGCAACAAGGAGAGGCTGACATAAAAGATGGGTATCAAGACATGTAACGATAGCATCGAGACAACTAAGCATGGCAATGGTAGTAAAGGTATCCAAGGGTATGATCATCTTGCCTGGAATTCCACAAGGGAGAAGAACGGATCCAAGAAGCAGACGGAGCAACAGACGAGCGAATCCTCACAACTCCGGAACGAAACCGAAGCTAACAAGAGAAGCAACCGGAAAGAAAGAAACAACACGGTAAACACACAAGCATAAACATGGCATACGATGCACAAACAAGTATGATGCATGTCCGGTTTAAATATGCATGGCATGGCAAAGTGCACAAACAACACTACAAGTTAAGTGGAGCTCAATATGCAACGAGTTGCATATTGACGAAACACCACATTTATTTATTTAGTTGATTCTAGATTAACTTACAAGACAAGGTTAAATGTTTTAACATGGCAAGAGGTGAAGCATAATAAAACTACACTATTTAGGCATTTTAAATGAGGCCGAAAAATAACAACAACATATCCGGAAAATCCCCATGAGCATGTTTAATAATTATAAGCAAACAACAATTAAACATTCTCATGTTGTTATCATGATGCGGATGACATGATCAAGTTTTATGCAAGTTTTATTAAAAGGTTGACTTAAAAGAGATAAGAAGCATTTGTCACCGTGGTGGAATGAAAGGGTGCCACGGCAACGATTCCGAAAATGATGCCACGGCAACATATCGGTTCCGGTAACTCGTTGAGAGACCGGTGCAAAAGGTAAGATGGCAAGGGTGAGTCAAACGAGATGAAAGGTGGGGCGATCCCGTCACCGGGTTCCCACGAGTCGATGACGAGGCAACCGAGGAACTCGACAAAAGGTCGAAAGGGCACGAGCACACACAAGGGAGACATTTCATACAACACAACAAACATTACACGGGTCATCCACGGGGTCGTCTCGGTATACCTTCGAAGCGTGCGTTTCGGGGCGGTTCGAGACGTAGAGGAAGGAGTCGAAGTAGTGGAAGTAGTGGTACACGAGTCGTGGTACACGGGGCGACGGTAGTGGTACATGCCGTAGAGGGAAGTAGGTACACGGGCGACGGTAGACGTTCACGTTCCGTAGTGGTACACGGGCGACGGTAGGGGTACTTGGGTCTCCGAGTAGTCGTTCTCGAGCTCGTAGCCGTTCGGTCGTCGTGGTACTTGTCGGGGCCGTAGGGGTACTCGTGGCGACCGTGTAGTCGAACTTGACGGGTCGTCGGCGACTCGAAGAGGTACACGGTTCGTCGAGGTACTTGCTGTTCCATGGTTACTTGAGAAAAAAAACATCAACAGTAACCGAAACAACAAAACAAAAAAAACAAAAAGGAAAAAAAAGGGTTGCACGACGCTGCGGCGCTGGAAAACACGGCGGGCGGCAGGCTGCTGCTGGAGGGGCGCCAGGCAGGGGCGTGGCTGCTGGACTCCTGGAGGACGAGGCCGGCGACCTGGTGAAGAGTGAGCAGCCGGGGCGCGGCTTGGGCGTACGGGCATCGAGCCCTGGCTCGACGAGAGGCCGTCGGGGCTTCAGGCGACGGCGAGGCACTCCTGGCCGCGGGCGAAGAAGGCAGGGACGGAGGCGAGGGAGCCGGGGCGCACGGGAGGACGAGGTGGAGGCCGACGTCCATGGCGCGGCGGCGGCGGATGGCAGTGGCCGGGGCTGGCCGGAGGGAAGCCGCAGGTCGCGGCCTGGCCGGATGGAATTCCCGCGGCGACCGGCGGCGCTCGCAGGAGAAGGAAGCGGGGCGCCATGGCGCGCGGCCATAGCTGGAGGGGAAGGGGCGCTCGGGGCCGACGGGAGGCCGGGGCGCTCGACGCCCGGCGCTGGAGGCGAGGACGCCTGGTCGGGGAACCGAGAGGACGGGGGTCAGGGCGCTCGAAGGGGCTGTGAGAGAGGGAGGCAGAGGGCGAGGAGATAGAGAAGGGGATCGGGGTCGGGCACATAGGCGAAGGAGCGAGGGAACGGGGTGGCGGCGGCTCTGCGGGAGAGCGAGGGGAGACTGGGTGCGGCTAGGGTTGGGTGGGGTTTGGGCCAAGGACAGATGGGCCTGAAGTTGGCTGGAGGTTGGGAAGGAGGAGGCCCAGATGGCCTCAGGCCTGCTGGATTTTTTTAAAAACTGCTGCTGTACTAATTATTTCTCTTTTAAAACAAAAGAGAAAAGGAGAAAGAAAAGAAAGAGAAGGTAGGGGAGGAATTTGTGCATGAGGTAAAAATCCCTGGGCTCACAAAAAAATGTCAGGGATTTAAATAAAATAGAAGGAGGTTTTTTTGGAAGAACCTTGGAACAACGGAAAGGAATATTGGCAAGGTTTGGAAGGAGAAGCTCGAAGTGAAATAGACATGGGGAAAAATTATGCAAGTGTGTTTGAGTAATTCCAAAGAATGGAATATTTTAATATAGCTCCCCTAAATATTGAGAGACTTTTATATGTTATAAAGAGAAGTCACCTTCCCTCGATTTAAATGGACCGAAGGTCCACACAATTTATTTGGGTTGAGATGCAAAGATTAATAAGATGATGGCATGATGACATGATGCAATGCAAAAATAAATAACACAAGCAGAACTGAAACACACGGGCAACCCGGAACATCTGGAATCTTCTGGAACCTTCTGGAATCTTCTGGGACGTCGGTCTCGGGCGTCACAACGGCGATCTACACCAACACCTCTGTCATCTTCACCAACATTTCCAGCACCTTCCCCCATCTATCTACAGCGGTCCACTCTCCCGCAAACCGCTGTACCGTCTACTTGAACATGGTGTTTTATGCTTCATATTATTATCCAATGATGTGTTGCCATCCTATGATGTCTGAGTAGATTTTCGTTGTCCTATCGGTGATTGGTGAATTACTATGATTGATTTAATTTGCTTGTGGTTATGTTGCTGTCCTTTGGTGCCCATCATATGAGCGCGCGCGTGGATCACACCATAGGGTTAGTTGTATGTTGATAGGACTACGTATTGGAGGGCAAGAGTGACAGAAGCTTCAACCTAGCCTTGAAATTGATGGATACGGGATTCAAGGGGGACCAATATATCTTAATGCTATGGTTGAGTTTTACCTTAATGAACGTTAGTAGTTGCGGATGCTTGCTAATAGTTCCAATCATAAGTGCATAGAATTCCAAGTCAGGGATGACATGCTAGCAGTGGCCTCTCCCACATAAAACTTGCTATCGGTCTAGTAATGTAGTCAATTGCTTAGGGGAAATTTCGCAACTCCTAGCACCACTTTTCCACACTCCCTATCACTAACTTTATTGTTTCTTTATCTTAACAGCCCCTAGTCTTTATTTACGTGCTCTTTATATTCTTGCAAACCTATCCCACAAAAACTACAAAGTACTTCTAGTTTCATACTTGTTCTAGGTAAAGTAAACGTCAAGCGTGCGTAGAGTTGTATCGGTGGTCGATAGAACTTGAGGGAATATTTGTTCTACCTTTAGCTCCTCGTTTGGTTCGACACTCTTACTTATTGAAAGAGGCTACAACTGATCCCCTACACTTGTGGGTTATCAAGACCTTTTTCTGGCGCCGTTGCCGGGGAGTTATAGCGTGGGGTGAATATTCTCGTGTGTGCTTGTTTGCTTTATCACTAAGTAGATTTTATTTGCTGTTCTAAGTTGTTTTCTAGGTTTAGTTATGGGTAGGGAACGCAAAATACCAATATACAAATAGTGGTACCTACTGAACCAATGGTTGAAGAACCACTCAAAATCTATAACACTCCTAAAGCTTTTTACTTGGATCATCTTCGATCCCTATGTGCTCGTGCTGAAACCCCAACTAGCTTAGTTGAGGGAAAATCTTTAGATAAGCATGCTTGTTATGTGCGACACCACTTATCTCAAGAAGGGAAACTTTTACTGGATCAAATTCATCGTTTGCAATGCTATGCTTGGAATTTATGTGAAATATATGATTTTACTTGTTGTTCTGAAGACCCTAAGAAACACCTTCCCTACCAATGTGAGGTTACTGATAATGGAATCGTATCTTCGTATGCTAAGGGTGTTTATAGTTACTATGATGTTCAACAAATTGAAGAATTTATTGCTTTTAAGGGTGCTTATGAAATTGCTTCTTTGATTAAAAAGTATGATGCTAATCTTTACAAATCTGAAAATTTTGTCATATTTAAATATTGTTATGATAATTATGCTTCTAATGCCTATGTTACACCATATATTGAGGACCCCTCCGCTGTCCAAGAAGAGACTAATATTTTGCAGGAGTCTATGGAAGAGGAAATTGATGACACTGTGAGCTCATTAGATGAAAAAGATGACGAGGAGAGCGAAGAACAAAAGGAGGAAGAGCGGATTAGCTACCCGTGCCCACCTTCTAATGAGAGTAACTCTTTATCTCATACATTGTTTAATTTCTCTTCGTGCTTACCGAAGGATGAATGCTATGATGATTGTTATGATCCCGTTGATTCTTTTGAAATACCCCTTTTTGTTGATGCTTGCTATGCTTGTGGCCAAGATGCCAATATGAATTATGCCTACGGAGATTAACTTGCTACAGTTCCTTATGTTAAACATGATATAGTTTCTATTGCACCCACACATGATAGTCCTATTAACTTTTTGAATTCTCCAAACTACACTATATCGGAGAAGTTTGCACTTATTAGGGATTATATTTATGGGTTTCCTTTTTCCGTTACACATGATGTTTTTGATGAATATAATATGCATGTGCTTGCTGCTCCTACTTGCAATTATTATGAGAGAGGAACTACATCTCTGCCTCTCTATGTTTCCAACACGGTAAAATTGCAAGAAACTGCTTATACTATGCATTGGCCTTTACTTGATGTGCATGAATTGTTCTTGTATGACATGCCTATGCATAGGAAGAGAGTTAGACTTCATTTTTGCATGACACGTATCACTTTGTGCTCACTGCTAAATGCCAAATCATTGCTAATTAAAATTGGCTTTGATATACCTTGGGATCCGGGTGGATCCATTACTTGAGCACTATATGCCTAGCTTAATGGCTTTAAAGAAAGCGCTACCAGGGAGACAACCCGGAATTTTTAGAGAGTCATTTATTTCTATTGTGGGCTTTTATAAAGGTTAAAAACAAAAAAATAAAGAGCGGAACCTAAAACTTTTTCAAAAATAAAAGTGAAAGTAAGAAGGACGAGCACCGTTGAAATGGGGGAGCTCTTTGAACTTTGTTCATGCCCATGGAAACTTTGCAAATCTTGAATTACAGAAACTTTTCAACAAAAATAATTATCTCCTTGTACAATTCCATTGTATTATAAAAATAATGTGCCAAGAGTTTCCTTTAGGATGATTAAACTGCTTGTTGGTTTGTGCGGTGCAAAAACAGAAACTTTGGCTGTAGTGCGCGATTTTACATTTTTTACTGGAACGTCGAAAGGATCTGAAACTTTTTGCAAAATCTTTCTATACAAATTGTTGATTTTTTCTAATTTTTCCATAATTGTTAGTGTTACAGAAGTATGGTTAATATTCAGATTACTACAGACTGTCATGTTTTCACAGATTGCCGTTATAACTTCATTATTTTCATATGTTTGAATTCTTGTTGAAGCCTCCTTGACTTGGGGCCATAGAATTGTGATAGCATGCAGTGGGTAATGTTTGTTCATAATTATACAATAATGTTAGAGCAGTACATGATGGGATTTCATTGATCATATGCACTAACCCCGCCACAAAAAGTTTGATTATGTTTTATGTGGATCAAGTGTTCGAAGATCGAGGAGGTCTCGATGTGAGAAGAAGGAGGAGAGGCAAGAGCTCAAGCTTGCGGATTCCCAAGGCACCCCAAGTAAATATTCAAGGAGACTCAAGCGTCTAAGCTTGGGGATGCCCCGGAAGGCATCCCATCTTTCTTCAACAAGTATCGGTATGTTTTCGGATTCGTTTCATTCACATGATATGCGTAAACTCTTGGAGCATCGTGTGCTTTTTATTTTTCTTTTAATAAATGCACCATGCTGGTATGAGATAATCCTTGGTTGATTTATAGAATGCTCTTTGCACTTCACTTATATCTTTTGAGTATGGCTTTATAGAATGCTTCATGTGCTTCACTTATATCATTTGAAGTTTGGATTGCCTGTTTCTCCTCATTTAGAAAACCACCATTTGTAGAATGCTCTTTTGCTTCACTTATATTTGTTAGAGCGTGGGCATAACTTTTGTAGAAAGAATTAAAACTCTCTTGCTTCACTTATATCTATTTAGAGAGTTGACATGAATTGGTCATTCACATGGTTAGTCATAAATTCCTACATAAACTTGTAGATCGTTGAATATGATATGTTTGATTCCTTGCAATAGTTTTGCGATATAGAGATGCTAATATGTGGGAGGTACTAGTGAATGATTGTGGTTTAGTAAAAATATTGGTGTTAAGGTTTGTGATTCCCGAAGCATGCACGTACGGTCTCCTAACTATGTATACAAATTGGCGGCATTGTACTTTGATAGTTCATATTTGCGTGAAGGTCGGGGGCGCACGATGGTTAACTCCTACCAAACCCCCCCTAGGAGCATGTGTCATAGTATTTTGCTTCGAGGGATAATAAATTTTTCGCAATAAGTATGTGAGTTCTTTATGACTAATGTTGAGTCCATGGATTATACGCACTCTCACCCTTACACCTTGCTAGCCACTCTAGTACCGCGCAATTTTCGCCGATGCATCAAACCACCTTATACCCTTCCTCAAAAACCACCATACCTACCTATTATGGCATTTCCATAGCCATTCCGAGATATATTGCCATGTAACTCCACTGTTCCATTTGTTATGACACGCACCATCATTGTCATATTGCCTTGCATGATCGTAAGATAGCTAGCATGAGTTTTCCATGGCTTGTCCGTTTTTGGATGGCATTGCTACGCTAGATCATTGCACATCCCGGTACACCGCCGAAGGCATTCATATAGAGTCATACTTTGTTCTAGTATCGAGTTGTAATATCGAGTTGTAAGTAAATAGAAGTGTGATGATCATCATTATTAGAGCATTGTCCCTTGAAAAAAAGGCCAAAAAAGAGAAAGGCCAAATAAAAAAGGGCCATTTGCATTTCAGCCCCTAACTCGAACCATCCACTCACATTTACCCCTAATAAAATCATGTGCTCAAATTTGCCCCTCTTCCGTTAAGTGTGGTTATAGAAATGCCCTTCCGTACATTTTCCGTCCATTCAAAGGCCTTTGACCGTTAGATTTTTCTATACGTGCACTTAACGATCAAAGGCCTTTGACTGGACGGAAAATGTATGGAAGGGCATTTCTGTAAGCACACTTAACGGAAGAGGGGCAAATTTGAGCACATGATTTTTTAGGGGTAAATCTGAGAGTGGGCGCAAATTAGGGGCATGAATGTAAATGTCTCAATAAAAAAAAGGAAGGCCCAAAAAAAAGAAAAAAGAAAAAGAAGAAGGAAAAAAGGGGACAATGCTACCATTTTTTCCACACTTGTGCTTCAAAGTAGCACGATGATCTTCATGATAGAGAGTCTCCTATGTTGTCACTTCCATATACTAGTTGGAATTTTCATTATAGAACTTGGCTTGTATATTCCAACGATGGGCTTCCTCAAATGCCCGAGGTCTTCATGAGCAAGCAAGTTGATGCACACACACTAGTTTTCTTTTGAGCTTTCATACACTTATAGCTCTAGTGCATCCGTTACATGGCAATCCCTACTCACTCACATTGATATCTATTGATGGGCATCTCCATAGCCCATTGATACGCCTAGTCGATGTGAGACTTTCTCCCTACTTTTATCTACTACCACCTTCTATTCCACCCATAGTGTTATGTCCATGGCTCACGCTCATGTATTGCGTGAAGAGTTGAAAAAGTTCGAAAAAGTGAAGTATGAAAACAATTGCTTGGCTGACACTAGGATGGGCATGAGGGGTACCTTCTGTTAAGAAAAGGGAGCATAAAAGACTATATGATTTTGTAGGGATAATGTTCTTTAGCATTGTTATTTTGAAAGACTTGATTGTTCGTTGGGATGCCCGAGTATTAAATTCTTCTATGTCAAATGATAGACTATTGCTTTGAATCACTCGTGTCTTAATATTGATGCCATCATTAGATTACATGATCAAGATTATGCTAGGTAGCATTCCACATCAAAAATTATCTTTTTATCATTTACCTACTCGAGGACGAGCAGAAATTAAGCTTGGGGATGCTGATATGTCTCCGTCGTATCTATAATTTTTTATTGTTCCATGCCAATGTTATACAACTTTCCTATACTTTTGGCAACTTTTTATACTATTTTTGGGACTAACATATTGATCCAGTGCCCAGTGCCAGTTCGTGTTTGTTGCATGTTTTTTGTTTCACAGAATATCCATATCAAACGGATTCCAAATGGGATAAAAATAGACGGAGATTTTTTTGGAATATATGCGAATTTTCGGAAGTGGAATCAACGTGAGACGATGCCCGAGTGGCCCACGAGGGTGAGGGGCGTGCCCCAGGGGGTCATGCACGCCCTGGGCCCTCGTGGACACTCCGTAAGGCGGTTGGTGCCCTTCTTTCACCACAAGAAAGCTAATATCCGGGTAAAAATCGTGTCAAAAATTCAGCCCAATCGGAGTTACGGATCTCCGGAAATATAAGAAACAGTGAATGGCCAGAATCTGGGAAGGCAGAAACAAAGAGAGACAGGGAGACAGATCCAATCTCGGAGGGGCGCTCGCCCCTCCGCCGCCATGGTGGCCATGGACCAGAGGGGAAACCCTTCTCCCATCTAGGGAGAAGGTCAAGGAAGAAGAAGGAGGGGGCTCTCTCCCCCTCGCTTCCGATAGCGCCAGAGTGCCACCGGGGCCATCATCGTGTGACGGCGATCTACACCAACACCTCTGTCATCTTCACCAACATCTCTATCACCTTCTCCCATCTATCTACAACGGTCCACTCTCCCGCAACCCGCTATACCCTCTACTTGAACATGGTGCTTTATGCTTCATATTATTATCCAATGACGTGTTGCCATCCTATGATGTCTGAGTAGATTTTCGTTGTCCTATCGGTGATTAGTGAATTGCTATGACTGATTTAATTTGCTTGTGGTTATGTTGCTGTCCTTTGGTGCCCATCATATGATCGCCCGCGTGGATCACACCATAGGGTTAGTTGTATGTTGATAGGACAACGTATTTGAGGGCAAGAGTGACAGAAGCTTCAACCTAGCGTAGAAATTGATGGATACGGGATTGAAGGGGGACCAATATATCTTAATGCTATGGTTGGGTTTTACCTTAATGAACGTTAGTAGTTGCGGATGCTTGCTAATAGTTCCAATCATAAGTGCATAGAATTCCAAGTCAGGGATGACATGCTAGCAGTGGCCTCTCCCACATTGAACTTGCTATCGGTGTAGTAACGTAGTCATTTGCTTAGGCGCAATTTCGCAACTCCTAGCACCACTTTTCCACACTCGCTATCACTAACTTTATTGTTTCTTTATCTTAACAGCCCCTAGTATTTATTTACGTGCTCTTTATATTCTTGCAAACCTATCCCACAAAAACTACAAAGTACTTCTAGTTTCATACTTGTTCTAGGTAAAGTAAACGTCAAGCGTGCGTAGAGTTGTATCGGTGGTCGATAGAACTTGAGGGAATATTTGTTCTACCTTTAGCTCCTCGTTGGGTTCGACACTCTTACTTATCGAAAGAGGCCACAACTGATCCCCTACACTTGTGGGTTATCAAACCACACTCGACAGCAAATAGGAAGAAGCACTCATCTAGTTCCTCCAAGAGAACTGGACATCTTCACATGGAAACCATCCAACATGCCAGGTGTACCCAGGGGACTGGCTGAGCACCGTTTGCGAGTCGACCCAAAAGTGAAACCTGTGAAGGAACATCTCCGTTGGTCCGCCGTGGAGAAGAGGAAAGCAATTGGCGAGGAGGTGGCTCGGCTTTTGGCAGTTGAGTTCATCCACGAGATTTACCACTACGAGTGGCTCGCCAATGTAGTTATGGTCCCCAAGAAGGACAAGTCGCTCCGCATGTGCATCGATTTCAAACATATCAATTGGGCCTTCCCGAAAGATCATTTCCCTCTCCCTCGCATCGATCAGATCATCGACTCGACTGCGGGGTGTGAGCGTTTGTATTTTCTGGATGCATATTCCGGGTACCATCAAATCCGACTGTTTGGACCCGATGAAATAAAGACACCCTTAATCACCCCATTCGGGTGTTTTGTTATGTTACCATGCCTTTTGGTCTCAAGAATGCCGGCGCGACTTTCATGCACATGATTCAAAAGTGTTTGCTAAAGCAGATCAGTCGGAACGTGGAAGCATACATGGATGACATCATGGTCAAGTCACGTAAAGGTTCCGACCTACTGACTGACCTCGCTGAAACATTCACAAACCTGAGAAGCTATGATATCAAGCTCAACCCGTCAAAGTGGAGTTCCGGGTGGCAAGTTACTCGGTTTCCTCGTTCCCGGATGGGGAATCGACGCTAACCCAGAAAAAGTCAGCACCATCCTACGAATGAAATGCCATGTTCGTATACACGACGTTCAAAAGCTTACTGGTTGTTTGGCCGCATTGAGACGATTCATCTCTCGCCTCGGTGAGAAGGCATTACCTCTCTACCGACTGATGAAGAAGTCTGAAAAGTTCGAGTGGAATTCTGAAGCTAAAGCAGCATTCGAGGAACTCAAAGCCCTGCTTTCCACCCAGCAGGTGCTTGCTGCCCCTGTCAGCAAAGAGCCTCTTTTATTGTACATCGCAACCACTGGACAAGTTGTCAGCATTGTACTCACGGTCGAGCGGGAAGAAGAAGGCAAAGCCTACAAAGTTCAACACCCAGTCTATTACATTTCCGAAGTATTGACTCCCTCCAAGCAGAGATACCCGCATTATCAGAATCTTGTGTGTGGGATCTACTTGACCGCCAAGAAAGTTGCACATTACTTCTCATATCATTCAATTTCAGTCGTTAGCGGTGCTCCGTTATCTAAAATTCTGAACAACCAGGATGCAACCGGTCGAGTGGCTAAATGGGCGATTGAACTCCTTCCGTTGGATATCAAGTTTGAAGCAAAGAAAGCTATCAAGTCTCAGGCGATAGCGGATTTTGTTGCCGAGTGGATCGAACAGGAGCAGCAGACTCAGATCCAGTCGGATTATTGGACCATGTTCTTCGATGGATCCAAGATGCTGAACGGATCCGGTGTAGGTGTGGTCTTGGTGTCCCCCTGTGACACCCCGAGACCGGTGCGCCAGGTGTCAGCCAGTTATTTGTTGCCGTTGCCATGTCATCTACTTGCGTGTTGCATCTTGCCATGTCATCATGTGTGTTGCATCATCATGTTTTCAAAACTTGCATCCGTCCGAGTTCCCTCGTCCTTTCTGTTGCCCGTTCTGAGCCCAGACACACTCACACGCGCCCGCGGCACCTCCGGATATTTATTTTGTGAGTGGCCAAAAAACGTTCTCGGAATGGGTTGAAACGTGGCGTGTGGTCTTATTATAGCATAGGTAGACCGCCTGTCAAGTTTCATCGCATTCGGAGCTCGTTTGATAGCCCAACGGTTAACCGTGTTAACCGCCAGAAGCCTTTTGTCTTTTGGCCCAGCACCCCTTTCACACAGCCTACCTATCCCAATCTAACCCCTCCACGCTCTTGGCCGTTCGATCACGATCGCGTGGCCGCGAACGGCTACTCATTTGGACACTCCTAGCTCCCTCTACCTATAAATATGTGGCTCCTCCCGAAATTCCTCGCACATGAAACCCTAAAATCCTCCTCCCCGCGCCGCCGGACATGTCTGCTCCGCCTCTGGACATGTCCACCCCACCTCCACGCGTTCTGCCCAATGGCAGCCCGCCACGTCAGCGTCCACCGCCGCCTTGGCCAATCCAGTGCCACCGCGTCACCGGCGCCACCTTCCACCTCCGCCGCAGCCCGCGCGGCCCGGATCGGACCCGCCCGGGCCCGGATCTCCTCGCCGCCGCCCGCGCAAGTCGCGCCCCCGTGCCTCCTCGCCGCATCGCCGCCGCCGTGCCTCCGCCGCCGGCAACCTCCACCCCGCCGCCGCAAGCCCGCGGCTCCTCCGCCTCACCGTCCTCCGGCGAGCGCCGCCGGAGTCCCGCACCTCCACATCGCCAGTGACCCCGGCCACCTCGGCCCCGCGAGCTGACGGACCCCGCCCCGTGCCTCGTTTGCCGTCGCATCGAGCTGCCTCGCCGCAGCCCCTGTAGCGCCGCCGCTGCCAAGTCTCGCCCCCTATCCAGATCGGATCGGGAGGACGACGCCCTCGTGCCTCGTCGCCGTCTGCCTAGGCCGCTCCAGCGCGCCAGGCCAGCTTCGGTGTCGCGCCTGGGCCGCGTCAGCCTGCCTCCCTCCTGGACCGGCCACCCCAGGCCAGCGGAGCCCAGCCGCCTGTTGGGCCAGCGCCACCATGGGCAACGGCCCAACTCCGCAGGCCAGCGCCGGCCTCACGGGCCCCCTCTTCCCCAAGACCCAAGCCGGCCCAATCTCCTCGTCTGCTCCCGGGCCAAGCCCATGGGTGAGAACCCTATATCCCGCCCCGGGCGTCACTTAGCTATACTGCGCTCGTTGTTGTTTTTTTCTCTTTCCCTAGTGTTCAATTTCTGCTAAGTCCCAAAAATTGCATATATTGTTGCATCTTTGCATGGCTGTAATTAATTGTGTGCTTGTCCAAATTGAGTGTATGATATGTCAAAATAATCGTGGTGATGTGCTCTACACTTTGTTCCATTGTGCCATGCTCATTTGAGTTCATCTAGATGCACTAATCTCTGTTGCAAGAGTGCTACCTGTTATAAACTGCTGCTACTTGTTATTTTGTTGCCATGTTTGAGATATGATAACTTGGTGCATGTTTATCCAAATGATGCATATGATATGTCAAAATGTTCATTATGAAGTGTACTACATGATGGTTGCTGTAGCATGCTTGTTTGAGTCCATATTGCCATGTTAATCTCTGTTGCAAAAGTGCATTTGGCTGTTAAGTCCTGAAACTTGTTATGAGATGTTGATTTCAATTGCTCTTTGCTAGTGATGTGTTTGTCCTCATGCCACATGCTTAGATGTTTTAGAAGCCCCATTATATGGTCTTTGCTGTGGTGCTTTTAACTTTCCATGATATGCCTTGTGTTGACTTAAACATGTTTGCAAACATGCCATGCCAACATAACTGTTTTATACTTAGTCAAATTTCTACTAAGTCTGGAATCTGTCATATCCTGATGCTATGTTTGCTTGATGCCCTAGACAAATCCATGCTTGTTTTGGAGTGGCCAATGATCATGTCTTGTTGTCCATGTTAATGTCTATCCATTCATGCTCTTACTTGCTCATATGACCTGCTGTAGCCTATTTATTTCTTGCTCTCAAATTGCTATAAAATATAACTGTCAGGTTTTTAATGTCATGATCAAAATGTTGTAGCTTGTTGCTATTAATCCATGCCTCCTATGGAGTTGCTCCAATGGAGTTGTTTGCTGTAGGATATGTCTACTACATGTCCATACTTTTTATGTTCTTATTAGAGTTGATATGCTTGTTGTTTTGTGCCTCTGAAGGCAGCATCGTGATGATGTTTTTGCCTTCCCAGATTTTGGCTAAGTCTGGATAATTTTATTGCAACTTGCTATGATTGTTTAAATGTGTTCCAGCAAGCTTTTGGGTGTGTTCTAAGTTCCTACTTGTTAAGTATAATGTCTACTTCATGTCCATGCTTCTTTTATCATGTTTGAGTGCTTTAGCTTATTTTTACATTGCTCCAAAGTTGCTATGTGGCTGTTAACTTCAGCTTGTTGTTATATCTTGTTTCATGTGTATCTTTTAGCCCGTTGCTCCGTTTTGAGTGTGTCCTATATGAAACTTGTGTGATTTTGCATGTAGAATCATAATATCATGTTATTTTCATGTTTGGAGTGTGTTTGATTGATGTTTGGGTGCTTCTTGCACCGTTGCAATGCTTGTCTTGTTTTGCTCATATCTTCTAGGCCGTAGCTCCGAATTAAACAAACTTTATATGAAACTTGACTAGAATTTCGTGTAGATCATCTTGGTGCATGTTAAATTTCTGTTTAAAAACTTTAACTTAAGGTTTGTTCAGATCTGTACTAATTTCAAACTATGCATATGATGACTTACCGGATTTGTTATATGTAGTTTCCGGCCTCATTTAAACATGTTGACTTGTGTTGTTTTTCTGTGCTTCCTACCTTGCCATGTATTGCATCATATATAGACTTGTCTTGCATCCTCCTTGGTTGAGCTTATTGTCATGTTCTTGTGTTGTTTTTCTGTGCTTCCTACCTTGCCATGTATTGCTTCATATATAGACTTGTCTTGCATCCTACTTGGTTGAGCTTATTGTCATGTTCTTGTGTTGTTTTTCTGTGCTTCCTACCTTGCCATGTATTGCTTCCTATATAGACTTGTCTTGCATCATACCTTGCCATGTATTGCATCATATATAGACTTGTGTTGTTCTTGTGTGCTTCCTACCTTGCCATGTATTGCATCATATATATACTTGTCTTGCATCATACTTGGTTGAGCATATTGTCATGTTCTTGTGTTGTGTGTTTACCGTATTGCTTGCTTCTTCTCGTTAGTGCTTGTTCCATTGCGATCGTGAGGATTCGTTCGTCTACCCGTGGTTCTTCTTCAAGGCTTCTTCTTCGTCTTCTTCATGGACCCGTTCTTCTTCCTTGCGGGATCTCAGGCAAGATGACCATACCCTTGGATACCTTTACTATCATTTCCATGCTTAGTTGTCTCGATGCTTTCGTTACATGTCGCACTACCCATCATTATTGTCACCCCCTCTCCTTGTTGCCATGAAACCTCTAACCTTGACACCTTCCTAGCAAACCATTGTCTGGCTATGTTACCCGCTTGCTAGCCCCTCTTATAGCGTTGTTAGTTGCAGGTGAAGATGAAGATTGATCCATGTCGGATCTTGTTGTTGGAATATCACAATATCTATTATTATTATTAACACACCTATATACTGGGCATGGGTGGAAGGCTTGGCCTTTTGCTCGGTGTTTTCTTCCACTCATGCCACCTTAGGCGCCGATAAACCGGCATTATGTTCCTTGATTTCGCGTTCCTTACACGGTTGGGTATACGGGGACCCCTTGACACTTCGTCTTTGAATAAAACTCCTCCAGCAAGGCCCAACATTGGTTTTAATTTGCCTTATAATAACAACTTAATAATTTAATTAAATTGCATAGGGGGGACGCTCCCTCGAGATTCTTTTCTGCATAGCAGGGGGGCCAGTGCTGATGGTGTTGGTCCCAAACGGGCAACCTGCGGGGCCACGTTGGGGAAACCCGAGGGCTGGTTTTACTCGTAGCTTGTCCCATCCGGTTGTGGCCTGAGACGAGATATGCGCGGCTACTATCAGGGTGTCGGCGCGCTGGGAGGTCTTGCTGGACTTGTTTTACCATTGTCGAAATGTCTTGTGCACCGGGACGCCGAGCTTGATCGGATTTCCCTAAGATAAGGGGTAATAATTATTATTACTTCAGCTGATCGTGAGAGCTTGTGATGGGCTAAGTTGGGACACCTCTGCAGGGTTATGAACTTTCGAAAGCCGTGCCCGCGGTGACGTGGCAGATTGGAATTTGTTAATGTCCGGTTGTAGAAAACTTGACAGAGGATCCGAAGTAAAACACACAACAGTGTGAGTAGCCGTGACTGACTCTTTTCACTTTGAGAAGAGAACACGGTGGGGTTATGTTTGACTCGTAGGTAGTTCAGGATCTTTAGCGATCACTACTAGTTTGCGACCGCTTGCATAGATGCTCATCTTATTCTTGTACTCATAAGTTAGCCACCATATATTGCTTAGCCGCTGCTGCAACCTCATCACTTTACCTCTTCCTTCCCATTAAGCTTTGCTAGTCTTGTTACCCATGGTTATGGGATTGCTGAGTTCTCGTGGCTCAGAGATACTACAACAACAGTTGCAGGTGCAGGTTTCCGATGTCTTGACGTGAGAGCGACGTCCGTTGTGTTGGAGTTCTTTCTTCTTCTTCTTCTTCGCTCTTGGGTTAGGTTCCGGGTCGGCAGCCTGGGATAGCAGAGGGATGTCTTTGTGCTTTTCACGTTTTGCATCCGTAGTCGGATGTCTTGTATTGATGTTGATGTATTCTTGTGACTTGTATGTTTTGTTGTATTCCCCATGTATGTATGTAATGGTACGATGTAATGATATCCATCTTGCTAAGCGCCCGAAATGCGGTTGTGCCCCAATCACGTAAGTGTCACGTGATCGGGATAGAATCACATCTTGGGCCTGACAAGTTGGTATCAGAGCCTCGACCGACCACACGAGCCCCCTTGATTGATCGTAGTCTGGCCGTTGTTGAGTCTAGCAGATTTTTTTTCCAGAGTCTAGTTATATCGGAGAGTAGGAATTCTTTTACTCCCCTGCCCCTTCGTCGCTCTGGTGAGGAATCTTGACGTAGGTGTTTTGAATCACCCCTCTCCCCCTTCAATTTTTTTAGGATCGCGTGGTTAGTTTTCGTTCGTTGCGTTGTTAGTTCAACCCCCAGTTCTTTTCAATCGACAGGGTTTTCCCCGTCTGTTGTGTTCTTCCTTTTCCCACCCTCCGACCTTTTTTCTTCTCGAAGCCGGAGTCCTCAATCGAGTATCCATCAATCCTTTGCATTATTTCCCCACTCATTTCAACCGGTGAATTCTCGTCTAGTTCGTCCTTCTTCATCTCTTTTTCTTCTCCGGTGGATTTAATTAAAGTATTCGGTGTTGTGCATATTCTTTCCCTCAGTTCAAATGTTTCACCTTGCTCGTTCACCTCTCGCCATTTAATTATTCCGGAGTTCCGATGACATCTCAGGATATTCGTCTGTGTTCCAATTAATTCAAGGTTGTCACCTCATTCGAGTCTTTTAATCGTTCCGACGCATTATCTCTTTTCGATCCTTTCCAACGGTGTTTTCTCTTCGGTGGTCTCATAACCCACAGGTCTTTTCCCAGGATCTTACCTGACTCTTCTAATTTCACGGAGTATTCCTAAAATCTTTTCAAGTGTGACGTAAGTATGGATGCCATCAGTCATATGCCTTCTCCGAGATCGCTTTTAATTCTTTCCATCATTGGTTCAACCTTTCTCCTTTAATTAATCCGGAGTATTTCATCAATTCTGTTCATTGTGTTCCTCCGAAGGCCATCATTTCAGAAGATTTCTTCGTTCTCAGTTTTCAACTTCGTCCTCCAAGTATTCTTCATTGATGCCTCTTTGTTCGTCTCACATTCGTCTGGTGCTTCATTCAAGTATTCTTTAAACGGTTCACGATCTCTTCATTCTCGTCATTCTAATTTCCTCAAGTGCTTTATTCTTCCCGGCGATTCATTCTCTTGTCTTCACTCAATTTCAATTTTTACGGTGGCCATTCTCTTTCTTCACTCGATTTAAATTCTTTCCGGTGGTTTGTTCCTTTTCTTCACTCGACTTTAATTCTTTACGGTGGTCCGCTCAAGAGTTCTTTTCTAGTGCTATCATATCAATTAATTCTTCTTTCCAATTCTACCGGTGTTTCATGAAGATTCTCGCAAGTTCGCGATATATCCCTCTTTATTCAATTTCATCGTGAATAAGTCGTATGCAAGTCCATTGCTTCTCATCAATTTAATTTGTGGAGGATAAGCATAACATAATTCTTATTCTTTTCATCAAGTTGATTTATCCCTTTCCTTCGGAGTTTATTCTTGATGAATACATTCTAGTTCCAAGTGTCTTAATCTTTTCTTTTTCCGGAGTTCAAGTTTTCTCGGTTATCACGTCGAAGCCCCCGTTCTAAATCATCGCAAGGATTTAATTTTATTCTTTTCGTCCTTCATTCCGATATTCATCATCCTTTTCGCTACCGGAGTTCTTCATGGTGATTCATCATGAGTTAATTCATTCTTAAAGTGTTCTTTGAAATTCTGATGGAGCAGCTCAAACATTATTCTTCTGCCTCTCCAGTGCAAATAATTCTCCGTATTCTTTTGAAGTGGAGTTTTGCATTTCTTCGTTCTTCTCAGCTCATCAATATTTTGGTTGCGGCATAATTGACCTCAAGTTTCGGGATGATTTCCATAAGTCCACAACAAGTTAATTCTTTTTGTTGTTGATTTTTTCAACGACTCCGTTCAATCCTTCCTTCTAAGGATGCTCTCAAAGTCATTTGCGCTCGAAGTTGTCATCTTCTTCTCCATTCTTTTAATTCCATCATTTCAATTCTTCCGGAGGCATTGTGTTGTTGCTCTCGTCGAGCATCATTTTATCTTTTCAAGTTCTTGTTCCAGTCCATTCATATTCAACCGGTGTGCTATTTCTTTCAGTTTCAGCCGGAGTGTTGCCCGAATTCCTTCGTGGAAATTCCTTTTATATCTCTTTTAACCGGAGTGGTTTTGAATTCTTTATTATTCCTTCAACCCGTGCTTCATATCCTTATCCTCTTGGTTCTCGTCTTATGCCTTGTTGCTTATTTCACATGAGCTTCTCAAATTATGTTCATCTTGGTTGTATCCTTTCTTTCAATTGTTAAACCTCTCAAGGTTCTTTGGCTTCACTCTTTTGTTCGAGAAGAACTTGTGTTCTTCTCTTTTTCCCTTCCGTCTCATTCCTAAGATCTCGGGACAAGATCTCTTGTTAGTAGGAGAGTGCTGTGACACCCCGAGACCGGTGCGCCAGGTGTCAGCCAGTTATTCGTTGCGTTGCCATGTCATATGCTTGCGTGTTGCATCTTGCCATGTCATCATGTGTGTTGCATCATCATGTTTTCAAAACTTGCATCCGTCTGAGTTCCCTCGTCCTTTCCGTTGCCCGTTCTGAGCCCAGACACACTCACACGCGCCCGCGGCACCTCCGGATATTTATTTTGTGAGTGGCCAAAAAACATTCCCAGAATGGGTTGAAACTTGGCGTGTGGTCTTATTATAGCATAGGTAGACCGCGTGTCAAGTTTCGTCGCATTCGGAGCTCGTTTGATAGCCCAACGGTTAACCCTGTTAACCGTCGGAAGCCTTTTGTCTTTTGACCGAGCACCCCTTTCACACAACCCACCTAGCCCATTCTAACCTATCCATGCTCTTGGCCGTTCGATCACGATCGCGTGGCCGTGAACGGCTCCTCATTTGGACACTCCTAGCTCCCTCTACCTATAAATATGTGGCTCCTCCCGAAATTCCTCGCAGATGAAACCCTAAAATCCTCCTCCCCGCTCCGCCGGACATGTCCGCTCCGCCTCTGGACATGTCCACCCCGCCTCCACGCGTTCTGCCCAATGGCAGCCCGCCACGTCGGCGTCCACCGCTGCCTCGACCAATCCAGTGCCGCCACGTCACCGGCGCCACCTCCCACCTCCGCCGCAGCCCGCGCGGCCCGGATCGGACCCGCTCGGGCCCGGATCTCCTCGCCGCCGCCCGCGCAAGTCGCGCCCCCGCGCCACCTCGCCGCATCGCCGCCGCTGGCTCGCCGCCGTGCCTCCGCCGCCAGCAACATCCACCCCGCCGCCGCAAGCCCGCGGCTCCTCCGCCTCACCGTCGTCCGGCGAGCACCGCCGGAGTCCCGCACCTCCGCATCGCCAGTGACCCTGGCCACCTCGGCCCCGTGAGCTGACGGACCCTACCCCGTGCCTCGTTTTTCGTTGCATCGAGCTGCCTCGCCGCAGCCCCTGTAGCGCCGCCGCTGCCCAGCCTCGCCCCCTATCCAGATCGGATCGGGAGGACGACGCCCTCGTGCCTCGTCGCCGTCTGCCTGGGCCGCTCTAGCGCGCCAGGCCAGCTTCGGTGCCGCGCGTGGGCCGCGTCGGCCTGCCTCCCTCCTGGACCGGCCTCCCCTGGCCAGCGGAGCCCAGCCGCCTGTTGGGCCAGCGCCACCATCGCCAACATGGGCCACAGCCCAACTCCGCAGGCCAGCGCCGGCCTCACGGGCCCCCTCTTCCCCAAGGCCCAAGCCGGCCCAATCTCCTCGTCTGCTCCCGGGCCAAGCCCATGGGTGAGAACCCTATATCCTGCCCCGGGCGTCACTTAGCTATACTGCGCTCGTTGTTGTTTTTTTTCTCTTTCCCTAGTGTTCGATTTCTGCTAAGTCCCAAAAATTGCATATATTGTTTCATCTTTGCATGGCTGTAATTAATTGTGTGCTTGTCCAAATTGAGTGTATGATATGTCAAAATGATCGTGGTGATGTGCTCTACACTTTGTTCCATTGTGACATGCTCATTTGAGTTCATCTAGATGCACTAATCTCTGTTGCAAGAGTGCTACCTGTTATAAACTGCTGCTACTTGTTATTTTGTTGCCATGTTTGAGATATGATAACTTGGTGCATGTTTATCCAAATGATGCATATGATATGTCAAAATGTTCATTATGAAGTGTACTACATGATGGTTGCTGTAGCATGCTTGTTTGAGTCCATATTGCCATGTTAATCTCTGTTGCAAAAGTGCATTTGGCTGTTAAGTCCTGAAACTTGTTATGAGATGCTGATTTCAATTGCTCTTTGCTAGTGATGTGTTTGTCCTCATGCCACATGCTTAGATGTTTTAGAAGCCCCATTATATGGTCTTTGCTGTGGTGCTTTTAACTTTCCATGATATGCCTTGTGTTGACTTAAACATGCTTGCAAACATGCCATGCCAACATAATTGTTTTATACTTAGTGAAATTTCTACTAAGTCTGAAATCTGTCATATCCTGATGCTATGTTTGCTTGATGCCCTAGACAAATCCATGCTTGTTTTGGAGTGGCCAATGATCATGTCTTGTTGTCCATGTTAATGTCTATCCATTCATGCTCTTACTTGCTCATATGACCTGTTGTAGCCTATTTATTTCTTGCTCTCAAGTTGTTATAAAATATAACTGTCAGGTTTTTAACGTCATGATCAAAATGTTGTAGCTTGTTGCTATTGATCCATGCCTCCTATGGAGTTGCTCCAATGGAGTTGTTTGCTGTAGAATATGTCTACTACATGTCCATAATTTTTATGTTCTTATTAGAGTTGATATGCTTGTTGTTTTGTGCCTCCGAAGGCAGCATCGTTTTGATGTTTTTGCCTTCCCAGATTTTGGTTGTCTGGATAATTTTATTGCAACTTGCCATGCTTGTTTAAATGTGTTCCAGCAAGCTTTTGGGTGTGTTCTAAGTTCCTACTTGTTAAGTATAATGTCTAATTCATGTCCATGCTTCCTTTATCATGTTTGAGTGCTTTAGCTTATTTTTACATTGCTCCAAAGTTGCTATGTGGTTGTTAACTTCAGCTTGTTGTTATATCTTGTTTCATGTGTATCTTTTAGCCCGTTGCTCAATTTTGAGTGTGTAATATATGAAACTTGTGTGATTTTGCATGTAGAATCATTATATCATGTTATTTTCATTTTTGGAGTGTGTTTGATTGATGTTTGGGTGCTTCTTGCACCGTTGCCATGCTTGTCTTGTTTTGCTCATATCTTCTAGGCCGTAGCTCCGAATTAAACAAACTTTATATGAAACTTGACTAGAATTTCGTGTAGATCATCTTGGTGCATGTTAAATTGCTGTTTAAAAACTTTAACTTAAGGTTTGTTCTGATCTGGACTAATTTCAAACTATGCATATGAGGACTTACCGGATTTGTTATATGTAGTTTCCGGCCTCATTTAAACATGTTGGCTTGTGTTGTTTTTCTGTGCTTCCTACCTTGCCATGTATTGCATCATATATAGACTTGTCTTGCATCCTCCTTGGTTGAGCTTATTGTCATGTTCTTGTGTTGTTTTTTTGTGCTTCCTACCTTGCCATGTATTGCTTCATATATAGACTTGTCTTGCATCCTACTTGGTTGAGCTTATTGTCATGTTCTTGTGTTGTTTTTCTGTGCTTCCTACCTTGCCATGTATTGCTTCCTATATAGACTTGTCTTGCATCATACCTTGCCATGTATTGCATCATATATAGACTTGTGTTGTTCTTGTGTGCTTCCTACCTTGCCATGTATTGCATCATATATATACTTGTCTTGCATCATACTTGGTTGAGCATATTGTCATATTCTTGTGTTGTGTGTTTACCGTATTGCTTGCTTCTTCTCGTTAGTGCTTGTTCCGTTGCGATCGTGAGGATTCATTCGTCTACCCGTGGTTCTTCTTCAAGGCTTCTTCTTCGTCTTCTTCATGGACCCGTTCTTCTTCCTTGCGGGATCTCAGGCAAGATGACCATACCCTTGGATACCTTTACTATCATTTTCATGCTTAGTTGTCTCGATGCTATCGTTACATGTCGCGCTACCCATCATTATTGTCACCCCCTCTCCTTGTTCCCATGAAAAATCTAACCTTGACACCTTCCTAGCAAACCATTGTCTGGCTATGTTACCCGCTTGCTAGCCCCTCTTATAGCGTTGTTAGTTGCAGGTGAAGATGAAGATAGATCCATGTCGGATCTTGTTGTTGGAATATATCTATTATTATTATTAGCACACCTATATACTGGGCATGGGTGGAAGGTTTGGCCTTTTGCTCGGTGTTTTGTTCCACTCATGCCACCTTAGGCGCCAATAAACCAGCATTATGTTCCTTGATTTCGCGTTCCTTACACGGTTGGGTTTATGGGGACCCCTTGACACTTCGTCTTTGAATAAAACTCCTCCATCAAGGCCCAACATTGGTTTTAATTTGCCTCATAATAACAACTTAATAATTTAATTAAATTGCATAGGGGGGACGCTCCCTCGATATTCTTTTCTACATAGCAGGGGGGGCTAGTGCTGATGCTGTTGGTCCCAAACGGGCAACCTGCGGGGCCACGTTGGGGAAACCCGAGGGCTGGTTTTACTCGTAGCTTGTCCCATCCGGTTGTGGCCTGAGACGAGATACACGCGACTACTATCAGGGTGTCGGCAAGCCGGGAGGTCTTGCTGGACTTGTTTTACCATTGTCGAAATGTCTTGTGCACCGAGACGCCGAGCCTGATCGGATTTCCCTAAGATAAGGGGTAATAATTATTATTACTTCAGCTGATCGTGAGAGCTTGTGATGGGCTAAGTTGGGACACCCCTGTAGGGTTATGAACTTTCGAAAGCCGTGCCCGTGGTTATGTGGCAGATTGGAATTTGTTAATGTCCGGTTGTAGAAAACTTGACAGAGGATCCGAAGTAAAACACACAACAGTGTGAGTAGCCGTGACTGACTCTTTTCACTTTGAGAAGAGAACACGGTGGGGTTATGTTTGACTCGTAGGTAGTTCAGGATCTTTAGCGATCACTACTAGTTTGCGACCGCTTGCATAGATGCTCATCTTATTCTTGTACTCATAAGTTAGCCACCATATATTGCTTAGCCGCTGCTGCAACCTCATCACTTTACCTCTTCCTTCCCATTAAGCTTTGCTAGTCTTGTTACCCATGGTTATGGGATTGCTGAGTTCTCGTGGCTCAGAGATACTACAACAACAGTTGCAGGTGCAGGTTTCCGATGTCTTGACGTGAGAGCGACGTCCGTTGTGTTGGAGTTCTTTCTTCTTCTTCTTCTTCGCTCTTGGGTTAGGTTCCGGGTCGGCAGCCTGGGATAGCAGATGGATGTCTTTGTGATTTTCATGTTTTGCATCCGTAGTCGGATGTCTTGTATTAATGTTGGTGTATATTGTGACTTGTATGTTTTGTTGTATTCCCCATGTATGTATGTAATGGTACGATGTAATGATATCCATCTTGCTAAGCGCCCGAAATGCGGTTGTACCCCAATCACGTAAGTGTCACGTGATCGGGATAGAATTGCATCTTGGGCCTGACACCCCCTGAAGCGACAAGCTCAGTTATGTCCTGAAAATTCACTTTGATTATTCGAACAACGAAGTTGAATATGAGGTGCTTTTGTATGGGTTGCGTATGGCCATCTCACTCAGCGTCCTTAGCCTGTTGGTATACGGCGACTCGGACTTAGTGGTCAATCAAGTAATGAAGGAATGGGACGTCAGGAGCCCAGCATTGACCAGTTATTGCAGTGAAGTACGGAAGCTAGAGAAGAAGTTTGAAGGTTTAGAGCTCCACCACGTGCCCAGAGTCAAGAACCAGCTTGCTGACGATCTCGCGAAGATATGATCCACTCGGAAACCTATACCCAAGAATGTGTTCTTGGAGCATCTACACACCCCGTCAGTCAAAGAAGACCCTTTCACAGAGGAGCCCCCGCAACCGATAAGTGCGTCCGATCCGACTGAAATTGAAGTTGCAGTCGTGGTCGACCTAATCATGGAAGTCCTGGTGATCACGCCCGACTAGACAGTGCCGTACATAGCGTACTTTCTTAGGCAGGAACTCCCAGAGGATGAGGATGAAGCGCGTCAGATCGTCCGTCGATCCAAAGTCTTCACAGTGATATAGGGTCAGCTCTACAGATAAAGTGTCACGGGAGTCGCTCAGCGCTGCATCACCCCTAAAGAAGGTCGCATGGTCCTGAATGAGATTCACTCGGGAACCTGTTGACACCATGCTTCCTCTTGGACCATCGTGGCCAAGGCATATCGAGCGGAATTTTACTAGCCCCGTGCGAACAAGATGGCGAAAGATATCGTCCACAAATGCGAGGGATGTCAGTTCTACTCAAACATGTCTCACAAACCTGCATCTGCCTTTAAGACCATCCCATTGGTTTGGCCATTTGCAGTTTGGGGATTGGACATGGTCGGGCCCTTCAAGACAGGCAAGAGTGGCTTCACTCACCTGCTCGTGGCAGTCGACAAGTTTACCAAATGGATCGAGGCCAAGCCCATCAAGAACCTCGGTTCGAGCACCACCATCAGCTTCATCAGAGAATTGATATTTAGATATGGAGTCCCCCACAACATCATCATGGATAATGGCTCCAACTTTGATTCAGACGAGTTTAGATCATTATGTTCCTCCCAAGGTACTCGGGTCGACTACGCGTCTGTAGCACATCCGCAGTCAAATGGGCAGGCAAAAAGGGCGAACGATTTGATCCTTCAAGGCCTAAAACCGCGGCTGAAGCGCGATCTCAAACACGCTGCTGGTGCTTGGGTGACAGAACTGCCATCAGTTCTATGGGCCTGAGGACAACCCCGAACCGGTCGACCGATCGGACCCCCTTCTTCATGGTGTATGGCGCTGAGGCCGTACTGTCGAGTGATTTGCTGCATAACGCCCCTTGGGTGGAGCTCTTCTCAGAAGCGGAAGCAGAACAAGCTTGTCAAGATGCGGTCGACCTCCTGGAAGAAGAACGCGAGATGGTCCTGATCCGCTCGACCATATACTATCAGGACTTGCGTCAATTCCACGCCCGCAATGTTCGAGGCCGGGCATTCCAAGAAGGAGATCTTGTACTCCGAGTACGTAAGAAATGACCTCACAAGCTTGCTCCGGCCTGGGAAGGCCCATTCATCATCACCATAGTACTGCACAATGGGGCATACCACATCTACAATGTAGCCAAGAAAAAAGATGAGCCTCGCTCATGGCATGCGGATCTGCTCCGTCGCTTTTACACTTAGGGCACTCGACCACACGAGTTGTAATAAGAATCCACCAGTTTGTTTTTCAAAGACAAGTTTGTGACAATTCCGTAATGACTCATGTTCCAAAGGGACATGTTCTCAAATCCCCTAATGGGTGGCTTAGCCGCGAATCTGATTCAACTAAGTTACAAAAAAACACTCCGAGTGAAGAGCAACCCTCTCACTCGGGGGCTTAGCTGCGACCCCGTAATCGCCTAAGTTACAAAAAACACTCCGAGTGAAGAACAACCCTCTCACTCGGGGGCTTAGCTGCGACCTTGTAATCGCCTAAGTTACAAAAAAACACTCCGAGTGAAGAGCAACCCTCTCACTCGGGGGCTTAGCTGCGACCCTGTAATCGCCCAAGTTA
>LR738714.1:142777458-142806256 GCA_902687465.1 Secale cereale | reverse complement strand
CCTAAGTTACAAAAAACACTCCGAGTGATGAGCAACCCTCTCACTCGGGGCTTAGCTGCGACCCCGTAATCGCCTAAGTTACAAAAAACACTCCGAGTGAAGAGCAACCCCCTCACTCGGGGGCTTAGCTGCGACCCCGTAATCGCCTAAGTAACAAAAAACACTCCGAGTGAAGAGCAACCCTCTCACTCGGGGGCTTAGCTGCAACCCCGTGATCGCCTAAGTTACAAAAACACTCCGAGTGAAGAGCAACCCTCTCACTCGGGGACTCAGTGGCACTCCGAGCTACACCATAAGTACAATGTACCTTGGGTCTCCGTGCTCTGCCACAAATACAATGTGGCCCGACCCTTCGAGCTACGCCACAAGTACAATGTACCTTGGGTCTTCGAGCTCCGCCACAAATACAATGCGGCTCGACCCTCCGAGCTACGCCACGAGTACAATGTGGCTTAACCCTCCGAGCTACGCCACAAATACAACGTACCTTGGCCTTTCGAGCTGCGCCACAAGTACAATGTCCACTCGGAACCAGAAAGATCAAAAAGCATCAGAAGCAAGGCAAGCATATTCCAAAGAAAGTCCAGTTCAGATAAAAACCCGCAAGATTCTGGTAGAAGTACTCGAGCATCGAGCCTGCGAGAGTTTAACGGTTACAAAACCACTCGGCATTCTGAGGCAAATTGAATCAGAGCATAAAGTTTGTTCACTCTTCAGGAGGAGGAGGACTTGCAGGCACGACATACTCATCCAGGTCTATTCCGTCGGCGATACGAGTGGCGGCTTCCAGGAAAGTCTCCATGAATGATTGGAACTGGAGTTTTTTGGTGTTGGCAACCATGAGTGCAGTCAGCCTCTCCTCCTTCACCTCCTTGCAGTGCACGCGGACCAGGGACAGCGCAACGTCAGCACCACACTAGGCGGACGACTTCTTCCACTCATGCACTCGACTAGGGATCTCATTGAGTCGAGTCATCAGAGACTCGTGGTCATTCTCATGCGCCATCCCCCGCCAGAGCGCAGTGTCGATCCGGGACATCACTGCCTTAAGACGAGCAAGGTAGCCGGTGGCGCTGGTGAGGCAAGACTCCAGTCGCAAGACGTTCATCGCAACTTCATCTTTGACGAGGGAATTGGCAGGATCCAGACCCGTCTCGACCTGCCCAATCTCCTCCTCAAAGTTCTGGCAGAATTCTACACAGCCAAAAGCATGATGAGTTAGCAGCCGGAATATGAGTCGACGGATCTGATTCAGTTGGACGAAAGAACATAACTTCAAGCATGAGGAACAACTTTTCTGCGAGGTTGCCTAGATAAGTCTCCAGCCCTTTTTTCTTCTGCGAGAGATCCCCCACCTTCTCGTCCAGAGCAATATTGGCCTTCTTCAGTCGCATTACCTCTTTGTTGGCCTCATCAAGGGAGGCCTTTAGCTTGGCATTCTCTTCTTCAAGCTTGCCTACTGAAGCCAGCTTCTGTTCGGCAAGTTCAGCTTTCTCCTGCGCCTTCTGATGCGCTGCCGCCAGGTCAAGATCCTTCTGCTCCAAGGCTGCCTTCATTTGATCTACAAGATACAGTGCTAGACAGATGAACCTAAGGATATCCATGGCATGCTCCTTTGATACAGTTGATGAGTTCTGTACTTTTCTTACCACACGCTCCATCTTTGGCTTTCTTCAAGTGCTCCCTGGCTAGCTCCAGATCAAGATTGAGTTGGACCTGCTTCTTCTCAAGGTCCGCGAATTTAGCTCCAAACTCACAAGATTTCTGCAATCAGCAAAGAAGACAAATGATACGTCTCCAACGTACCTATAATTTTTTATTGTTCCATGCTATTATATTATCCTTCTAGGATGTTTAGTGGGCTTTAATATACACTTTTATATGATTTTTGGGACTAACCTCTTAACCCAAAGCCCAGTGCCAGTTTCTATTTTTCTCTTGTTTTAGAGTATCGCAGAAAAGGAATATCAAACGAAGCCCAATTGACCTGAAACTCAACAGAGGTTATTTTTGGACCAGAAGAAGCCCGGGAAGTGCCGGAGGTGGGCCAGAAGGTTCCCGGGCTTCCCACAAGGGTAGGGGCGCCCCCTGGGCACGCCCCCTGCCTCGTGGATAGCCCGGAGGTCTCCTTTACTTGCCCCTGACTCCAACACCTCATATATATACAGAAACCTCCGGAAAATAACCTAGATCGGGAGTTCCGCCGCCGAAAGTCTCTGTTGCCACCGAAAACCAATCGGGACCCTATTTCGGCACCCTATCGGAGGGGGGGGTCCCTCTTCGGTGGCCATCTTCATCATCCTGACGCTCTCCATGACGAGGAGGGAGTAGTTCACCCTCGGGGCTGAGGGTATGTATCAGTAGCTATGTGTTTGATCTCTCTCTCTCTCTCTCTCTCTCTCTCTCTCTCTCTCTCTCGTGTTCTTGAGATGGCACGATCTTGATGTATCGCGAGCTTTGCTATTATAGTTGGATCTTATGATGTTTCTCCCCTTCTACTCTCTTGTGATGAATTGATTTTTCCCTGTGAAGTTATCTTATCGGATTGAGTCTTTAAGGATTTGAGAACACTTGATGTATGTCTTGCATGTGCTTATCTGTGGTGACAATGGGATATCACGTGATCTACTTGATTTATGTTTTGGTGATCAACTTGCGGGTTCCGTGACCTTGGGAATCTATGCATAGGGGTTGGCACACGTTTTCGTCTTGACTCTTCGGTAGAAACTTTGGGGCACTCTTTGAAGTTCTTTGTGTTGGTTGAATAGATGAATCTGAGATTGTGTGATGCATATCATATAATCATGCCCACGGATATTTGAGGTGACAATGGAGTATCTAGGTGACATTAGAGTTTTGGTTGATTTGTATCTTAAGGTGTTATTCTAGTACGAACTCTAGGATAGATCAAACGGAAAGAATAGCTTCGTGCTATTTTACTACGGACTCTTGAATAGATCGATCAGAAAGAATAACTTTGAGGTGGTTTCGTACCCTACAATAATCTCTTCGTTTGTTCTGTGCTATTAGTGACTTTGGAGTGACTCTTTGTTGCATATTGAGGGATAGTTATATGATCTAGTTATGTTATTATTGTTGAGAGAACTTGCACTAGAGAAAGTATAAACCCTAGGCCTTGTTTCAAAGCATTGCAATACCATTTATGCTCCCTTTTATTATTAGTTACCTTGCTGTTTTTATATTTTCATATTACAAAAAACCTATATCTACCATCCATATTGGACTTGTATCACCATCTCTTCGCCAAACTAGTGCACCTATACAATTTACCATTGTATTGGGTGTGTTGGGGACATAAGAGACTCTTTGTTATTTGGTTGCAGGGTTGTTTGAGAGAGAGACCATCTTCATCCTACGCCTCTCACGGATTGATAAACCTTAGGTCATCCACTTGAGGGAAATTTTCTACTGTCCTACAAACCTGTGCACTTGGAGGCCCAACAACGTCTACAAGAAGAAGGTTGCGTAGTAGACATCAAGCTCTTTTCTGACGCCGTTTCCGGGGAGGTGAGTGCTTGAAGGTATATCTTTAGATCTTGCAATTGAATATTTTAGTTTCTTGTCTTATCACTAGTTTAGTTTATAAAAGAAAACTACAAAAAATGGAATTAAGGTTACCTCATATGCTTCATCTTTTTAATATCTTTCATGAAAATGATGGGAAGGAAAATTGTGCTCAAGTACTAGAAGAGAAGTTACATAGAATGCTTGGCACTCAAAACTTGAATTATGAGCATGATTGCAATGTTGTTAGTGTGAATTCTTCGATTATCCATAGTACTAATGTTGATTGCACTAGTCATGATGAAAATATCTCATATAAGCATGTCGATTTTTGTGGAGTGCATAGAGTTTGCAAGTATATAACAAATAGGGAAGGTAGATTTTTCAAGAGGCATAAGTATTTAGAAACTAAATGGTTGCAAGAAAGGATAGATGATTGTGCTGAAAATTTAAATTTTCTTAGCTGCACTTGTGAACTTTACAATGAACGTGGTCATTTAACTCTCAATGCAAATTATTTTATGATCGAATCATGTCCAAAAATTGTGACGACTTGATTTCCCTTGCACATTATAATGAACTTAGCTTTCTTTTGGGTTATCAAGAAATCAAACATAGGACTAAGCATCTTCCAGGATTTGCCCTCGATAAACTTCTTGATTTTGATCTAGAGGAAATTTGTATGTATTGTGCGGTGAATTGCATTGAAAATCCTTATATTGCCAATTACCTAAAGACAAGAAAACAAATAGGAGATGAAGAGCATACTAATGAAAGGGAAGAGATTTCCCAATATCCTCCTATTTAGAAACATTATAACCGCGCATCTTGCCAACCATCTCAGACCACTTGCATTTCTGGCCATTGGATCTTGAGGTTTATGCGTTTCTGGCCGTCTGATTGCCCTTTTCGGTCACTTTGGTTCGTCGTTCAGTAATCACGGAGCGGTATGGAGTGGTGGGCCGCTGCTCCAGTAACATTTTCGGCCGTCTCCTGTTAAAATGGGCCTGCTGGGTTTTCTCTTTGATGGGGACTGGTGGGCTTAATCGTGTTGTATGAGGTCGGACTCCCTTGGATGGTGGAGTTCTGTGGCAGCTGTGGAGTTGTCCCGGGGCAGCATGGGAGGTCGATTGAAGTGCGCCATTGAATTGAGAAATTAAGATGTTGTTCCTAATAGCCATTAATGGTAGTTAAGGTGCGCGACTCCTCTGCGGTCGATGGTGGAGTACTGGAGTTTTGTTCAGTCCCTTTGCCTCCTTCCTCCTATTTATATGTCCTCACCTGATCTTCCGCCCCGATTGGTGTATCCAGCTACTCCGGACGAATATCCAGGGGCTTGAGCTCTCGGCATTCGCAGACTCCGTCTCCTGCCGATGGACGCCGACTGGTGAGTGTTGGATAAATTATGCATCTATGGGATGCTATTAACAAGATCAAATTGCATCTAGATCACCTAATGGCCATGAACAGAGAGGGGTTTAGGGATCCTGTACTTGTCACTGGAGTGGACATGATCGCCTGCTCGGTGCAGGCGTGATCAGGGGTGATGTAGTGGAAGCAGATGATCTCCTCGACGTCCTGATCCCTTCAGGATGCCACCGGCACTGCCCGAGGACAGCAGCGGCGGCTGGCTTAGGTCTTCCCGTCGATGCAGCACTCCCCCTGATTGGATGGGGTGAGAATATCGGGAGGAGAGAAAACCTTACGTGAATTGTGATCGCGCAGTTAGCCAGCTCTCTCCCGTATCCTTTAATATAGCGCTGGTGATAGGGGACCCAAAACCTGAGTTGGTTTTTGGGCGCCCCCGATCAGGGCGCGTTAGTTCTGATCGAGGCTCGCGTACGTTGGTGTGTGGACCCCTTCACTTATCGTTATCCCTTTGTTTTTTTCTGTTAGACTAATAGATCTAACTGGCCTGTTTAAGCCGTTAGATCAAACTAATATTCTCCCCCTTGATCGTTAGGCTTAACTTCATTTGCCCATTCTACATAGGAATGATGTACCAAAGTGAGGTGTCACAACGGCTTGAAACGCCATAGAACCCCAACACTTATAGCACACCCGCCTATCTCGAAACGAAAAACATTTTGCTGATTGGGGAGTGGTTTATTTTAATGGTCCTCTTATTCCAGAATCATAAGGCTTCCAGTAGTCCCATGCCGGCAACATGCTCAAGAAAAATACTGGGTGGTAAGCCTTTTGGTAGCGGATCCGCAAGCATATGCTTCGTTCTTATATGCTTAACATCAACTGTTTGATCCTGGATTCTATCTTTCACAACACGATACTTGATGTCGATGTGTTTGGCAGCATCACTTGACCTGTTGTTACTTGTATAGAAAACTGCGGGCTCATTATCGCAGTATAATAAAATTAGTTTAGATATGCTGTCAACCACTTTAAGTCCGGGAATAAAATTCTTTAGCCATACAGCCTGCCCGGTGGCCTCAAAACATGCTACAAATTCCGCTTGCATCGTAGACGCAACAGCTAACGTTTGTTTGGAGCTTTTCCACGATATGGCTCCTCCCGCGCGTGTGAATACATAACCTGACGTGGATCTCTTACTATCCACACACCCGGCAAAATCAGAGTCTGAATAACCAATAATTTCTAGGTTACCAGTTCTTTTATATGTAAGCATGAATCCTTAGTTCCTTGCATATAACGCAAGAATTTCTTTGCGGCCTTCCGGTGGTCCGGTCCTGGATTTGATTGGTATCTGCCAAGCATCCCGGTTCCAAAACATAAATCTGGGCGCGTACAAACTTGAGCGTACATGATGCTCCCGATAGCTGAAGCAGAAGGAATCGACTTCATCTAAACAGCTTCATACTGGTTCCTCAGACATTGAAATGTCCCAAACTTATCGCCCTTAACTATAGGAGCAGGTGAGGGTGAGCACTTATGCATATTGAATTTCTTCCGCACGCTCTCAAAGTATGCCTTTTTGTGATAGTCCTAACATTCCTCTAGACCTATCTTGATGAATCTCGATGCCGAGGACATACGAGGCTTCACCAAGATCTTTCATATCAAAACTGGATGACAGATAATTCTTGGTCTCATGCAGCGTATCCTTATCACTACATGCCAACAATATGTCATCAACGTATAGGACTAATATTGTGAACCTACTGCCTTTAAACTTAACATATATGCAGTTGTCCACAACATTTTCGGTGAAACCAAAAGTTTTGATAATTTTATCGAACTTGAGGTACCACTCTCTTGAAGCTTGCTTCAAGCCATAAATTGATTTCTTTAGACGACATGCTAAATGTTCCTTCCCTTCCACAACAAAACCTTCCGGCTGAGCCATGTAAACATTTTCTTTTAAGTCACCATTCAGAAATGTCGTTTTAACATCCATTTGGTGTAGTTCTAGGTCGTAATGAGCTACTAATGCCATTATGATTCTAAAAGATTCCTTGGTTGACACAGGGGAGAAGGTTTGCTTATAATCAATGCCTTCTCTCTGTGTATACCCTTTTGCTACTAGCCTTGCCTTGAACCGTTCGACATTCCATTTGGAATCATACTTGGTTTTGTAGACCCACTTCCAGCCTACTTTCTTAGCTCCATCGGGACCTCGACTAAGTCCCAAACGTCGTTTGAGCCCATAGACTTTAACTCGTCTTCCATGGCAACCAACCACTTGGACGAATTTTTGCTTTTAATGGCTTCCTTATAAGAGGTTGGATCCTCCACCTTTCCCAGATCATTCATATCCTCAATCATGTATGTGATATAATCATCTGATATGGCTTTCTTTCTCTCACGACGTGGACTGCCCACATGAGGAGGTGGTGGAGGAGCATCATTGTTCTGAGGGTCATCTTCATTACCCGACTCGTGATCCTCTTCACCTTCTGGATTGACATTAGTTTCAGGATCACCATCAGCCTCAGGACCTGAGGTACTAGATTGAGGATTAGCATGAGACGTCACTACACTTTGTAGTGGCAAAACAATCTCTTGGATAGTCGGGGATGGAACACACACTCATTTCTCCTCGAGATTGACCTCCCTTATTTTGGTGGCTTCGTTATCCTCAAAAAATACTGCTTGTCGAGTCTCCACATACTTGGTGGTGTGACCCGGACAATAGAAACGATATCCCTTTCCCCTATGAGGGTATCCAATGAAGAAACAACTAACTGTCTTTGGATCTAATTTCTTAAGTTGTGGATTGAAAATTCTAGCCTCAACGGGACAACCCCATACACGTAAGTAATTCAAGCTCGGTTTCTTTCTCGTCCACATCTCGTAAGGTGTGTTCGGTGCTGCTTTAGTAGGAGCAAGATTTAGCACATGTGCGGCCGTCTTTAATGCCTCCATCCATAGGCTGACTGGTAAACTTGCATGACTGAGCATGCTTCGCACCATGTCCATAAGTGTGCGGTTTCGGCGTTCAGCCACGCCATTTTGTTGAGGTTCACCAGGCATTGAATACTGGGCAACAATTCCATTCTCAGAGAGAAACTTAGCAAAAGGTCCTGGAATTTGCCCATAAGGGGCATGTATCCCATAATACTCTCCCCCGCGATCTGATCGTACAACTTTTATTTTAGTGTTTAGTTGGTTCTCAACTTCGGCTTTGAACACTTTGAATTTGTCCAAAGCTTCCGATCGATCACGTATAGGATAAATATATCCGTATCGAGAAAAGTCGTCTGTGAAGGTAATGAATGAATCAAAACCATCCATAGACTTAACATTAAGGGGTCCACATATGTTAGTGTGTATGAGTTCAAGGACACTCGTGGCTCTTACCGCTCCTTTCTTAATCATTTTTGCATATTTACCTTTTATACAGTCAATGCATTTGTCTGCATCAGAGAAGTCTAATGGAAGAAGTACGTCATTTTTAATAAGTCTTTCAATTCCCCCCCCCCTCGAAATGTGGCCTAAACAACGGTGCCACATTTTTGAACTGGTACTCGTATGCTTCCATTTCTTCTCAATATTACATACATCACTCACATGCAGGATAGAATCATTCAATGATAACATATATAATTGGCCCCGTGTGACGCCGAGGCCTATGTTCTTATTACAATAATTAAAAACAAATTGTTTGTTCCCAAACTTGCTCTCAAACATGTTATCATCAAGGCAAGAGACAGAAATCAAGTTCCTACTTAAGGTAGGGACTTAAAGAACATTATTTAAATGAAGACGGAAGCCAGTGTGGAGTTCTAAGGTGATTGACCCTATGGCTTCAACATCAACTTCGACTCCATTTGCCACCTTAAGTCTTCTTGCCCCCTTTGCCATGGTTTGGATTATACTTGAGTCCTGCATAGAATTAGCAACGTGAGAAGTTGCACCTGAATCAATCCACCAAGAGGTAGTAGAGTAATCAACATATAACATTTCATCAACGAAAGTAATTTCATCAGTACCTTTCTTCATCAACCATTTGAGGAATTCTGGACAGTCTTTCTGATAATGACCCTCATTCTTGCAGAACTTGCACTTGTTGTCTTTAGGATTATCGTCCACCTTCTCCTTTCCTTTAGATGAGGTTGATGAATTTTTCTTAAAGAACTTCTTTTGTGGTTGTTGCTTAGAAGAGCTTGCTCCATCGTGTTTTCTCTTGGAGGAGCCAACCAAAAAGGCTTGGTCCTTTCCTTGCCTCTTAATCCTCTCTTCTTCCTTGACAATTCTTGGATGTATCTCCCCGATTGTCCATTTCTCTTTAAGAGAGTTATAGTTAATCTTAAATTGATCGAACTCTTCGGGGAGGGAGTCCAAGATCATGATGACAAGGAGATTGTCATTGAGCTCACACTGTAATGCCTTTAATTTGTTACAAGAATTCACAATCCTTAAAATGTGAGCCCTGACATCACCATCATTATTATACTTTCCAAGAAGCTTGTGAAAAAGTTCTTGCGCATAAACCTTGTTGGAGCCTTTGAATTGCTCCTCCAAGGCTGCCATGAATTCCTTAGGAGTATCTTTCTTGGGCAATGCCCCAATTATGTCAGGTGATATGGATGATCTCATCACAAGCATAGCAATGTGATTTGACTTTTCCCATATCTCCATCTTGGAATCATAAGCTTTCTTTAATTCAGCATACCCCGTGACACCAGTAGTGGGAGCCACGGGTTTATCCTCCCGTAAAGCATAATCAAACTGATGGACGGCTAGGCATAATTCCATCGAGTTCTTCCAACGAGGGAAGTTACTACATGTCAATGGTTCGACAGTAAACGCAGCGGAAGCTGTAATGGACATAAAAGAGTTTATGAGTAATTGACATGAATATGAAATTTCACGTTGGCAAAATAAAATAGACATGCCATGTATTTAAATTTAACTCCACGTCAAAACACCGTTGGGCAGAAAAAACATGGAATTAAAATATCATAAGTGATGACTCATAATAATAAAACAACATTGGTCCGAATTAAAATCAGAGTCATTTCATTCTCAATTTATACATCAAAATAAGAAAAGAAAAGAAAAAATATATATATCCTTAATTTTGATGTCTAAAATTTAACATGCAAGCACATAATAAATCCTGAACAAAATATCTCGTTGGTTCAATTTTACCCAGAATAATAATGTGTTCACTATATTTTTAGGCATTTTCTATTTTGAACAGTGCAAAAACATAATAACTATTAACTTAAACGCACTGGAAATATATAGAAAAATGGCCACAATGATTTTGGCCAAGAATTGCCCACAACTACGGGTAAAACGGCCCAGCCCAGCAGTTTAAATGTAAAACAAAAGAAGGAAAAAACAAAAAACGCTCTAGGCTAAGACAACCTGGGCTGAAGCCCGTGGACGAAATCGGCACGTTAACGCTCGCCGGCTCGGGTCGGTGCTCCGCGTCGCTGTGAGCCGTCCGATTCGCGGTTTGCGGCCGGAACAAAACCGCCGGGCGGGTCGAACCCTAGGTCATTTGACCCTTTCTCCCGCATTCCACGGTCCGCCCGAGGCGACGGCGGCCCGAAGGCGCGCCGGCCATGGCGGCGCGACGGCTGCGCTCGCCGGAGGAGCGTGCAGCGGGTTGAATCCCGTGCGCTTCTCCGTCGAGCGTGGCTCCGGCGTCCGCGCAAATGGCGCATCAAGGAGGCAGGAGGGGCGCCGGCCACCGCGGCATGATGGGGTCGACGGCGACGTGCAGGATGACGGCATGTACACGCGCGCATCCGTAAGAGCGGCGGCAAGGCGCGGGAGCATTCCGTTCATCGGCCATGGCGCGATGGCGTCGCGGCGTCTCCGCCCTCGCACAGCGGTGGGCGCTGTGTGGGCCCCGAAGGGAAGAGGCGGCTACGCGGCGCATCAGGTGAGGTTTCTCCTCATTTGTTCTCCAATTCGTGTGCATTATAACTTGATTTTGCAAAAAAAAAAACAATCCTAATTTCAGAATTAGGGTTCTACCGAATTGGGAAAAAAAACTAGGGTTCTAGAACAAGGGGTTTGCTACTGTTGACGTACGTGTATCCCTCTGCCTTCTAACTTGCTAATGCAAACGGAATCAATACATAAAGCCCCAATCAGTTCTAATTAGCAGAAACTTAATCATGAGCATTAATTCTTCAGAAGCATAAGTAAAACTGATTAGGCATCATAAGCAGTAGAGATCCGTGGCAAATTAGTATATAACATGATGATTTACAGAGGGCATCAAGACAGTAGAATGCATATTGGGCTAACTAGGGGCTGAAACTATCAATCTTGATCATGAACCCTAAACATGATATTGATCTAAAAATGGTAGTAATCTACTGATAAACAGTGAGGGATCTAATGCAATCATAATTGGCGACTGATACCATTGTTGGATAAATATGCATCTATGGGATGCCATTAACAAGATCAAATTGCATCTAGATCACCTAATGGCCATGAACTGAGAGGGGTTTAGGGATCCTGTACTTGTCACTGGAGTGGACATGATCGCCTGCTCGGTCAGGCGTGATGCAGGGGTGATGTAGTGGAAGCAGATGATCTCCTCGACGTCCTGATCCGTTCAGGACGCCACCGGCACTACCCGGGGATAGCAGCGGCGGCTGGCTTAGGTCTTCCCGTCGCTGCAGCACTCCCCCTGATCGGATGGGGTGAGAATATCGGGAGGAGAGAAAACCTTACGTGAATTGTGATCGCGCAGGTAGCCAGCTCTCTCCCGTATCCTTTAATATAGCGCTGGCGACAGGGGACCCAAAACCTGAGTTGGTTTTTGGGCGCCCCCGATCAGGGCGCGTTAGTTCTGACCGAGGCTCACGTACGTTGGTGCGTGGACCCCTTCACTTATCATTGTCCCTTTGTTTTTTTTCTGTTAGACTAATAGATCTAACTGGCCTGTTTAAGCCGTCGGATCAAACCAACAGTGAGTTCTCGACGGCGTCGGCATACTCCCTCCAATTCAAGGGAGAGAGGCGCACAAATTTCAAGCACATCATCTGATGCGCCGCTCAAGTGTAAGGTGTTCTCTTGGCTCGCAATCTTGAGAAAGTTTGTGACGGTGGACAACTTGGCAAAGAGGGGCTGGCTGCACAACCCTTCCTGTTCCCTGTGTTTTGCTGCTTCGGAAGACGTGATTCACATGCTTGCCAATCGCCCATCCGCTTAGGCGATGTGGGAGCGAACACTGCAGTTCTGCAACTTTCCGTCCTTTTGATCGACAAAGCTGCACTGATTCTCTTTCTCTGTTGTTTTATACCTTGCACAACTGGTGATTGGTGTTTCTTGTAATGCTTAGCTTACAACTCTCCTATGATTTCTTCATCTATAATTCAACGAAAAGCTGCTCTGCCAGTCAAGGTCCCTTGTTGTTTCGCTCTGTTTAAGGTACAGTGATAAGAAGTGAACGTGTTTGTTGTTCTTGAACATGCTATTGCAGAATAATGCAATTTCTGGTCCAATTACCATGTGAGAAGTCATGTAGGCAGGAGCATCCTGAATTCAGTTAGTTACATCAAGAACCTCAAGTACAGACAAGATTTAGTTCCCAGGTTGTTGGACGCTAAGCCTTGGTGTTGTGTACAAAATTTTATTTTTACGTCCTCTTGTTGCTACAGGAAGTTGTACAACAACAAGACCTAGAATTTTAGGTGACTCACTAGCAACCATGGAATGTTCTCCTATTATGTATGTTTTGTAGGTCTCTCTTCCTTTCGCCTGCGTGGAGTCTCGAGATAATCATATGCCTGCATCAAAGGGGCAGAGATTTTAATATTTTTTTCATTATCAACGTGACCTAAATACTGAGATCGTGGATTACTATTTATCTATGGAAATATACGCCTCCACATCACCGGACATGTCTTACGATAATAAATTCCACATGGATCTACAATGTTGTCTATATCAGATTAATCTTTCATGGGATATTGGCATGCAGTGCCACACAACCCTTCAGTTTATTTGTCCACACTTAATATTGTTATAATGGTACTTTCAGGATTTTTTTATCCAGGTAAGCATATTTCTTTTTAGTACTGGTGGGTGCCCTCTTTCTAGACAAATAAGTATATATCATGCATTGTTTTGACGACATAGCATTCCCGAGTCCATGTTGTAACTTTAAAGTTTGTTACCTTATTAAGTTAATGAAATTTCTATCCATTTTTCTCACAACGACAATTTTGCTTCCACCTACACACATTCATCTGTTTTTGGTCAGAAGATTGATCACCTGGTTCCTTTTCAGTTTCGTCGATGCACTCCTACTTGGCAATCCAAGCTAATTGCCTGGATTTAGCTACTTATGCACAATGAAACTTCTACTTGGCAATACAAGCTAATTGCCTAGATTTAGCTACTCATGCACAATAAAACTTCTAATTGGCAATCCAAGCTAATGGCATGCATTTAGCTACTTATTCACAACGAATGTACTCCCTCCGTTCTAAAATAGATGACCCAACTTTGTACTGAAGTTAGTATAAAGTTGAGTCATCTATTTTGGAACGGAGGGAGTAGCATGGATACGAAATGAAACAAGGGAACTTAATCATGTTTATTATGTTATTACCGAGTTATCTTTTTGTCAATATATGGGTTATTTTATGCAACTTTCACCTATATATTTCATGTTTACATATTTAATTATTTATTATGCAAGTCTATGTCATTCCATTAGAAAAAAGGACGGACGCAGCAACGCGTGAAATTTTTATTGAAATTCCTGTGAGTGTTATTCTATCATATGATAAAAATAAGGATCTTGCAAACATACAACCATCTCAACATGCATGTTTCGTGTCTATTTTTATGCAATTACCCAACTCAATGCCACAATGGACGGGCGCGACAACACGTGCCACCAATGATCTAGTTATTTCTTATGATGAATCAGGTAACGAGCAGGAGTCTTCTATTCAACCAATCTCATTAATAAGGAGCTCCAAAAAGAAGATTAAACCCACACATGATGTGAAGAAGAAAAAGAAAAGACGGAGAAGCAAAAGTAAAGAGGTATCCCTTCCAAATGATGTTGCTCCTATTACTCATTGTGATGATGATAATTGCTATACTATCGGTGCTATCCATACTATTAATGATGAGAGTGATTATGCTTATGATATGAAAGGGCCCAAGCTTGGGGATGCTATGTTTGATGAGAATGACATGTTTGAGAATTTATTTGCTACAATTAATGTTCTTCCCAAGCTTGGGAATGCTACGCTTGATGAAGATGATATTTCTAGCCTCCCAAGTCTTGATATGCAAATTTATTATGATGAAAGCATGCCTCCTACTTATGATGATTATTGTGATGACACTTATGCCATAAAAAGTAGTGATGATTATATTTATCAAACTTGTCATGATTATGATTACCCTTTTTCTGAACATTATTCTTTTAATGTGGAAACAATCTATAGTATTCAAGTCTCTTATGATACTCCCACAGTCCCACTATTCCGAATGAGAAGAATTTTGCTTATGTGGAGAGTAATAAAATTTATATGCTTGGGGATCTAGAAAGGAATGCTTTATGTGATGGTTATATTGTTGAATTCATTCATGATGCTACTTAAAATTATTATGAGAGAGGATCATATGCTTGTAGGAATTGCAATAATATCAAGTTTCCTCTCTATGTGCTAGAAGTTTTGAAGCTATGCTTGTTTTGCATTCCTATGCTAGTGGATTATTGTTCCCATAAGTTGTTTTCTCACAAAATCCCTATTCATAGGAAGTGGGTTTAGACTTAAATGTACTAGTCATATTCTTCATGATGCTCCCTTTATGTTTCAATTCTTATCTTTTATGCGAGCATCATTGAAATCATCCTGCCTAGCTAGGGGCGTTAAACGATAGCGCTTGTTGGGAGGCAACCCAACTTTATTTTTGTTCTTTGATTTTTGCTTATGTTTAGGAATAAATATTGCATCTAGCTTCTGTTTAGATGTGGTTTTGTGTTTTAATTAGTGTTTGTACCAAGAAGAACCTTTGGGAAGACTTGTGTGAAGTTTATGCGATCATGCTGTAAAAAACAGAAACTTTAGCGCTCATGAGATTAGCTACCATTTTTTGCTGGAGAGTGCTTTTTAGTTGATTCTTTTTACAGATGATTAATAGACAAATTCCTCACATCCACCAATTTATTTCAGAATTTTTAGAGTTACAGAAGTATTCGAAAGTTACATATTGCTACAGACTATTCTGTTTTTGACAGATTCTGTTTTCTATGTGTTGTTTGCTTATTTTGATGAATCTATCAGTAGTATCGGAGGGTATGAACCATGGATAAGTTGGAATACAGTAGATACTACACCAATATGAATTTATAATGAGTTCACAACAGTACCTAAGTGGTGGTTTTATTTTCTTATACTAACGGAGCTCACGAGTTTTCTGTTGAGTTTTGTGTTGTGAAGTTTTCAAGTTTTGGGTAAAGATTCGATGGACTATGGAATAAGGAGTGGCAAGAGCCTAAGCTTGGGGATGCCCAAGGCACCCCAAGGTAAAATTCAAGGACAACCAAAAGCCTAAGCTTGACGATGCCCCGGGAAGGCATCCCCTCTTTCGTCTTCGTCTATCGGTAACTTTACTTGAGGCTATATTTTTATTCACCACATGATATGTGTTTTGCTTGGAGCGTCATTCTGTTTTATTTTGTTTTGCTTGCTGTTTGAATAATATCCCAAGATCTTAAATTATTAAATGTTAGAGAGTCTTCACATAGTTACATAATTATTCAACTACTCATTGATCTTCACTTATATCTTTTGGAGTATTTTGTCATTTGCTCTAGTGCTTCACTTATATCTTTTTAGAGCACGGCAGTGGTTTTATGAAGAAATAGATGAACTCTCATGCTTAAACTATATTATTTTGAGAGTCTTTTAGAACAGCATGGTAATTTGCTTAGGTCATGAATTAGTCCTAATATGATAGGCATCCAAGTTGGTAATAATAAAAACTTTCATATAGAGTGCATTGAATACTATGAGAAGTTTGATACTTGATGATTGTTTTGAGATATGAGGATGGTGATATTAGAGTCATGCTAGTAGAGTAGTTGTGAATTTGAGAAATACTTGTGTTGAGGTTTTCAAGTCCCGTAGCATGCACGTATGGTAACCGTTGTATGACAAATTTGAAACATGAGGTATTTCATTGATTGTCATCCTTTGTGTGGAGGTCGGGATCGCGCGATGGTTAACTCCTACCAACCCTTCCCCTAGGAGCATGCGTGTAGTACTTTGTTTTGATGACTTGTAGATTTTTGCAATAAGTATGTGAGTTCTTTATGACTAATGTTGAGTCCATGGATTATACGCACTCTCACCCATCCACCATTGCTAGCCTCTCTTGTACCGCGCAACTTTCGCCGGTACCATACACCCACCATATACCTTCCTCAAAACAGTCACCATACCTACCTATCATGGCATTTCCATAGCCATTCCGAGATATATTGCCATGCAACTTTCCACCGTTCCGTTTGTTATGACACGCTTCATCATTGTCATATTGCCATGCATGATCATGTAGTTGACATCGTATTTGTGGCTAGGCCACCATGCATATTTTTTCATACATGTCACTCTTGATTCATTGCACATCACGGTACACCGCCAGAGGCATTCATATAGAGTCATACTTTGTTCTAGTATCGAGTTGTAAATCAATATAAGTGTGATGATCATCATTATTAGAGCATTGTCCCAAAAAAAAGAGAAAAAAAGAAAAAAAGAAGGAAAGGCAAAAGAAAAAAGAAAGGCCCAAAAAAAGAAAAAAGGGACAATGCTACTATCTTTTTCAACACTTGTGCTTCAAAGTAGCACCATGATCTTCATGATAGAGAGTCTCTTGTTTTTTCACTTTCATATACTAGTGGGAATTTTTATTATAGAACTTGGCTTGTATATTCCAACGATGGGCTTCCTCAAATGCCCTAGGTCTTCGTGAGCAAGCAAGTTGGATGCACACCCACTTAGTTTCTTTTGTTGAGCTTTCATACATTTATAGCTCTAGTGCATCCATTGCATGGCAATCCCTACTCACTCACATTGATATCTATTGATGGGCATCTCCATAGTCCTTTGATACGCCTAGTTTATGTGAGACCATCTTCCTCTTTTTTTGTCTTCTCCACAACCACCATTCTATTCCACCTATAGTGCTATATCCATGGCTCACGCTCATGTATTGCGTGAAAATTGAAAAAGATTGAAAAAATTAAAGTATGAAACAATTGCTTGGCTGAAACCGGGGTTGTGCATGATTAGGGTATTTTGTGTGACGAAGATTGAGCATAGCCAAACTATATGATTTTGTAGGGACGAACTTTCTTTGGCCATGTTATTTTGAGAAGACATAATTGCTTTGTGATACGTCCAAAACGTATCTATATTTTCTGCTTGCTCCATGCCTCTTTTGGGTGATATTGCTATGATATTTATACACTTCCATACACTTTTGATCATATTTGGACTAACCTATTAACTCAGTGCACCCCAGTGCCAGTTTCTGTTTTCGGCTGTTTTTGTATTTCAGGTTTTCACGTTACGAGAACTGCCAGGAAAAATCCAGAAAATTTATATAAAAAATCAGCGTTCCAGAACCTATCGTGCGCCCGAAGGACAGACGGGGGGGGGGGCACCAGGGCTCCAGGCGCCCTGGCGGCGCCCCCCCCCCCCGGGCCGCGCCGGGGGGGCGCCTGGGCCCCCCGAGGCTCCTTCGATGCCCCCCTTTGGCATATATTTAAAGCGTCTCCCGAAACCCTCGAAATAGGAACTCTTTTTCGCGATCTCATCTCTGTTCCGCCGCCGCCGCCGCTTCCAAGATCGGGAGCACCAGGAGAACTTTTCCCGGCACCCTGCCGGAGGGGAGGATCTCCACCGGGAGCCTCTCCACCACCATGGATGCCTCCCGGATGAGTTGTGAGTAGTCTCCCTTGGACCATGAGTCCATGACCAGTAGCTATGTGATGTTCTCCTCCCGTTCTTGTGCTTCACTAATTAGTCCTCGTGAGCTGCCCTACATGATCGAGGCACATATGTAATCCTTATGCTGTTGCTATGATGAGTTTGCTGGGATCCGATGGATTATGAGATTATGTTCAGATTGTGTTTGAGTAATATATTTGATTCACCTCTTTTATGTTTATGTTCGTAAGTAATTCTTGCATGTTCTCCGTTGTTATTTATTGCTTTGGCCAAGTAGTAGGTAGTGACTCCAAGAGGGAACGTTATGCTCGATTGTGGGTTCATGCCCCTCGATGACTAGTTTGAGTGACAGAAACATGAGTCTAGGGGATGTGTTGTTGCCACAAGGGGGAAAACAACGGTGCTTGTGCCCGCGGGTGCAAGGATTGTTTACTTTACGCAAAGTTCTTTTAATGCAGTTGTTTGTTGCTTTGAGTTTACACTATGGGTGGGGCTCGCAACTTAATACCAGCGAGATGTTCTGGATAGATATCTCAAGGTGGATGATTAGTAGTAGATATTGATGGATTTCGGTCTACTTACTTTGGCGTACCGCCCATGCTTTGAACCTCTACCTTTCTTGCAATGTAGTCAGCATTGGTTTGCGCACATGGTCCTTTCAATTGCCCAGCTGTAATTCGTTTACCTCACATAGCTGTTTTATCGTCTTTTGGGAGAGAGACATCACTAGTGAACATCATGAGACTCCGGTCCATATTACCATCATTGATCACATCCGCTATTTACTTTTCCGCTATTTACTTACTATTGCAATTATACCTATCACTATTATCACTTGCGTTTGATCCTTTGTAAACTACAAGGCCGGAGGGATTGACAACCTCTCTGTACTCGTTGGGAGCAAAGTTATTTGTATCTGTGTGCAGGTCCACGTTGATTGCTAATATCCAGCGCCGTTAGCAGTTGACACCTTCTTATTGAAACTGGGAGTCTCTGGGAAATCGATCCTTGGTATTACCAAGGGAAAACTTCTGCTACACTGCATCTCAAACCTTCCACTTGGGGTAACCAACGAGGGGTGAGAAGCCACCTAGAAAAGCAATTTCTGACGCCGTTGCCGGGGACTCCACTCTTCAGGATAGGGGAGTTGCACGCTATCTTTTACCTTTGCTTTTAGTCTTGTTAGTTTACCTTTCAGTTTTTGCTTCAGTATCCTTTATCAAATAATTACGAAAAGAAAAAATTATTTTGCTTTCCTGTTAGTAGTCCTTTCTGTTTAGCTAAACATGTTAGGATTTGGTGCTTTGAGGGAATCAGAAGTTCTAGATTTCCATCAAAGGGATGGAGAAAATATGAAGATGGCATGGGACAGAATTTCTGATGCACATAGGAGAATTATGCCTTGGATACCTATAAAAGTTGTGCTTAGAAATTTTTACCATGGTCTTTTTAAATGGTGTAAACACTCTCTTGATATTATAGCCGAGGGAGATTTCCTGGAGTGTGATGAAGCTAGAGCTCTTGAAATTATACATGGTCTATCTAGTTACTTTGTTTATGATCATAACTTTGATACTGCCATAGATAGACTTGCTACTATTGAAAAGAGAATGGATGCTCTAGACCTGATGAAGGTAGAGAAACCTAAACCCAATAAGAAAGACATTTTGGAAATAGACAATGATTGGGAGCCTTTCGTTAGCATTAGCATCTCTAATCAAGACTTCCTTGCTTATTGTGATATTGGATCTATGGTTTCTACTATGCCAAAAATTGTTTATGATTCTTTAAAATTTAACATGGATAGATTACCATCTTATCATGAACACAGTAATGGAGATATTTCTGAAATCCAGGGAAGAATAAAAGACGTGCCAGTTAAATTCCTTAAAGGGATTGCAATGATTGATTTCTTCATCATGGAGCCAAACCAAGGAAATATAGTGCTTGGAAGGGACTTCCTCCGAGCAGTTAAAGGCTTCATTGATATAGGTAAGGGACAAATCCGCTTGTGCGGAAAGGAAAAAAGGTGTGTACCCCTTTCCTAGAAGGAACAAGAATGAACTTGTTGAGGAACCATTTGAAGCAATTTATAGCTCCGATTATTACGATGGTTATTGATTCCTCTATGCATTATGCCTAGCTTAAAGGCATAAAAGAAAGCGCTTTTGGGAGGCAGCCCAATGAATAAATTTATTTTGCTTTTGTTGTGTCTTGATGTTGTTTACTACAGTAGCATCATCATTGTATCTTTACTTTTCAATTTTGTGCCAAGTATAGCCTCTGATTGCTAGAAAGTTCAAAAGTTGTGAGGTGCTTTCCAGGAAACAGATTCTGTCCTTGGATAGAAAAATCCGTATAACATCACCAGATCATCTTTTTGGTCTGAATTTTTTCGACATCGTTCTCTATATAATTGTCTTTCGTGCGTCTGTTCTGAGTTTTTTGATTTGAGTTGTAGAAGTGCCCCGAACAAATCATTTAATACCTGCTGTTCTGTTTTTCACAGATTCTGTCATGTTTTGCTTTTCCTTCATTTTGCAAACCAAGAGCTTGCTTTTTCTTTGCAAAAACCTTTTGGCAATCTTGATAAACAGTAGACCTTCAAGAATATCTTTATTTCCAATAAGGTATAATTATTTTATTATGGGTACTAACCTCGCTAATCAGATTATGATGAGTTATGTATGAAGGGAGTTTTCAAGTGTGCGAGGGAAGATGATAAAAAGATTCAGGAGTGTCAAGCGCTCAAGCTTGGGGATGCCCCCGTGCACCCCCAAGAAATATTCAAGGAGACTCAAGCGTCTAAGCTTGGGGATGCCCCCGTGCATCCCCTTCTCCATCAACATTATCAGTTCGTCTTTCGTTCCACTATATTTTAATCACTTCATGTGTTATGTGCTATGCTTGGAGCGTCTTGCTTTTTAGTTTCCTTTTTAGTTTTACATAACGAGTCGGAACTCAGCGTTCTTTATGTGGGAGAGAAACACGCTCCACTTCTACCTAGAACATAACATAGAATTTTCATGTCTATCCTTGCTATGTGTGTTCTTTGTCTTTTAATAGCTACTATCATGTTCAGCTCTTAGCTTTCATGCTTATCTTTTCAAAGAGCTTTCGCTTAGTTGGTTGCTTGAACTCTCTTTAATTACCATGCTCACCTTATTAAGAGAGTTTGCTTCCGTTGCATTGGTTAATATGTCTATGATAAAGATGCTACGTGCATAATGGCGCTTAGTAGTTCAGGTTTTCTTATGGTTAGTCTCAAATAGCTGGGGGATTACCAATGTGTTATTGGAGTACCAACATGATTTGTTTGCCAATGATGTGGTATGGTTTAGTAATATCTTCCCTCAAGAATTTATTTTGATTGACTTGGCGTATGCTCACGCATATTTAAGACTGTAAAGAAAGTCTGTCAAGCCTTGATGATCTTTTGTTTCTGAGTAGCGATATAACTTCCATGCCTGATTCGATGTTGCTTTGTCGCTCTGCATGATTATGACCGTCATTGCTCTCTTAGTTGGTCGCTCCCAGTCTTTTGCTAACCTCCACCTGTACTAAGCGGACTGACTGCTTGTGCATCCACATCCTTTTAAACCAGTTATGCCATATGAGTCCACCATACCTACCTATATGTGGTATTTCACCGCTACTCCAAGTAAATTTACATGTGCTACCTTTAAAACCTTCAGTTTTTGCAATACATAGCTCATGGGAAAGTAGCTTAAAAACTATTGTGGTAAAGAATATGTTGCTTATGTATCTTATTTTCTTGTAAGTTGCTTGCTGAGCGGTAACCATGTTTCTGGGGACGCCATCAACTGTTACACTTTTGTTGAATATCATGTGAGTTGCTATGCATGTTCGTCTTGTCTAAAGTAAGGGTGATTTGCCATGGGTTGAATGGTTTGAGTATGCATATTGTTAGAGAAGAACATTGGGCCGCCAACCAAAGCCATGTATCATGGTGGAAGTTTTAGCTTGGACATTAATCCTCAATCTCTTATGAGAATATGCTTAAGCATTAAAGAGGAGTCCATTATCTATTTTCTATGTTGTCCCGGTATGGAAGTCCTCAAGTTGAGATCTAACAAAAACGAGAAATCAAATGCGATCTATCTCCTTGGACCTTTGTACAGGTGACATAGAGGTACCCCTTTGTGACACTTGGTTGAAACATATGTAATGCAATGACAATCCATGGAAATCCGAGCTAATTAGGACAAGGTGCGAGCACTATTGGTATTCGATGCATGAGGCTTGCAACTTATAGGATGTCTTATGCATAACACATATGAAGTACTACTACCGTTGACAAAATTGTTTCTATGTTTTCAAAATAAAAAGCTCTAGCACATGAGTAATCTCTGCTTCCCTCTGCGAAGGGCCATTCTTTTACTTTTATGTTGAGTCTCCACCTTCTTTTAAAAAGCACCAACTATTGAGAGCATGATTGTCATTCTGAGTGTAAAGTGCATTGTCCCAAAGTAGCATTGTCTTTTGCATGATTGTGATATCGTTTATTCTGAAATCATTGTATCTAGTCATCACTAAAACCTTGAAGGTGCCCCTGCATTCATGTTTTGCTTCACTAAAGGGGGCAAGCTAGATATCACTTTATCATATTTGCACATCATGTTCATTGCAAATATATTTGATGTTTCAGTATCATATTGTAAAACTTTCAGTTCTTTGTGATTTTCTCATGAGGCAACTTAATTACTACAGATTCATTGTCTCAGTAAGCTTTTGTCATATGACTATGAAAAAGTCCTATATGGTTAATAGCATGTCACCACAGAAATTATTCTTGTTATCATTTACCTACTCGAGGACGAGCAGGAATTAAGCTTGGGGATGTTGATACGTCCAAAACGTATCTATAATTTCTGCTTGCTCCATGCCTCTTTTGGGTGATATTGCTATGATATTTATACACTTCCATACACTTTTGATCATATTTTGACTAACCTATTAACTCAGTGCACCCCAGTGCCAGTTTCTGTTTTCGGCTGTTTTTGTATTTCAGGTTTTCATGTTACGAGAACTGCCAGGAAAAATCCAGAAAAATTATATAAAAAATCAGCGTTCCAGAACCTACCGTGTGCCCGAAGAACAGCCGGGGGGGCCACCAGGGCTCCAGGCGCCCTGGCGGCGCCCCCCCCCCCTGGGCCGCGCCGGGGGGGCGCCTGGGCCCCCCGAGGCTCCTCCGATGCCCCCCTTTGGCATATATTTAGAGCGTCTCCCGAAATCCTCGAAACAGGAACTCTTTTTCGCGATCTCATCTCTGTTCCGTCGCCGCCGCCGCTTCCAAGATCGGGAGCACCATGAGAACTCTTCCCGGCACCCTACCGGAGGGGAGGATCACCACCGGGAGCCTCTCCACCACCATGGACGCCTCCCGGATGAGTTGTGAGTAGTCTCCCTTGGACCATGAGTCCATGAGCAGTAGCTATGTGATGTTCTCCTCCCGTTCTTGTGCTTCACTAATTAGTCCTCATGAGCTGCCCTACATGATCGAGGCACATATGTAATCCTTATGTTGTTGCTATGATGAGTTTGCTGGGATCCGATGGATTATGAGATTATGTTCAGATTGTGTTTGAGTAATATATTTGATTCACCTCTTTTATGTTTATGTTCGTAAGTAATTCTTGCATGTTCTCCGTTGTTATTTATTGCTTTGGCCAAGTAGTAGGTAGTGACTCCAAGAGGGAACGTTATGCTCGATTGTGGGTTCATGCCCCTCGATGACTAGTTTGAGTGACAGAAACATGAGTCTAGGGGATGTGTTGTTGCCACAAGGGGGAAAACAACGGTGCTTGTGCCCGCGGGTGCAAGGATTGTTTACTTTACGCAAAGTTCTTTTAATGCAGTTGTCTGTTGCTTTGAGTTTACACTATGGGTGGGGCTCGCAACTTAATACCAGCGAGATGTTCTGGATAGATATCTCAAGGTGGATGATTAGTAGTTGATATTGATGGATTTCGGTCTACTTACTTTGGCGTACCGCCCATGCTTTGAACCTCTACCTTTCTTGCAATGTAGTCAGCATTGGTTTGCGCACATGGTCCTGTCAATTGCCCAGCTGTAATTCATTTACCTCACATAGCTGTTTTATCGTCTTTTGGGAGAGAGACATCACTAGTGAACATCATGAGACTCCGGTCCATATTACCATCATTGATCACATCCGCTATTTACTTTTCCGCTATTTACTTACTATTGCAATTATACCTATCACTATTATCACTTGTGTTTGATCCTTTGTAAACTACAAGGCCGGAGGGATTGACAACCTCTCTGTACTCGTTGGGAGCAAAGTTATTTGTATCTGTGTGCAGGTCCACGTTGATTGCTAATATCCGGCGCCGTTAGCAGTTGACACCTTCTTGTTGAAACTGGGAGTCTCTGGGAAATCGATCCTTGGTATTACCAAGGGAAAACTTCTGCTACACTGCATCTCAAACCTTCCACTTGGGGTAAGCAACGAGGGGTGAGAACCCACCTAGCACTTTGTTAGTATGCTTCAAGTATTATTATTCTTATGTCAATATTAAACTTTTGTCTTGAATCTTTCAGATCTGAACATTCATGCCACAATAAAGAAAATTGCATTGAGAATTATGTTAGGTAGCATTCCACAACAAAAATTCTGTTTTTATCATTTACCTACTCGAGGACGAGCAGGAAATAAGCCTGGGGATGCTTGATACGTCTCCAACGTATCTATAATTTTTTATTGTTCCATGCTATTATGTTATCCTTCTAGCATGTTTAGTGGGCTTTAATATACACTTTTATATGATTTTTGGGACTAACCTATTAACCCAGAGCCCAGTGCCAGTTTCTGCTCTTCACTTGTTTTAGAGTATCGCAGGAAAAGGAATATCAAACGGAGCCCAATTGACCTGAAACTCAACGGAGGTTATTTTTGGACCCGAAGAAGCCCCAGAAGTGCCGGAGGGGGACTAGAAGGTTCCCGGGCTGCCCACGAGGGTAGGGGCACCCCTGGGCGCTCTCCCCTGCCTCGTGGACAGCCCGGAGGTCTCCTTTGCTTGCCCCCGACTCCAAAACCTCGTATATATATATAGAAACCTCCGGAAAATAACCTAGATCGGGAGTTCCGCCGCTGAAAGCCTTTGTTGCCACCGAAAACCAATCGGGAACCTATTTTGGCACCCTGTTGGAGGGGGGATCCCTCTCCGGTGGCCATCTTCATCATCCCGGCGCTCTCCATGACGAGGAGGGAGTAGTTCACCCTCGGCGGCTGAGGGTATGTATCAGTAGCTATGTGTTTGATCTCTCTCTCTTTCTCATGTTCTTCAGATGACAAGATCTTGATGTATCGTGAGCTTTGCTATTATAGTTGGATCTTATGATGTTTCTCCCCCTCTACTCTCTTGTGATGAATTGAGTTTTCCCTTTGAAATTATCTTATCGGATTGAGCCTTTAAGGATTTGAGAACACTTGATGTATGTCTTGCATGTGTTTATCTGTGGTGACAATGGGATATCACGTGATCTACTTGATGTATGTTTTGGTGATCAACTTGCGGGTTCCGTTACCTTGGAAATATATGCATAGGGGTTGGCACACGTTTTCATCTTGACTCTCCGGTAGAAACTTTGGGGCACTCTTTGAAGTTTCTTGTGTTGGTTGAATAGATGAATCTGAGATTGTGTGATGCATATCGTATAATCATGCCCACGGATACCTGAGGTGACAATGGAGTATCTAGGTGACATTAGGGTTTTGGTTGATTTGTATCTTAAGGTGTTATTCTAGTACGAACTATAAGATAGATCGAACGGAAAGAATAGCTTCATGCTATTTTACTACGGACTCTTGAATAGATCGATCACAAAGAATAACTTTGAGGTGGTTTCATACCCTACAATAATCTCTTCGTTTGTTCTCCGCTATTAGCGACTTTGGAGTGACTCTTTGTTGCATGTTGAGGGATAGTTATATGATCTAGTTATGTTATTATTGTTGAGAGAACTTGCACTAGTGAAAGTATGAACCCTAGGCATTGTTTCAAAGCATTGCAATACCGTTTATGCTCACTTTTATTATTAGTTACCTTGCTGTTTTTATATTTTCATATTATGAAAAACCTATATCTACTATCCATATTGCACTTGTATCACCATTCTTCACCGAACTATTGCAGCTGTACAATTTACCATTGTATTGGGTGTGTTGGGGACATAAGAGACTCTTTGTTAGTTGGTTGCAGGGTTGTTTGAGAGAGACCATCTTCATCCTACGCCTCCCACGGGTTGATAAACCTTAGGTCATCCACTTGAGGGAAATTTGCTACTGTCCTGCAAACCTCTGCACTTGGAGGCCCAACAATGTCTACAAGAAGAAGGTTGCGTAGTAGACATCAACAAACCAGTCAATAAAGTGTCACGACAAGAGGGTTCTGAGACTACCGTCGAGTCAAACACTCAACAGTAGCCTCGAGGACTACACCCAGTGGGTGCACTCAGCGTGCCCCCACCGGTTCCCACTCGACCGGATCCGTCCCACGCCAGTGGAAAGAGTTCGAAACAAGTCAAAAATATCAGTTCTAAGACCATAGCCGACTGACTTCAGTCGACCATGGCCTCGGGGACTACACCCAGTGGGTGCACTCAGCGTGCCCCCACCGGTCCAATCGCCAAAGCCAGACCGATTGGATTACAAGAGCTACGTTACAAGATCAAGAACACCCAGTGGATGGAACATCATCTTATGAACAAAGCGGCATAACATCTTACGAACAAAGTGATACGTCTCCAACGTATCTATAAGTTTTTATTGTTCCATGCTATTATTTATGAAGTCTTGGTGCTTCATGGGCTTTATCTTACATTTTTATATCATTTTTGGGACTAACCTACTAACCCAAAGGCCCAATCCAGATTGTTGTTTTTTGCCTGTTTCAGGGTTTTGCAGAAAAAGAATATCAAACGGAGTCCAAATGGAATGAAACCTTCGCGAGAGATATTTTCAGAGAAAATCACGCACAGGGGACTTGAGAACCACGTCAGGGGAGCCTCGGGGTGTCCACGAGGGTGGGCGGCGCGCCCCCCTTCCCAGGGCGCGCTCCCGTGCCTCGTGGGCCCCTCGAGCACCCCCTGGTGTCCTCCTTCCTCCTATATAAGTCTACGTACCCCGAAACCTTCGACAACAGAGAGAAAACCCTAATTCCACCGCCGTAACCTTCTGTTCCCGTGAGATCCCATCTTGGAGCCTGTTCCGGAGCTCCACCGGAGGGGGATCCATCACGGAGTTCTTCATCATCATCATCATCGCCCTCACCATGAGTTGTGAGTAGTTTACCACAAACCTTTGGGTCCATAGCTAGTATCTAGATGGCTTCTTCTCTCTCTTTGGATCTCAATACAAAGTTCTCCTTGGTCTTCGAGGAGATCTATTCAATGTAATCTCTTTTTGCAGTGTGTTTGTCGAGATCCGATGAATTGTAAGTTTATGATCAAGATTATCTATGAGAAATATTTGGTTCTTCTCTGAAATTTTTATGTGTGCTCATAATATCCTTGCAAGTCTCTTCAAATTATTGGTTTGGTTTTGTAACGCCCCGGACACACCCGCCGGTGGTCGTTACTCCTGGCGGGATCTAGACTGGCCTCACATATCAATACTAGTATTTTCTGCGTACTTTGTCCTCACTCGTGCGCACCCGGGAGCAACTTCCCGGTCGGTCACCCATCCTGAGACTACTCCAAGCTGAGCACGCTTAACTTTGGAGTTCTATCCGCATAGGCTCCCGGAAAAGAAGAAATTCCTTATTGATATGAGTAGTCTATCATCCCTATTAAGCCAGGCTATCACATACACCCTCACTCAGAGGAACCGACGTCCTCGTCGGGCCACAGGAACGTTCCCTCTTTGCACAAACGTCGGTGCTTCCAGGACAACACATGTGCCATGCCGTGTGCCACGACGGGTCACAAACGTCATGCACAACATGACTGCAAACTGTCCGCAAACATCCGTGTAACCGTGAGGGTCGGCTCTGATACCAACTTGTAACGCCCCGGACACACCCGCCGGTGGTCGTTACTCCTGGCGGGATCTAGACTGGCCTCACATATCAATACTAGTCTTTTCTGCGCACTTTGTCCTCACTCGTGCGCACCCGGGAGCAACTTCCCGGTCGGTCACCCATCCTGAGACTACTCCAAGCTGAGCACGCTTAACTTTGGAGTTCTATCCGCATAGGCTCCCGGAAAAGAAGGAATTCCTTATTGATATGAGTAGTCTATCATCCCTATTAAGCCAGGCTACCGCATATGAAGATTGTTGTGACACCCCGAGACCGGTGCGCCAGGTGTCAGCCAGTTATTCGTTGTCAGTGCCATGTCATCTGCTTGCGTGTTGCATCTTGTCATGTCATCTTGTGTGTTGCATCAGCATGTTTTCAAAACTTGCATCCGTCCGAGTTCCCTCGTCCTCTCCGTTGTCCCTACTGAGCCCAGACACACTTGCACGCGCCCGCGGTGCCTCCGAATAATTATTTTGTGAGTGGCCAAAAAACGTTCTCGGAATGGGTTGAAACTTGGCGTGTTGTCTTCTTATAGTGTAGACAGGCCGCCTGCCAAATTTCATCGCATTCGGAGCTCGTTTGATAGCCCAACAGATATATATAGCGGCACTAGTCGCCGGTTATTTCGTCGGATGTTTTCGGTCTCTGAAAACCCCCGCGGGCCTCTTCTCTTCTCTCCTCTAAGGCCTTCTAACAGAGCCCACTAGCCTCCCCTAGGCCCATCCTAACTCCCCTCGCGATTGGATCCGTCGGATCGCGATCGGAGGGCTCTAAAACCCCCCAAAACCCCTAACCCTAGCCAAAACTGCTATATAAAGACCCCTTCATGCCAAA